>CM055281.1:49896917-49927982 GCA_029237695.1 Conchocele bisecta
GAATGAACATGCACCACAATACCTTCTCTCAAAGATCGGTCAACTTACGGTGTGGGTGGCAGGTGGGAGCACGCGATGGGTAATTTAACGATCGGGGTTCATCCTTACCGGAATCCCGACTGGAGACCTGGTTTGGCCCTCACATACGTCTTTGGCATTTTGTATGTGACAGTTGAATCTGGTTATGTGAGTATTACGATATTCGTAATCCTATTTTAGGGGAAGGGGCCAAGTGACTTGGTGTGGTATGGACCTGGCACCAGGTCAGGTTATTCTAATTTCAGGGCTGAATATATTTGTTCTCGATGTAAATATTCCGTTCTGATTTTGGGATTTTCCCCCCAATGCAGCAGGTTAAAATGGGATCGAACCCGTTGGCCCGGCCTTACATGACCTTAGCTGTTGATAGGCCGTTAAACACTAATAAACAAACAAACAAACAGTCAAAAAATATTTCAGCATCTGGCACCAGGATCCTTCAATGGGGACCACAATAGTTAAAAGAATTTGAAGTTAAGAAGTTAACCAAACATATTATCCTCATTGTAGGTGGAATATTCGTACCCGCCCCTAATACCCAATGGTGAAGTTGACAGCCATGATACACCTACTGAGTGGAAAAACCTTTCATCGCTCGCAATACCAGATGGCGCACATAACTACATCAAAGGTAACAAAGTCACTACATTACACGCAAATGAAGAACTGTGTTGGGTTCTTCCCATGGGTGGACACTGTAAAGAGGTTGCACTGTAGTCTGATTGCAACCATTGCCCATGATCGAGTCGTCATCATTCATAAAAAAAATTTTGATTGTATCCCCCGGGATGAAAGTCTGGGGATACGATGGATTTGACACATTTAAAACATTGTGGGCAAGCATCACTTTCTAGTTCATTGTCAGCATTGACAAACATTAACCCTTTCAACCCTAAGGAACTGGAATGGACTGTGATATGCTAATGTTCCGACCAATCCAATGGTCACAAAATGATTTTCAGATTCATCCATTTATGAAAAGGGGGTGTTTTTGTTCTAAGAAATATGAAAATTACTTGCAAAAAGTGCAGATCCTGATGAGACGGCTCGCTACGAGCCGGCTCATCTGGATCTGCACTGTTTGCATAAACCGCTATAGCGGGCTTTCGGGTTCAAAGGGTTAATTATAGCTTAATTTGAGTCTAAATGAAATATACAATTGTGTTGATATAACTACAAGACTGATTAGTTGGTATAGTGGAACCTCTGTAACCCGGACACCCTGGGAGGTTCCCAGTTTGTCCTGTTTAGAGATGTTCCATTGTGATTCTGATGTAACTGCACGGATATACATGTACCAGGGACTCCGCTGGGGAAAATAAAACAAATCGCCACTTCAAATAAAATAAACAATTGGCGATAAAAAATTACAATTTTCAATTTTTTTTAATTTTTTTTTCGCAAATTGTAATTTTTTATCCCCAATTGTTTATTTTTATCTCCAATTGCGAAAGTGGCGATCGCCAGCGGAATCCCTGATGTACATGCCTATGTGCATTGCAATCATGAACACTGATCAACATCAGCGATATTTGGCAGTGAAATCGGTCATAATTTAACACATCGATGTTGCAAGCATGTTCGGTTTAGCGAGGTTACATTTAATTATTTATATAAACATGCTTACATATGCCTGGCATCATATTATGGTTGTGACTGAGAAATGGTCAGATCAGCCTACACATCCGTGCAGTCAGATCAGGGCATGCCCTGTTCACCATTCAATCAATCAAACACCCATACAACTTTTAACTTATCGTGTTGATCCTTATCAGGCTTTAGAAGATCAGAAGCTTGAATATCCACAAATGCTATAAGCCATATTTCTCCAGTCACAGTAGCTGCCACTCATTATCCCCTCACCAATAGGCAAGAGGGCATATAGTGTTAGTATGTGCATGCGTTAGTAACACCTTTCATTTTTGTCACGCCTGCTTTAGCAGAAGTGCGACTATAGTCGCCGCTTTTTTTTAGTTGTCGTTGTCCGAAATGTAAAAAAGTTTTGTACAAGCTCCGTCATCATGGTATAACTTTAATATTCCTTGACGGATTGCTTCAATATTGGGACACTTGATACATGTGATCATTCGGAACACCCTCATGATTAACATGACCTTGACCTTCTTTGCCTTCACAATGTTTGCAGCAACACTTATCGGTCAAATGCATAGGCTGGCGCGACATCGCTTCCGTGGCGGAATTCTTGTTTTATTATTCAGGGCTGCCAGCGAGGGGATTTGTGTAGTGACAACGATGCTCTTGTTATTGGCTATTGTCCATGTGATTCTCCAGTCCATTCACAAGTGGCTGCATGTTTACAGATACAATATATTTCCACCTGCCATCATTGGAGGGATCTCACCGGACAGTATATGGTGTCGCCTGCTACCGACAGATAGACTCTAAGGTAAAGCTTTACCGTTTGAAACCTAAATAACTATATCGATTTTGATATGTCAATTTTCTGACCAATTGAATTGTCAGCAAAGTATTTTCGGTGTTGTTTTTTCCCCAAAAAAATATGAAAATTACAAAAAGTGCATATCCTTATGAGACGACTTGTCTGGCTTAACATTTTGAAATATGCAATTGCTTCAGAAATGATGGAGTGACAATACTGAATTACTACAGTCTGTTACATGTTTTGCTGCCGACGAACTTTTGGCTATTAAACACATTAAATCTAAAAAATATTTAAAAGTAAGTACTTTTTTATCAATATAAACAAATTCACCCTCCCCAAACAATTTTATTTGATGAAATTCCATCAAATATTGATTTTATTGCGAAAAAACGATTTTCCTATGGGAATTTAACATAGATTTATTTTAAATATTTTTTTTATTTGTGGACCGATTTTCAAAATCTAACTTGTTTTCTTAGTTACATCATTTTCAAGCTATCTTGCCATGTTTTAGAGTCAATTTCCAATTTTTTTTGGGGAGGGTGAATTTTTTAAGTAAAAAGCACTTACCGGTACTTTTAAATATTTTTTTAGATTTAATGTGTTTAATGGCCAAATGTTTGTCGACAGCAAAACGTGGAACAGACAGTAATTCCTTATCTGGAGCCCTGCAATAATACCATTTCTTGTTGTTCAGGACCTGAAAATCAGGACAGTGGACATTACCAGAAGCACAGTTCAGAAAAGTGTGTGTGTCCTCAGTTATCTGGTAAGTCTCATACAGGGTGCAAAGGTGGGTGGACTCGGACCTGTGACTAAAAAAATGCCCATTAAAAAACTTGCATTACCCCACTCTATCTGGAGTTGCTAGAAATGTAACGTACGGTACGACACCAGATAGGTGGAACAATGGGAGTTTTTCACTGGACATTTCTTTTATGTCACTGGTCCAAGTATTCCGAGGGGTATATAGTTTTCGCCTTTCTGTTTGGTCATCCGCCTGCCCGTAACATGAATATATGACCTTTCACGGTATAATATTATCATTTGATTTCAGCCACTATAATATGATCACTGTATACTATTTTATACCGCAACCATTGCTCCATGTAGCATAATAAAGGGGGTTGAATAAATACTGTTTATATCTGAAGTAGCCTAATATCATGAAGTGCCGTTTTTGCCTTTATTTTTTTTCACCTTTGACCCTTAATCGCCTGATTGGTCAGTCTCAACAGCAAATTCTAAGCGCATCATTAAATAAATCGGAGATTTAATCAGATACAATACGAATCTACCTAGCATGGACGCCGCCATTTTGCTTTGAATGACGTCGCTAGAATTGTGACGTATGGCGAGGGAATGACGTCAAAACATCACGTCACGCACTTCAAACAATTAAGTTTAGTATGCGTATAAATTAAATACATGATAGTGACGTCATTTTATATTCGGTTTTGCCCCGACAACTTTATAGTTTCTCGGTAAAGCTCGCCCCAATAAAGCTGTCTCAGGCTCAACTGAATATATTTTATATTCGACGGCACTAACCATGTATTTACTATGTCATTCGATTTCAGCCTCTCTATAACCTTTCACGGTATACTATTATAATTTGATTTCAGCCTCTATATGGCCTGATACAGGCGAAACTGGAGTTGATCACACACGCCTACTTCAAAGAGCTGGACTTCAGTAAGGTGTCACTTCTGGAGGACACATACAGGTAATATCACAGGCACAGTGCCATATGAATGACCCTCTTTTAAATTTTATCCCGTCAACACAGTGCGTATGTGCCGTGAAACACGGTGCCGTGAAACATTTTTGATATCCAGTCAATACTATTTTTGCATTTTACAGCAATTTGTAGGTGTTGACGGGATAAATAGAATAGTAGGTTAGTGCCGTGAATGGGAAAAAATATCTGGCGCGGCACAGAAACGGGATGTGCTCGGCAGAGCCTCGCCCATCCCGTTTCCTGAGCCTTGCCAGATATTTTTTCCCATTCACGGCACTAACCTACTATTCTCTATATATCCCATAATTATCTTCATATTCGGTATACATCACAATCATCAAGTACAGGAGTGCGTAACATAAAGCTTTTCACTCTCCCACAGATCCATCCGCAGTTATCTCCCTTTTTAGACTCTGAAATTATTTTTTTCTTCTCCTGCGAACTACTTCTACAGTTTTGGGCCGATTCTCTTCATACTTGGAAAACATTCCAACCATCAGTCAGTGAACCAATTACAGGAACCTAAATCATTCATTGACAAGCTTACTGGACGATGAGTCCCATGTATTCATCGGTATGTCATGTCGGGACGTTATACTGCTCTTCAAACTGCAATCAATCAATAAATCCATCAATAAATCCATCAGTATTTTCTGTGAACCAATTACAGGAACCTGAACCATTCGCTGACAGAAAGCCTGCTGGATGGCGGGTCCCAGGTATTTCTCGGCATGTCGTGTCGCGACCTTATACTCCTATTCAAACACAAGATTGTGCTGCTCTTCAAGTTGATACTTCTGGAGCGCAGGGTAAGCATGGTCAACATGGTCAGCAATGACGGATCGTAGCCAGTTATCTCCTGTTGAATTTATTTATTGAAATCCGGTCCAAATTGTGTAGTTTAAAAAGGGCGAATGTGGTATGATTTTCTTTGAAAAGGAACAATTGTAGTTATTTTGAACATTGTTGATACAGATCATGCTAGCTATCTACACAATCTGATCCGGGACTGCATTATTTGCTAGATTCATATTTTAACACTTATTAATGTTATGGCAATCAGTGTAGACTCAGATCAGACTGCACATGTGTGCAGTCTGATCTGGGTCTACTCTGTTCACAATATCAATGGTTGTACTCGGTTCGGTGTTCAGTAAGAAATAAACGCTAAAATACCACCCAGGTCTGGATCTCTATAAATAGATTTACAAAGAGAAATAACTAGCTACGATCCCTCATAATCATTTATGCCATTTTGCATCTGCATTTCACCCCTAAGTAACTGGAAGGGATTTTGATGTTAATTTTGCAACCAATCCAATTGTCACAAAATGATTTTCCGACTAGTCCATTTATGAAAAGTGAGTATTGTCACGAGCCGGCTCATCTGGATATGTACTGTTTGTCAATACCACTATACAGGCGCAGCACCATTTCCTAAATTTGCACCCTTCACCGTGTTACTGTAAAGTGCATCTTGTCCGGTTCCGAAAAGACCCCGTACAAATCCTTGATTTGTATTTGACAGAGCTCCAGATAAGTTTTGTATCTAACGAGTATTATATCCCCAGATTTCAATTTCAATCCATATTTTACTATTACAAATGTTTTTTTGATTTTATTCCTTATTATATAGGGTACATGTGATACAAAAAAAACAACACATTTAACCCTTTCAACCCTAAGGAACTGGAATGGACTGTGATATGCTAATGTTCCAACCAATCCAATGGTCACAAAATGATTTTCAGATTCGTCCATTTATGAAAAGGGGGTGTTTTTGTTCTCAAAAATATTAAAATTACTTTCAAAAAGTGCAGATCCTGATGAGACGGCTCGTTACGAGCCGGCTCATCTGGATCTGCACTTTTTGCGTAAACCAATATAGCGGGGTTTCGGGTTCAAAGGGTTAAAGATCTTATTGGAGCTGCAAAAAGCAAAAAAGTGTAACTAAGTAACTTTCAAATTTATTACAGTATTTTCACTACTCAATTTGAAAATCAATGCGTATTTTCACATTGGTGTTAGAATTGTGCTCCCACTTTTGATAATCAGTGCGTATTCTGCTAAAATAAATGTGTAAAATACGCCAATACACACCTTATCTGGAGCTCTGATTTTAATAATATAATAAAACAAATTCAAAGTTTTTGTTATTTTCGTGCTTCAGGTGCTGTTTACTGGGACACCCGTCCAAACACTGAGTAACACGCTTCTCTCTGTTCTCTCGTTATACCCGGGTAAGTCCAGGTTTAAGTCTTTGCATGCTAGCGGCGAAAATATCCGCCAAACGAATAAAGAGTATATGTTTTATTTCTCTCTGTAAATATGTCTTGAAATTTCATTAGAATTGTGTCCTCCGGACACAATTCTAATGAAATTCCAAGACATATTCATGACATTTATAAGGAGAAATAAAAGAAAATATAATGAATTGTCATCTGCTATTTTTGAACTATTTATAGCCCACAAATTTCCCAGCATGCAAATAGTTAATGACCATACAATGAGCTAAAATAAAATGTGTGTTTTACATATGAGACACGCCATGTGATTTCATGAAATATATATACAGAAAATGTCTCATTTTCCGTGAATTACGTCTGAAGTTGACAAAACTTTCAGAGTACATGCATAATTATATTCCGCATGTATTCTGAATGTTTTGTCAACTTTTGACTTCTGTGAGTGGCCTTCAATACTGGAGGTTGTTTGTTCAATCCTCGCCCAGGGCATACAAAATACTTTCATCGTATTTCCATCCAACTGGTCTTTCGGATGAGTCCGCTTTGGTTCAGAAATAAGGAAAATAGATAGAGAATAGTAGGTTAGTGCCGTGAATGGGGAAAAAATATCTGGCAAGGCTTAGGAAACAGGATGGGAGAGGCTCTGCCGTGCCGCGCCAGATATTTTTATCTCCTTTACGGCACTAACCTACTATTCTGTTTATCCTGTCAACACCTACAAATGGCTTTCAAATGCTTTCACGGCACATACGCACTGTGTTGACGGGATAAATCCAATTATAACTAATGGAATTATATTGTGTTAAGCTTGTTTAACAAATGGTAAATATATACCGAAACTGTGTAGATCGTTTCATAGTTATTTGAACCAATAATTTTATAAATGTTGTCCAAAGACTTGTTGGAATACAGATTGACTGATAGATGAGTCAATCGGATGTCGTTGTATAATTTACAGCACAGGTTGAAGTAACGGCCCCAGGTCTATAAATACATTAAATATGCCTAAAAGCATTAATAAGTGAGAAAAAAAGTTAAAAAAAAAAGATTTTTTTTTTTAAACTTTTTTTTCCCCACTTATTAATGCTTTTAGGTGTATTTAATGTATTTATAGACCTCGGTCCGTTACTTCAACTTGTGATTTACAGTAGAAAAACGCATGAAATTCATCTTCCAGTACTCTGTATTGAGCAGTACTGGCAAATCCGAAGTTATCGCTGTATTAAGCTTGTCTTCTAACTTCAATATTCAGTTTGTGATTGGAACACCTAAATGTTGCCATAGCCTTTCTTAAATGGAATGGTAGAGAGCATGTAAAACAAATCCAAAACCGTATTTAAATAACAGATTCCTAATTTATTTCGCCCATATCGTCGTGTGATTTTTAACATAATATAGTAGTTTCTAGGGTATCTATTGTTGGGCGTGCGTGGGTGGTTGGTCGGGCGAACGCAATGCCAAGACATGTTTTCATTTCGGAGCAAACTATTTAATAATTGCTGTCTGTTGATGTGTAAACAGTAGTGTGATTTTATTTTACCCAATTAAAATATTGAAATACCCAATTGCTTCAGATACGATGGAGTGAAAATACTCAATTACTAATTCCTTATCTGGAGCCCTGATGTACTATATATATACTGTCATGTGATTTTTTTCCCGTCACCTGTGGCTAATACCAACATTTTAAGAGTTAAGGCCCCTGTGTTGGTTCTGTACTCCCAGGCATGATAGAACACGGTCTGATCGAGGCGGCCAGCTACGGCATCCACAAACGCATCTCGTCCAACATGAAGGTCACGTCTCTCGACACGGAGGTCGAGGAATTCATGGAAATAAGGTAGGCCTGTTCACAGGTTGAAGTAACGGACCGAGGTCTATAAATACATTAAATATGCCTAAAAGCATCAATAAATAAATGAAGAATTTTTTTTTTTTTTACCCCATCCATCTAATCTTATGGATGGGGTAAAATATATATTTTTTTTCTTCATTTATTGATGCTTTTAGGCATATTTAATGTATTTATAGACCTCGGTCCGTTACTTCAACCTGTGGGCCTGTTGTGTACATTGCCCCGAAACAAACGGATGGTTATGACGTTCTTGTGATCACCACCCGAGTCCCATCATGGGCCCGTTTCACTAAACTCTGTACGACTAAAATGTTCATAAGTGTAAAATTATGATTTTCTGTAAATTTCACATTAACAACATCTTCTTAAACAATTATTGGATTTACATTTATTGAGCATAGGCTGCATATGCAGCCTATGCTCAATAAATGTAAATCCGTTAATTTAAATTTCCAGACGATCCTAAATTTGCACTTACAAACATTTTAGTCGTACAAAATTTAGTGAAATGGCCCATGGTCTTTAAAGGTACATGCCCACGCAGTAGGCACAAAATGTTCTTTATAGGAATTAAATAAGTGTATAATTATGTCACTATTCCACCAGTTCTAACAATTACGAGTGCCTGCTATACAAATATAATCATTTATTAATTATCAATTTACTGTTAGCGACGCGCGGCGGTAACAGTCTATTTTGATAATGTGCGGGGACGACAAATTTAACATCACGGCTTGCGGTGCGCATGCGCAGTATACTACGCGCGCCAGTAGGCTTCCCAATATGTAAACAAGAATATCATGTCGAAACGTCGAGGACGGAACTTGTATGAAACGGCGTCGGCCAAAAAAAAGGCGAAATGTCTGAGGGACAGGCAGTACAGAGAGAGAGAGAGAGTGGTTAATATTGGCGACCAGATCACCAAATGGAAAGAGTTACGTGGAGATTTAGATTGGGACTCGAACAGAGATTTTTCTTCTCAACTTCCGATACTTCACTGCGCATGTCAAATATGTGATATGATCGACCGTGTCACGTGACGCGTGTTGGTAAAAATAGCACGAGGTCGGAAAATACCCTTTCTGGTCGCGGCATATAAAATGCGATTTAACACCAATTAACACGCGCCGTAATTAAAAATAACTCGTTAGTGGGTTGACAAATGGCTCATATAAGGCATGACAGAAAATTAAAAGTAGTAGTACAGTGTAACCTGCTGCGTGGGCAAGTACCTTTAAGACAATCACCATATTTTTGCAATCATAGTTAATTGGCACACAAGCTACCCAGCACGAGTCCGACCTCCTAACCAGCTAAATTGAGTGTATAGTATTTTAACGAGCAGTTTGCACACTGATAGCCATCCCAAACAGATGGAATTATACAGACAGCCTGTATTTCCACAGGTATTCGAAAGACAACTCGCTGAGCCCAGAGTTAAGTATAGACTGTGACACGTACCTGTGTAACAATATTGAGGCTCCAGAGTCGCCCACTATGGAGCGTGGCGATGCCATCTTCCCAAGATCCAACCACCCCGCTGCGGGCAACGTGCAATCGACCTGTGATACTAGCCTAAGTAGGACTAACTCGTTAGGCAGATACGCAGACAGTAGCAGCAAGAAGCTGAAAGACAACACCAATAGGAAGCTTAGACAATCCATTAGTTTTCCGTTCGTTGAAGATCATTATATCGAGAAGCAGAGAAAGTCATCGGAGAATAGTGACGTTTTACCATATTGTGATCATTGCCCAACTGTTGAGCCTGACACGTCAGATGACCGTCTGTCACATGACCAGGAAGATGGGTCACATGACAGACATGTGCTGCTCGGAGACAGCGGTCCCATGCTGAAGGGTGTAACTCAATTGGAAAGTGTTCAGGTATGTAACTGATAATACATCACCTCTGGCGCCAGTCTTGCCGATATTCGTCAATTTCTGTAATTCAAAATACTTGAATATTGTGCTTGGAATCAAGCAGCTTGATTGGCTGAGCCTGAGCTGTGTTACAGCTCAGGCTCATCAAATGATGCTGCTTGATTGCGAGTTGGCATTGCCAACAGATGTTTAGAAACGTTGATAATCTGGGCATGATTAATGCAGGCGGTTCTGTAGCGATAAAGGATCTTCCATGAGTGATGATTTAATCTAATGCTTATAAATAAGAAATGAGGTTTGTTTTGTTATGAAATCAGTTTAATAAGTATCATATTAAATCAACACACACATTTTATGTTTTGCATTGTATAGCATCATACATTGAAGCTGTGCTATTCACATACATGCTCGTTGAGTTGCAACCTGTAAAAAAAACTTTGTATGTCACTGTCAAACATGTGGCCTGTGTGAATTGTACTGAAAATCAGGCAGTTTGATTGGTCGAGACTCCACCAATCAAACTGCCTGATTTTGAGCCTGAGCACTGAACACATGATTGTTAAGTTGCAAGATTACTAAACCAACAATTTCTCCATCCGCAGACTGGCAAGTGCATTCCAAACACTGACTCTGTGATAAATATCGAGGCGTTGTCGCAGTCGGCTGACGACGACTTCAACCCTGACATGAACTATTTCTCAAGGCCCGCCCCCCTGACATCTGTCACCAGTGATGGGTCAATAAGTCTGGGGGACGAGGATAGCATTGATGGACAGATGAAACGTACGGATAGTGTCGAGGAGTTAGATTCGCCGGAAAGTATTAGTCAGATTGACCGCGAAGATTGTTTCTCATGGGAAGAAGATCGATTACTTTTAGCGATTGATACGGAGAAGAATTCCTCGGCCGTGGATGATACGGTTGGTCTCGCTTCATCGTTTAAGGAATCGTCCATGTTAGAGCGTGTTCTAGTGTTAAAAGTGAGACAAAAGATTCAGATGAAATCCAGAATGCGAGCCGGGAGCCGGCTGCTAGGCAGGACAGTGGTGTGGATGGAGTTGGTACCCGGTCTACTGTGGAGGCGACGGTACAGCAATCCAAGGAGGAGACAAATGGAAGTGTACCACATAGCCCAAGTAAGATTTTACTGTTTGTATTGCTTTGATTTTATGGGTGGATTTATTATACTGAATTTATTACATTATCACAGCCAAAGTGGCTGTGATAATGTAATAAATTCAGTATAATAAAAGTACGTTGGTTTTCACCCTTTTGTGTTTCCAAAGATGTTTCCAGTGGCAACCACGTATGAGGCGAGCAATGTAATATTGGCCCCCACAGAAGCTGTGATATTTTTTGTAAATGATGTCGAAAGTTGACAAAATATTTATAGCAAATGCGGAATTCTATTTTTTCGACGTCATTTCGGGAAATATCGTAAATTTTGTAAATAGTTTTCATGATCTTAGGTACAAATAACATGGCTCGTCTAATATTTGTACATGTACATGCCAGGTGTGAAGGTGACGGCCATAAAGAATCGACTGTCCAGTGCATTGAGTGGCCTCGGTCTGAAACAAAAGCTGAGGAAGAGTTCGTCCCAGAGCAGCAACGAGCCGCCATCACCCGTCGTGGAGGCGAAGGAGTTACCTACCCTGCCCATATTAAACCAGGATGAACTGGGATTCCCCCTCGCTATATTTACCAAGGTGGGTTTTTCCGATTCATCGGTTCTAATATTCGTAGGCCTACCCTACCCATGTTAAAGCAGGTTAAACTGGGATTTCTTCTTGCTATATTTACCAAGGTGGGTTTTCCCTTTTCATAGGTTCTAACATAAGTAGGCCTACCCTACCCGTTTTAAACCAGGACGAACTGGGATTTCCCCTCGCTATTTTTACCAAGGTGGGTTTTCCCTTTTCATAGGTTCTAACATACCTAGGCCTTCCCTGCCCGTATTAAACCAGGACAAACTGGGATTCCCCCTCGCTATATTTACCAAAGTGGATTTTCCCTTTTCATAGCTTCTAACATACGTAGGCCTACCCTGCCCGTATTAAACCAGGACAAACTGGGATTTCCCCTTGCTATATTTACCAAGGTGGGTTTTCCCTATTTGTAGGTTCTCGCATATTTATACCTATTAACATGCCCGTGTTGAATCAGGACGATCTGGCATTTCCCCTCGCTATATTTACCAAGCTGGGTTTCCATTTTCATAGATTCTAGCATATGTAGGCCTACCCTACCCATGTTAAGCAGGACGAACTGGGACTTTTTAAAAAGTCATACCCGTATAGGTTTATTCCGCATATAATCTGTTAAAAATGTCCCATTTTACATATTTGTGACTGTGACTGGAGAAATTGGGCTTATGGGTTTTGCGACCAGTGTAGATCCAGATCAGCCTTTGCATCCGCACAGTCTGTGATCAGGATCTGCACTGATCACCATTCCATCAATGAAACACCTGTCATGCTTCTAACAAGCAATATAGATCGTTATCAGGCTATAGGAGTGCTATTTGACACCGGTCACAAATCGCCACAGCCACATATCATCAGCAATGGCTGTGGTTGGCATGCAATGGGTAATTTAACGATCGGGATTCATCTTTACCGGTATCCTGAACGGAGACCTGGTTTGGCCCTCAAGTACGTCTTTAGCGTTCTTGTACATTTGTATGTGAGGGTTTAATCTAATTATACCCCTTATATGAGTAATATGATTATTCCTAATCCTATTACTTTTAGGGGAAGGGCCCAAGTGACTTTGCTGTGGTATAGACCTGGCACCATATGGGTCAGGTTATTCTAATTTCAGGGCTGAATATATTTTTTCTCGATGTAAATATTCCGGTCCGATTTTCCTGCAGCAGGTTAAATACGGGGGATCGAACCCATTGGCCTTAAATGACCTTAGCTGTTGATAGGCAGTTAAGCACACATAACCAAACAAACAAACTGCTATGGCAACAACGGTGATTTCGTATTTCAGGGATCCATCTGCCACCCGTACCTGTCCCTGCAGTATTTCGACTTGATGAACGACGTCAACGTGAGAAGCTTCGTGATTGGAGCCACCAATATTCTGTTCTGCCAGAAACGCCACCTCACCGACATTGCTATAGATGTAAGCTGGACAGACATTGTCTTTAACCCTTCCTACGCTGTTGACGAAAATTGCCGTCTGCTGTTTTTCATTTTTGCTTTAATTCTTAACAAAAAACTGGTTTTGACAGTACATGAGAATTGTCTCCACTGGAGACGATTCTCATGTGCTGTCAAAACCAGGTTTTTGTCAAGAAATATTGAAAATAAAACATTTCCAGCAGACGACACCATTTAATTCAGCGTAGTAAGGGTTAAGTCTTTGCTAGCTAGCAGTGAAAATAACATCCAACAATTTACGATATGTTTCTTATTTCTCTCTGTAAATATGTCCTGGAATTTCATTAGAATTGAGTCCTTCGGACTCAATTCTAATGAAATTCCAAGACACATTCATGGTATTTATAGGGAGAAATAAAAGAAATGTAATGAATCGTCATCTGCTATTTTTTAAACTATTTATAACCCACAAATTTCCCACCATGCAAAGAGTTAAAGGGGCTTATCAGGATTTCTTTAAAAAAAAATAATAAAAAAAACGTATTTTCATCATGGCCCTGTGTAAAGTGGTTTAATTGAAGATGTATGACAATACTAGCACTGCTGAAATTTAAAAAAAAAAAATCGATGATAGAACATCTGATACTTATGTAGTGATATCGGTGAAAATTGAAACCACCCAGTATCGTCATATATCTTCAATTGAACCACTTTATACAGGACCATGATGAACACACGTTTTTATTTTGTATAGTATTTTTTTCCTGATATCCCCTTTAAAGGCACAGATATGCATAGAAATTGATGAACCAGATAGTTTATCCATATACAGTCGATAGCCTATACTTATTCACGCGACAGGTGAACGAGGCTCGAATTGACCTACACGACCGCGAGCTACAGAGACAACTCGTCCTGACGACCGCCGACCTTCGGTTTGCCGATATTCTGGTGAAGGGGGTCATGGGACAGACGGATGACCTGTATCTCGATGGGACAACAGGTACATCTTCGTTAGAGTGGGCCGTCTCTATACTGGACACCCTGGGAGGTCCCCTGGGTGTTCGGTTTAGTGAGGTTGCACTGTAATTTGTGTATAGCGATTAACTGACTCCTCTGAGGAGTGATTGGATGATGTACACCTGATTATCATGTACATAAAGCTGCTCAATTGGCTGAGCCTGAGCTGTGCTACCAAACTGCTTGATTGCGGTTCTAGATTGCCAATAGATGTTCAGAACCTGTAACATATAGGCAAGATTTTGATTAGTTACTCTTTAAGTAATTTTTGTTATTAATATATGCAAAATTTAATGGACTTACAACCACAATCAATCAATCAATCTGTCAATCAATGTGTCAATCAATATTTTATTCTGCCTGTATATGAAATTGTTGTTGAATGGACATTCAACCCCAGTCAATCAATTAATTAGCCAATCCATCAATAATCAATCTGGCAATCAGTCACTTTGTCAATCTGCCAATCAATCAATCAATCTGGCAATCAATCAAATTATCAATATGTCAATCAATCAATCAATCTGACAATCAATCAAATTGTCGATCTGACATTCTATATATCAATGAATGAATGAACAAATTAATCAGTCAATGTTTTATTTCACTTACAGAGTGGGAGGATGCTGATGAGTGGCTGCGGGCCTAATAGTGAGTCAATCAATTAGCAAACAACCAATTAATCAATCAATCAATCACTGTTTTATTCCACTTACAGAGTGGGAGGGAGGGGATGAGTGGCTACGAGCCCAGTTCCGACTTTACTTGGAGAGCATGCTGGCTACCGTGGTACTGGATGGTGGGTAACTCTTGTCTTATATGAGACACGCCATTTACTTTCTGTAAATGACGTCGAATGATGAAGAAATTATCATAGCAAATGCGGAATTCCGCATTTGCTATGAAAATTACTTTAACTTTTGAAATCATTTTCCGGCCTTAAATGACCTTAGCTGTTGATGGGCCGTTTAACACCATTAAACAAACAAACAAAATCATTTACAGAAAAGATGGTAAATTTTGTAAATATGTTTCCGACTTTACTTGGAGAGCATTCTGGCTACCGTGGTACTGGATAGTGGGTTACTCTTGTCTTGTATGTGTCATGGCATGATATTTTGTCCCTAAGAACGTGTGTGATTTTTCATGACATATAACTGTAAATGACGTTGAAAGATGAAGAAATTGTCATAGCAAATGCGGAATAGAATTCCTCATTTGCTATTAAAATTTCTTAAACTTTTGACGTGATTTACGGAAAATATTGTAAATTTTGTATATATGTTTCATGAAAAATCTTAAGTACAAAATCAATTGGCGTGTCTCATATGTACATTAGCCAGTTTGGCAGTGCATTTATGTGGCTGACTATCATACAGATGTTCTGTAAATGTGGCTGGAGAAATGGGGCTTATGGGATTTGTGACCAGTGTGGCTTCTGATCAAATAACACACTCATGTAGCCGATCTATATTGCTTGTTAGAAGCATGGCGGGTGTTTCATTGATGGAACAGTGTACATCCCGATCAGACTGCGGATGCACAGGCTGATCTTGATCTGCATTAGTCGCTAAACCCATGAGCCCCATTTCTCCAGTCACAGCCACAAATATTGTTGTACTGTTTGACAATTTAAATTATACAGTGGCATTTCTCTAAGTACGTTTGATATATTTCTGCAACCATAAATAAAATTGACTTGAAACTGAATATGCTTGTTTATCATCATCCATCTTGTAAGTATTCTATAACCAGGACATGCCACACCCATGGCCAAGGTCAAGTGACCAATAAATGCATTGGCCAGCTCAACATGAAGGCTGCAACCATCTGGTTTCTTCAGACTAGTGAAGATAAAAATTGTTTGAAATGTAAATATTTCCAGATGCGAAACTGCTGGAAGATTTCGGGCCCGTGTTTATCCAGACGTGGAAAACGACACATAACTACCGGGTCTGGACTAGCACCCCCCACCCCGGCATTGACTACGTGCAGCCTGGTATGGAACCTTTTACCACCCCCCACACCCCCGTCCACCCCCGCCCCGCCCCCCACCCCCCACCCCGGCATTGACCACATGCAGCCCGGGTATGTAACCTTTCACCACCACCCACCCCCACACCCCCGCCCACCCCCACCCCGGCATTGACCATGTGCGGCCCAGGTATGGAACATCCAATAAACCTTTCACCACCATCCACCCCCCACACCTCCACCGTCCCACCGCCTGAGCCTCTTCAATGTCATGGGTAATTAACGATTGGGATTCATTCTTACCGGAATCCCGAACGGAGACCTGGTTTGGCCCTCATGTGCGTCTTTTCTTGTATGAGAAGTTGAATCTGGTTATACCCCTTTATGAGTATAAATATGAGATATTTCATAATCCTATTACTTTAGGGGAAGGGGCCAAGTGGCTTTGTTGTTGTATGGATCTGGCACATGTAGCCGATTTCACCAACATTGCAAAGTTTACTTTTCTAGCAAAGTATACTTTGAGGGAGTATTCATTTATTTTTCCTGAAATGCATTATGTCATATAGAACTAACGACTGCATATATTTGATGATTAAAAATATGCAGAATTATTATACTGAATGTATTACATTATCACAGCCAAAATGGCTGTGATAATGTAATAAATTCAGTATAATAAAAATTAATACATCATCACATTGAAAATTTCTCCCTCAAAGTATATTTTGCTAGAAAAGAATACTTTGCAATGTTGGTGAAATAGGCTACAGGTCAGGTTATTCTAATTTCAGGGCTGAATATATTTTCTTTCAATGTAAATATTTTCCGGTTTACTTGAATTTTGGGTTTTGGGATTTCCCCCCCCCCCCCTCACCCCCCCCCCCCCCCCCCCCCCCCCCCCCAATGCAGCAGGTTAAACACGGGACCGAACCTGTTGGCCCGGCCTTAGCTGTTGAGGATAAGGCCATTAACCCCACAAACAAACTCTTCCATGTCAGGGATGGGCCGTGGCCTAGGGATATGGCATTGGACTTCAATACTGGAGGTTGTGACTCCATACCCTAGGCGTGAATAACATTTAACATTGTATTTCCATCCCACTGATCTGTCGGATGAGACTTTAAACTACGGTCCTGTCTCTATATGACCTTAGCTGTTGCTGGGACGTTAAACCCATCCACTGTGGTCCCGTCTGTAGATTTTCACTGTTCTTCCATGTGAGATTAACACTTGGACTGCAACTCACAACAATTGTCGTCTGCTGTTGCTTTTATATCTTGCTTTATTTCTCAATAAAAAACATGCTTTGACAGCACTTCAGAATCATTTCCAATGGAAATGGTTCTGAAGTGCTGTCAAAGCATGTTGTAAATTATTCTAAAGTGCTGTCAAAGCCTGTTTTTGATGATAAAAATGGAAAATAGAAAATAAACAACAGACAAAAAAATTATTAATATAGCGGTGTAAGGGTTAATAATAGTTGTAGTTAAAGCCGGTAAGCACCTGTGCTAATCTTGCCTAAATGTCAACGCTTCTGAACAACTACTGGCAATTTCAACTTGCAATCAAGCTGTTTTATTGGCTAAGCCTGAGCTGTAAGCTCAGTCTCAGCCAATCAAGCTACTTGATTTCAAGATGAAAATTCAAGCATTTCTCCAGTCACAGCCACATTTAACGTATCACATGATTCTTGTATTACAGGTAGGGATGGGCCGTGGCCTAGTGGATATGGCATTTGACTTCAATACCAGTAGCCTATTTCACCAACATTGCAATGTATACTTTTCTAGCAAAGTATACTTTGAGGGAGTAATCATTTATTTTTCCCTGATATGCATTTTTAGCTCACCTGAGCGAAGCTCATGTGAGCTATTGTTACCGCAATGTGTCCGTCGTCCGTCGTCGTCGTCCGTGAACATTTTCAAACGTCTTCTCCTCGGTAACCATTGGGCCTATGGTCACCAAACTTCATGGTCATGGTCCTTAGGTAGGGGGATTACAAAATTGTTAAAATGACGTCATTACGTAATCCAAGATGGCCGCCGTCTAAAAATAGCACAAATTCTTAAAAAATCTTCTTCTCAAGAACCGCCAACCGGATTTCGACAAAACTTGGTAGGAATGATCGATGTACATTGCTCTTTCAAAGTTGTTAAAATGGTGACCCTGGGGTTAAAAATGGGCGTGGCCCATGGGGTCAAATTGGGGTCAAATTGGGGTCAAATTTTATTTTTGACTGAATATGGTCATTTCATATATCAAATTGAAGGTATCAATGAGGCGATCACTCTGGTTCATTTTCTGTCAAAATCGGATTGTTATGTCATCCAAGATGGCTGCCGAAAGGTCAAAAGGTCGTTCTTTTATTAGATTTCAAAATTCTTCTTCACATGAAACCGCTTGGCCCATGGTAGCCAAACTTAAAAGTTATGGTCCATGGGTGAAGCCTTTTCAGATTTGTTAAAATGGAGGTCATCGCTAATCCAAGATGGCCGCCGTCTAAAAATAGCATAAATTCTTAAAAAATCTTCTTCTCATGAACCGCTTGCCGGATTTCGACGAAACTTGGTAGGAATGATCGATGTACATTGCTCTTTGAAAGTTGTTAAAATGGTGACCCGGGGTCAAAAATGGGCGTGGCCCGTGGGGTCAAATTGGGTGTCAAATTTTATTTTTGACCGAATATGGTCATGTCATATATAAAATTGAAGGTATCAATGAGGCGATCACTCTGGTGCATTTTCTGTCAAAATCGGATTGTTATGTCATCCAAGATGGCTGCCGAAAGGTCAAAAGGTCGTTCTTTTATTAGAGATTTCAAAATTCTTCTTCACATGAACCGCTTGGCCCATGGTAGCCAAACTTAAAAGTTATGGTCCATGGGTGAAGCCTTTTCAGATTTGTTAAAATAGAGGTCATCACTAACCCAAGATGGCCGCCATCTAAAAATAGCATAAATTCTTAAAAAATCTTCTTCTCATGAACCGCTTGCCGGATTTCGACGAAACTTGGTAGGAATGATCGATGTACATTGCTCTTTGAAAGTTGTTAAAATGGTGACCCCGGGGTCAAAAATGGGCGTGGCCCGTGGGGTCAAATTGATGTAAAATTTTATTTTTGACTGAATATGGTCATGTCATATATCAAATTGAAGGTATCAATGAGGCGATCACTCTGGTGCATTTTCTGTCGAAATCGGATTGTTATGTCATCCAAGATGGCCGCCGAAAGGTTAAAAGGTCGTTCTTTTATTAGAGATTTCAAAATTCTTCTTCACATGAACCGCTTGGCCCATGGTAGCCAAACTTAAAAGTTATGGTCCATGTGTGAAGCCTTTTCAGATTTGTTAAAATGGAGGTCATCGCTAATCCAAGATGGCCGCCGTCTAAAAATAGCATAAATTCTTAAAAAATCTTCTTCTCATGAACCGCTAGCTGGATTTCGACGAAACTTGGTAGGAATGATCGATGTACAATGCTCTTTCAAAGTTGTTAAAATGGTGACCCCGGGGTCAAAAATGGGCGTGGCCCGTGGGGTCAAATTTTATTTTTGACCGAATATGGTCATGTTATATATCAAATCGAAGGTATCAATGAGGCGATCACTCTGGTACATTTTTTGTCCAAATCGGATTGTTATGTCATCCAAGATGGCCGCCAAAATGTCTAAAGGTCGTTCTTTTATTAGAGATTTCAAAATTCTTCTTCACATGAACCGCTTGGCCCATGGTAGCCAAACTTAAAAGTTATGGTCCATGGGTGAAGCCTTTTCAGATTTGTTAAAATGGAGGTCATCGCTAATCCAAGATGGCCGCCATCTAAAAATAGCATAAATTCTTAAAAAATCTTCTTCTCATGAACCGCTTGCCGGATTTCGACGAAACTTGGTAGGAATGATCGATGTACATTGCTCTTTGAAAGTTGTTAAAATGGTGACCCCGGGGTCAAAAATGGGCGTGGCATTTTCAGATTTTGTAAAATGAGAGTCATCGCTTAATCCAAGATGACCACCATCTAAAAATAGCACAATTTTTTTAAAACACATGAACTCAATGTCACATTCTCCTCTGGTGTTCATGGAGTCAGGTGAGCGAATTAGGGCCATCATGGCCCTCTTGTATCATATAGAACTAACCACTGCATATATTTGATGATTAAAAGTATGCAGAATTATTATTCTGAATGTATTACATTATCACAGCCAAAATGGCTGTGATAATGTAATAAATTCAGTATAATAACAATTAATAAATTTATCCTTAAATTGAAAATTTCTCCCTCAAAGTATACTTTGCTAAAAAAGTGTACTTTGCAATGTTGATGAAATCGGCTACTGAGGTTGTGAGTTCAATCCTCACACTAGATGCAAAAAAAATACTAACATACAGAGCTCCAGATAAGCTGCGTATTTGCTTAAATACAATTTTGTGGTACATTTATCATGCTGCAGAAAGCAATAAACGGACCATAAGTATAGCATATTTTTCTTATTTTCCATGAAAACACATCTTGGTTTTTCATTAGAATTGTCTCCAAGGAGACAATTCTAATGAAATGCCAAGACATGTTTTATTTTCGAAGCGAACTATTCAATAATTGCTGTCTGTGTAAACAGTAGTGTGATTTTATTTTACCCAATTAACATTGTGAAATACCCAATTGCTTCTGACAGAAATGATGGAGTGAAAATACTCAATTACTAATTCCTTATCTGGAGCGTGAACATATCATTTCCATCCCACTAGTGTTTCGGATGAGACTTTAAACGGTGGTTCCGTCTCATTTTTGTCTCTTTCAGGCATCCTTGTCACGGGAATCTTGGTGTGAATGACATTCGAGTCAGACTCGCACAGTAAGTAGCTTTCTTTCTTCTACCTGTCCTCTCTCCTGACAGGAATATAATTTCCTGGGCCCGGTTGCTCAAAACCTCTGTTAGCTTAACAGACTGTTAAATCCTTAGCAATGCTAAGGATTTAACAGTCTGTTAAGCTAACGGAAGCTTTGAGCAACCGGGCCCTGATTTTGTACGAAAATGCGACGTATTATGTATTCACCTTGTACGCGCGGGCCGGCACAACTTGTCCACGTTCTTCTTGATGTATCGTAACCAAATTTGGTACACATATTTATCAAGGAAAGAGGAAGAATCCTGTTGGTTTTCAGTCAGTTGTCTCCCCTTTTTGACTGGCCTTGCCTCGATGGGCGTATATATTTTTCTTCATGAAATACGTTTACAAAATTTATAATATTTTGTGAAAAGAGATTTTCAGAGTACATGCTGAATTATATTCCGCATGTACTCTGAAGATTTTGTCAACTTTTGACTTTATCTATGAAAAATATTGTAAATTTTGTAAACGTAAATGAAATTACGCAGATGTCCAAAAGTACAAAATCACATGGCGTGTCTCATATGTTAAACCCCAATCATTCAATCAAGTAACATCTTTGGCCCTGATTGTTTTCAGCACGATGCAGAGTACAGAACGAGGTAAGAAGATCAACGCTGCAGTGTCACAAACGGGGAAATATGTCGTACAAACGGGCAAGGCTGTAGGTAAGTCGGTCGTAGGTCAGAGTCATCGATACTTGTTACTGTGACTGGAGAAATAGGGCTTATGCAGAGCTCCAAATAATTTTTGTATCTAAAGAGTGTTATACTTCCCGTATTTTATTTTGTCTTCTTCATCTACATTGCTTGGCCCTAAATGATACTCTTTTGTGTTGGTGGGCCGTTAACCACCATTCTAATTTCGGCTCTTCACGGTGTAATATTTGTAAGTAGTTGATTACGGGTTTTCTCTCTAATTTGCAACAGTGTAATAGAGTGAAATAATATACTGTTTAAACGAACTCTTACTTGATAAATGTAATGGTCAAAAACGTAGAATGCACCAGTCAGTATCCAATATTTAGGGGTGATAGTTGATACACCTATCAGGAAATGGTTAATCTTGTTACATGTATTACAGAAGGAATCACCTAAATATAGCAAGAAATAAAAATAAAGTGAATAAATATTAAATAACAAAGAAATAAAATCTAGTATCTGTCGCAAGTTAACAGCGACTGGCTATTTGTTTAGCGAAAACAGCTGAATATAATATTAATGGTGTTACAATATTAAGGATATGACACAGAAAATGTACATGTTTCTTGCTATTAAACAGACTTAAATTGAACTTAGGCCTAATTGGCGTATTTCCAGGTGGCGCCCTGAATCAGGCCAAGTCTTCGCTATCATCGTGGTTCAGTACTCTGACCAGCGAGTGGAAAGGTCCCGAGAGATCACAGGGGTCAAACCAACCCACCGTGCATAAACCCACTCACGGCAAAACTACAAACAAGTAGTCCGAGGACATTGAATCTATGGACAAAGAATTTAGTCAGCAATTTCGACTAGCGGCCGTTTTCAGCTGTTTTTGTAATATCTATTATTAAAGCTAAATTGGGAATTTTCTATCACATTTGGGAATATTTTGTCTCATTTGGGAATTTTCAATCAGAATTGGGAATTTTCTATGACATGATTTAAAATGACACATTTCGATATACACGCTGAGTAAAGCAGTACAGTTTCTCATCAACTGGGCTTTTTTCCCACCTCAAGCATTTGGAAAGCCTTCAAAGGGGTTGAAATTCGGCCCCTTCAGACATAGTAGCTTAACCTGTTCACCCCAAAGTAACTGGAATGGATTTTGATATGTTAATTTAGCAACCAATCCAATTGTCACAAATTGATTTTCATACTAGTCCATTAATGGAAAGTGGGTATTTTTGTACTCAAAAATATGAAAATTACTTGCAAAAAGTGCAGATCCTGATGAGACGGCTCGTCACGAGCCGTCTCATCTTGATCTACACTGTTTGCCAATAGCACGATGCAGGTCTGTAGTGTTGAAAGGGTTAACCACTGGCTGCCCAAATGTTAAAATACATAGACATCGAGAAAATGGGACACAGGGATACAAAAGTCATCGATGTCTCATTTTTCGTTATGCTATATGTTCTATACTGTATGACTGATTGGCTTGATACTTCATGTGCATGGTTGTTATGATCCATACCTTTATTTCCCACCCAACCCGTACTCCCCCCATGTCCAAAGTGAAGATCAAATTTCCAAGTCGGTAGATTTTACATTTCTGCTTAATACATTCATTCTCCTATAACTTCTTTACCATATGACCCAGGGATTCCGCTGGTGATCGCCACTTACGAAATTGTCTATAACAATAAACAATTGGCGATAAAACATATATTTGTTTTGACGATTTTTTTATTTTCCCCAGCGGAATCCCTGAATTGTTCGATTGGCTTGAAACTTCATGGGCATTTTTCTCATCATTCATATGTTCATGCTCAACCAGCGCGCACATTTAGTAGATGTGTGTGCGTTTCTCCGTTCTTTGAATTTTCGTTTTTGTCGCGACTATAGTCGGGGCTTTTTCCGTCGTCGTCCGCGTCGTCGTCGTCCGTTTTTTTTGTAAGGCAAATGCGTTAAAAGTTATTGTCAAATGCCTCGGCAGGCGCAATACCACTTCCTTGGCGGAATTCTTGTGTTTGTGTTTCACTATATGTGTATACTGCTATATTGTCCTATATTTATAGGATAGTTGATTTGTATGTGGCAGTCTACTATTGCGAATCTACACACCATAAGCCTGCTACAGATAAGCTGCGTATTTGCTTAAATACCCAATTAAAATTGCCAAAAACCCAATTGAAATCAGAAGTGGCCAGTATCAAAAAGCAATACAAAATTTGTGCTACCTTTATCTTGATGCAGAAAACAATAAACAGACCACAAATATCGCATATTTTTGTCGCGCCTGCTTTAGCAGAGGCGCTGCTATAGTCAGCGCTTTTTCCGTCGTCGTCATTGTCGTCCGCGTCGTCGTCGCGTCGTCGTCCGCGTCGTCCGGTTTTTTGTACGGCAAATGCGTTAAAGTTATTGTTTTTTCACAATATCTCTTTAACCCCTTGCCAGACATTGATAATATTTCACATCAATGTTTGTCTAGGGATGATGCTTCATTACGCACACCCCCACACATCCAAATTCTCAAGGTCAAGGTCATTTATTTCCTTGTAATTGTTCACTGGTATTGTAACAGAAATGCGTTTAAAGTTATTGTTTTTTCACAATATCTCTTTAACCCCTTGTCAGACTTTGATAATATTTGACATCAATGTTTGTCATGGGATGATGCTTCATTACGCACACCCCCACATCCAAGTTCTCAAGGTCAAGGTCATTTATTTACTTTTAATGTTCACCGGTTTTGTTAACAGAAATGCGTTAAAGTTATTGTTTTTTCACAATATCTCTTTAACCCCTTGCCAGACATTGATAATATTTCGCATCAATGTTTGTCTAGGGATGATGCTTCATTACGCACACCCCCACATCCAAATTCTCAAGGTCATTTATTTACTTGTAATGTTCACTGTCAAATGCCTCGGCAGGCGCGATACCGCTTCCGTGGCGGAATTCTTGTTCTTATTTTCGATGAAAACACATCTTGGTATTTCATTAGAATTGTCTCCAAAACACATCTTGGTATTTCATTAGAATTGTCTCCAAGGAGACAATTCTAATGAAATGCCAAGACCTGTTTTCAATTCGAAGTAAACTATTCGACAATTGCTGTCTGTTGATGTGTAAACAGTAGTGTGATTTTATTTTATTTTGAAATACCCAATTGCTTCAGAAGTGACAATACTCGATTACGAATTCCTTATCTGGAGCCCTGCATGCGAACATTAGTAACACATTACATTTTTCAGTAACTCGTGAACCGCTTCACCAATATTGATAATATTTCGCCACAATGTGTGTCTAGGGATGGTGCTTTGTTTTGCATTCGAATCGCGTCGACCACCCAAGGTCAAGGTCACTGAGGACTCGTGCTCACCTTGTAAAAATGTTAGTTTTTGTCACGCCTGCTTTAGCAGAGGCGCGACTATAGTCGGCGCTTTTTCCGTCGTCCGCGTCGTCCGCGTCGTCCGCGTCAGTTATTGTTTTTTCACAATATCTCTTTAACCCTTTGCCAGACATTGATAATATTTCACATCAATGTTTGTCTAGGGATGATGCTTCATTACGCACACCCCCACATCCAAATTTTGAAGGTCAAGGTCATTTATTTCCTTGTAATGTTCACCGGTTTTGTAACAGAAATGCGTTAAAGTCATTGTTTTTTCACAATATCTCTTTAACCCCTTGCCAGACATTGATAATATTTCACATCAATGTTTGTCTAGGGATGATGCTTTATTACGCACACCCCCACATCCAAATTATCAAGGTCAAGGTCATTTATTTACTTCTAATGTTCACCGGTTTTGTAACAGAAATACGTTAAAGTTATTGTTTTTTCACAATGTCTCTTTAACCCCTTGCCAGACTTTGATAATATTTCACATCAATGTTTGTCTAGGGATGATGCTTCATTACGCACACCCCAACATCCAAATTCTCAAGGTCAAGGTCATTTATTTACTTGTAATGTTCACCGGTTTTGTAACAGAAATGCGTTAAAGTTATTGTTTTTTCACAATATCTCTTTAACCCCTTGCCAGACTTTGATAATATTTCACATCAATGTTTGTCTAGGAATGATGCTTCATTACGCACACCCCCACATCCAAATTTTGAAGGTCAAGGTCATTTATTTACTTGTAATGTTCACCTGATTTGTAACAGAAATGCGTTAAAGTTATTGTTTTTTCACAATATCTCTTTAACCCCTTTCCAGACATTGATAATATTTCACATCAATGTTTGTCTACGGATGATGCTTCATTACGCACACCCCCACATCCAAATTCTGAAGGTCAAGATAATTCATTTACATGTAATGTTCACGATCAAATGCCTCGGCAGACACGACACCGCTTCCGTGGCGGAATGGGAGGAAGGGGCCATTGGGAGGAGCCTAACACAAAAGAATCCTTTGATTTATTCTGTGTGGCCCCTTATTCTATTCATAACAAGGGGCCATTTCTATTGTCCTAGTACAATGGAAATGGCCCCTTTCTCCATATTGTTGGCCCACTCATGCGGCCCCTGTGCACCAAGGTCAAGGTCAAATGACTTTGAAATTTGTGTTATAGTTTTTACATACCTTATATCTCCACAACACTTACTCAGATTTGCTTCAAACTTCAAATAATTTATTATCATTCATATTTTCATTCTATAGCCCCCCCTTGCGACCCACATGCCCAAGATCAAGGTCAAAAGACTTTCAAATTTGCTTTAAAGCTTTTACATACCTTAATTCAAACTTCAAATAAATATACTCTGGGACCATCAAATGTCTCGGCGGGCTCGACATGCTGGCCGCGGCCATCTGTAGCCGATTTCATAAAAATTTCAAAGTATACTTATCTAGCAAAGTATACTTTGAGGAGCAATCATTTATTTTTCCCAAAATGCATTATTTCATATAGAACTAACGACTGCACATATTTGATGATTAAAGGTATGCAGAATTATTATACTGAATTTATTACAATATCACAGCCAAAATGGCTGTGATAATGTAATAAATTCAGTATAATAAAAATTAATAAATTTATCCTTAAATTGAAAATTTCTCCCTCAAAGGATACTTTGCTAGGTATAAAGTAAATGTTGGCGAAATAGGCTACTGGTCTTTGTATATACGTGTAGATCAACTGTTGTTTTGTTTCAAATTTGTGTGTGATCCAATGCAATATACTGTTGTTATATGATACCATAGTTTACATAATTTATTTAAAGCTGCAGAAATGGTAAAACTTCAGACTTTATGGTGTATATGGCTGTTACTGGAGACATAGGGCTTAAGTATTTTGTGACCAATGTAGATCAGATCGCACAGGCTGATCAGGATCTGCACTGTTCGTCGTACCATAAAAGAAGTGGGTGGATGGTCGGCGAACGCGACGGCGTAAATTAACGGTAGGGGTTCCTCCTTATAGGAATCACGATTTGCCTGGTTTGGCCCTCGGGTACGTTTTTATCTTTGGCTCTTTTGTTACCTGGGAGTTTAATTGGGTTATTGCCCATTATAAAAGTAGTAAGATTATTACTGATCCTACTGCTTTTGGGAGGGGGCAAAGTGATTCTGGTATGACGAGGACCTGTCATCAGATCAGGATAATTCTGATTTCAAGGCTGAATATATAGATTTTTTATTGTAAATATTCAGTTATTATTTTGGGATTTTCCCCCCATTTGTACAGGTAATATATGGAATTTAGTACTAAACCCATTGACCTGGCCTTAAATGACCTTACCTGTTAATAGGCCGTTAAACCTCAACAAACAAAGAAAACAAAAGCCATAAATGAAACACCCGTCAATCAGCTAACATGCAATATAGATCATTACCAGGCTACTGGAGTGTGCAATTTGATCAGGAGCTACACTGTTCACAAATACCATCATAAGCCCCATTTCTATAGAAAGCCCAATGTACATAAAGACAAATAATTTAATGCTAGCTCTAATTAATTAGAGCAAGCATTAATGATTTGAGTTTATGTGGATTTGGCGTTCCATGAACGCCAAATCTACATAAACTCGAATCATTAATGCTTGCTCTAAATATTAATGCAAGCTCTAAATATTTAATGCTAGCTCTAATTATTTACAGCTAGCATTAATTATTTCAGTTTATGTAGATTGGCGTTCCATACATTTCACCAGCCATAGTGACGGATAATGACGGTCTCCATGGAGTTTTGTCGTAATATGGAGTTTTGTATTTATATGCGTTGTGTTGTATTGTTATTTGATAGATGTGACAATTTGTGATGTCAGCAACTCGGGGCCCGTACGCAGGAATTGTTTTATGGGGGTGCGTTATCGATGGCGCGAAGGGCTAAACATTGTTTTTTCACATCCATGGACAGACCTCGACAGATTAACCCTTTCAACCCTAAGTAACTGCAATGGATTTAGATTTGTTAATTTTGCAACCAATCTAAATCATCACAAAATGATTTTCAGACCAGTCCATTTATGAACATGGAGTGTTTTTGTTCTCAAAATTATGAAAATTGATTGCAAACAGTGCAGATCCTGATGAGACGGCTCGTTACGAGCCGGCTCATCTGGATCTACACTGTTTGCCAATACCACTATACAGGCCTGCGGGTTAAGAGTGAAATGGTTAAGGGGGTCGCACCCCCTCTGCGTACTGGCCTGGTAACTAGTGTAGACCCAGTAGGACAAACCTATACCATAGTATTATACCTCATTGCAATGGCAATTTCTAGCTACACTAGTCACAAATCCCATAAGCCCCGAGAATGCGATGGGTAATTTAACTATAGGGGTTCATCCTTACAGGAATTCCGACTTGAGACTTGGTTTAGCCTTCGCATACGTCTTTGGCATTTTATATATGACAGTTGAATCTGGTTATACCCCTTACGATTATTCGTAATCCTATTTTAGGGGAAGGGGCCAAGTGACTTTGGTGTGGTAGGGACCTGGCATCAGGTCCTGTTATTCTAATTTCAGGGCTGAATATATTTTTTCTCAATGTAAATATTCCGTTCTGATTTTGGGATTTTCCCCCCAATGGAGCAGGTTAAAACGGGAACGAACCCGTTTGCCCGGCCTTACATGACGTGAGCTGTTGATAGGCCGTTAAACACCAATAAACAAACAAACAAACAAACCCATAAGCCCCATTTCTCCAGCCATAGCAACATATAATGACAATTTATGATGTCAGTAACTAGTGTAGACCCAGAAGGATAAACCTATACCATAATCTTACTCACGTGTTTTCTTATGGGAATTTAACATGGGGGCTAAAAATAGATTTTTTTAATTAATTTTTTTATTTGTGGACCGATTTTCAAAATCTAACTTTTGTTTTCTTAGTTACATCATTTTCAAGCTATCTCGCCAGGTTTCGGAGTCGATTACAAACATATTTAATCTACGGTACTTATTGTTCACTATGACAACATTACATGTTTAGATTCGACTCGATTCGGCTTACATTTAAGGGTGGGAATTGACTTGATCACCTTCTATACCAGGTCACACATGTTTATATTAATTGTCGCTGTATTTATGTGGGAATTTCTGACATTACTGACGCCTACTACTAATAGTTATATACATAGCCACGCAGGGGACATGGATTTTTTTGTTATTAATTCGTTCCCACGAATTACAATTCGTTCCCATGAATTACAATTCGTTCCCACAAATTACAATTCGTTCCCTCAGTTTAACAGTTTGTTCCCACGATATAACAATTTTCTCCCTCGATTTAACAATTCGTTCCCTCGAATTAACTATTCGCTCCCTTGAATTAACAATTCGTTACCACGATATAACAATTCGTTCCAACGAATTAACAATTCGTTCCCGTGGGAACGAATTGTTATTTCGTGGGAACGAATTGTTAAATTGAGCGAACAAATTGTTATTTCCTGGGAACGAATTGTTAATTCGTGGGAACGAATTAATAACAAAAATAATTCTATGTCCCCTGCGGGCCTCCGTAGTTATACATGTAGTACCATCTTTGTATCTTTGTGAAAGTTGGTTAATGGAATTGAGTACAACCTACCTAAACAGGATGGGTTCCTCCTTATAGGAATCACGATTTGCCTGGTTTGGCCTTCAGGTACGTTTTTATCTTTGGCTCTTATAGTTACCTGGGAGTTGAATTGGGTTAATACCCATTATAAAAGTAGTAAGATTATTACTGATCTTACTGTAAGATTATTACTGATCTTACTGCTTTTGGGAGGGGCCAAGTGATTCTGGTGTGGCAAGGACCTGGCATCAGATCAGGATTATTCTGATTCCAGGGCTGAATATATAGTTTTGTTATTGTAAATATTCAGTTCTGATTTTGGGATTTTCCCCACATTTGTACATGTACTTGAACATGTACATGTACTTCTACAGGTAATATATGGGATTTAGTACTAAACCCATTGACCCGGCCTTAAATTACCTTAGCTGTTGATAGGCCGTTAAACCCCAACAAACAAAAAAACCTTCCATACCCGGTCACACATGTTTATATTAATTGTCTCTGTATTTATGTGGGAATTTCTAACATTATTGACGCCTACTACTAATAGTTATATACGGAGCCCCGCAGGGGACATGGATTTTTTTAATTAATTCGTTCCCACGAAATGACAATTCGTTCCCTCAGTTTAACAGTTTGTTCCCACAATATAACAATTTGTTCCCTCAATTTACTGCAGTAGCCATTGCTTGTCGTAAAAGGCGACTAAACTGGCTTAACGATTGTGTTCATACTTTCCGGAACCCACTATACCGGATTTGGCCCTCATGTACATTTTTGGCTTTCTTGTATGTGAGAGTTGAGTCAGGCTATGCCCCATATATAAAAGTAAGATTAGCGCTAATCCTATTACTTTTAGGGGATGGGATAAATGATGCTGGTGTGGCGAGGGCCTGGCACCAGATCAGGTTGTTCTAATTTCAGGACTGAATATATATTTTGATTGTAAATATTGAGTTCTGAAGTTGGGATTTACCCCCCTTGGACAGGTGGATACGGGACACGACCCCGTTGACCCCTCTGCGTGTAGACTCCCCGAGGCTTGTACCTCTATGTCAGAAAAGCGGACGTTAAACCCTATTCACTCACTCACTCACTCCCTCAATTTAACAATTCGTTCCCTCGAATTAACTGTTATGTTATTTCGTGGGAACAAATTGTTTAATTGAGGGAACAAATTGTTATTTCCTGGGAACAAAATTGTTAATTCGTGAATAAAAAAAAAAATCTA
>CM055281.1:49928482-50393356 GCA_029237695.1 Conchocele bisecta
CATCAAAACATGATTTGACAGCACTTTAGAATAATTTACAACCTGCTTTGACAGCCAAACCATGTTTTTATTGAGAAAAAGGCAAGATATAAAAGAAAGAGCAGACGACAATTGTTGTGTGTAGCGGTCTAAGGGTTAACATACCTTGGAGTATTTCATAGTCAGAGCCATGCTTCCTCTCGACGATATGTTCCTTCACTCGCTCCCTGCTGACCGCCTTAAACCCACACAGGGCACAGAAGTAGGGCGGGTCAGTCGAGTGGCATAGCAGGTAGTGCCTGATTGGCCAGAACTGCAGGGGGGCGGAGTCAACGCAGACATTCAAGTCAATCGTCTTGGAAACGTCACATATTCGGCATTTACAGATGAGTGGGCGATACTGCTTCACTTCTGGAAAATAAAACACTTTATGATATACCTACCCATGAAATACATAGTTATACGATGTAAATAAAAGTCATATGTTCTCATCGATGAAATAAACAACTTCCGGTGAAAATACGACTACTTCCGCTATCTATATTCATATTCTGTATTTAGAAAGAAAACAGAGCAAATAGGCTGCAAATACCATTCATTAACGTATACAGTGTAAAAAAACTGCTAATTTCCATGGAGCGGTATATAATAATAGGCACTCGTGAAATATGGGCATTTCACACCACGAGATGAACATATATGTCATATTCGTTGCAAAAATATGAATATCCTCTATATATAACATGCCACCCAGTGATTGACCTTGATTCTGGAGGGATTTGTATCTTTGAAATATTTCCTTCAAGATGTTCACGAGACGTAAATGACGTCACGTTTTGACGTCATTTCCGGCGATGGAATTCAATTTCATACGCTAACGTCAAAATTGTCAATTTTGACAACGTTAATAAGCTGTGGTCTAAGAGCAATTTCACATTTTTCGAAGAGCATGTAATATACAAATTATGCCACTACCATTTTGAAATACCGGATTTATTTCCCTTGACATCTGTAAATCCGACAAAGAAACCTTGTGCTCTGCACTCGTTTCTTTATCAGATTTCCAGATGTCTCGGGGAAATAAATCTGGTATTTCAAAATGGTAGTTGAATAAACCATTTATTCCTGCAATTGACAGTTACAATGTTAGATTAAAATTGTTAATATGTTGTCTCTATGGAAAACATATTTTGGGACTGTATTAAGAAAATAAGATAATACAAGAATTCCACGAAGGTGGTGGTGTCATGCCTGCCGAGACAATTGATCATAAATAAATTAACCCTTACACAGCTATCTTAATTTTTTGTCACCTGCTGTTTATTTTCTATTTTCCATTTTTATCATCAAAAACATGCTTTGACAGCACTTTAGAATAATTTACAACATGTTTTGAAAGGACTTTAGAATCATCCATTTCCATTGGAAATGATTCTGAATTGCTGTCGAACCATGTTTTTATTGAGAAATAAAGCTAGATATACAGCAACAGCATACGACAATTGCTGTGTGTAGCGTTCTAAGGGTTAAAGTATGTGACCTTGACCTTAGGACTATTATGGCTCAATGACTCACAAATTTTTCACAGAATGAAGTAGGACCATCAAGAAGTTCCATAAAAGGAGACTAGAGTTATACAGTGCTCCAGATAAGCTGCGTATTTGCTTAAATACCCAATTAAAATTGCCAAAAACCCAACTGAAATCAGAAGTAGCGAGTATCAAAAAGCAATGAAAATGTTGTGGTACCTTTATCATGCTGCAGAAAACAATAAACAGATCACGAATATAGCATATTCTTCTTATTTTCCATGAAAACACATCTTGGTATTTCATTAGAATTGTCTGCAAACAGACAATTCTAATGAAATGCCAATACCAGTACATGTTTTCGTTTAGAAGCAAACTATTTAATAATTGATGTCTGCTGATGTGTAAACAGTAGTGTGATTTTATTTTACCCAATTAATATTTTGAAATACCGAATTGCTTCAGAAATGATGGAGTGACAATACTCAATTACTAATTCCTTATCTGGAGCCCTGGTTATATGAAATTTACCCTAGTCATAAATGTTAAGTGGATGCAAACGACACGAACACAAGTGAAGTTACTTTGATGTTTGATGTTGGTTTCACTGTAATGAATACCGCACCCACCTGTCAGCGCATGTGCTGGAATATGCTTCTCGAGGCTCACGTCAACGACGACATTGTCAAGGTTATCTCCCAACGTCGCCATCTTGCATTTGGTACACCCTGTGTTTGTCGTCTGCTGCAGCCGTTATGCGCCTTCATCAAAGATTCCACGTCCGTCTTATACCCACAGCTACACGTCATATAGAACACCTCCCCAACATTCTCCTCACCGACCTCGATAAAATCTGGCTGCAGGCCGAATAGTATGGGAGAAATACGACCTTGGACAATTATATTCCCGTCCGTTTCGCCTGTCGCTTTCTGATGGGAAATCACGTCTCCTTCGTCGGTGGATCGCAGCCAGCAGACGGAGCACGTGAAAGGCGCCTCGGCGCTGTGTCGGAGAGCGAAGTGGCGCCACCTGTCAATGGCGGTGTTGGGACAGATGTGGCCACAACTGGTACACTTCCAGTAACCATGGCGCTGGGTGTCGTCTTCGTCTGCAATGATTGGGCATGTGCATCTATTAATACTCAAGTGGTGGAAATAAATATTGTCTATTTCTTTAACAACAAGAAAATGTGGCGTGTCATCACACAAATTCCCACGGTGGCAGATTGAAAAACTGTGGCAAACTTCTTAACCAGACTCACACACGGATTGGAAGTCAGGGGTGCGTTTCACTAAACTTCGTACGACTAAAATGTTCGTAAGTGCAAATTTAGGATCGTCTGGCAATTTCAATTGATGGATTTACATTTATTGAGCATAGGCTGCATATGCAGCCTATGCTCAATAAATGTAAATCCAATAATTGTTTAAAAGAAAGCAATGTCAATGTGAGATTTACAGACTATCATAATTTTGCACTTACGAACCATTTTAGTCGTATGAAGTTTAGTGAAACGGGTCCCAGGTGTTCTAACCTCTAGGCCACAAACCCATCCCCAGAAAAGCGAGAAAGCGTCATTGTAACTATTCATGCACAAATACAATTCATTGATTGCAATCTCAAAAATAGACTAAATGTGCATATATATCCGCTGTCAGAGGAAGTGTAATAAACAGGATATTCCATCATACATGTTTGAATAGATTGAAATAATACACTCGTGTATGTCGACTTCCGCGTAAACAACTCGTTCGCTTCGCTTACTCGTTGTTTACGAGGAAGCCGACAAAACGTACAATAGAATATCTTCTATATATTCCACGTAGTTACTGAAATGATTACGGTAAAATAATGGCTCACATCACCTACTTTAAGATGCAAAGAAAACCAGTTCCATTTGCCACGATGGAACACAACTGTGGCTGTGAATGGAGAAATGGGGCTTATGGGTTTTGTGACCAGTCTAGATCCGGATCCAGATCCATGTGTCTTCTAACAAGTAATACAGATCATTCATTACCAGGCTACAGGGAGCAGTTTCACCAAACTTTGTAAAATGTCCAACAAGTAATAATTCCAGCACAAAGATATTTACACAATTCCCTAACATTTGATTGGTCCGTAGCAAGTCTCTGTCCAAAATTTATATCTAACCGTCAGGCGCAGTTAAAATAATTCTTAAAAAAAAACGGAAAATAAACACATTTTCTTGATGAATTTATTTCAAATGCTGGAATTATAAGGAATGAATGGCTTTTTTGTTGAATTTATCGGGGATATAAACTTGGAAAAGTCGCGGGAATACTGGACGAGGTATTCCTGCGACTTTTCCAAGTTTATACCCCGATAAATTCCACAAAAAGGCCCTTCATTCCTATAATATAGATCATTACCAGGCTACAGGGAGCAGTTTCACCAAACTTTGTAAAATGTCCGTAAGTGCTAATTTAGGATCGTCTGGAAATTTTAATTGATGGATTTACATTTATTGAGCATCGGCTGCATATATATGCAGCCGATGCTCAATAAATGTAAATCCAATAAGTGTTTACATGCAAACTTTGTTAATGTGAAATTTACAGACTATCATAATTTTGCACTTACAAATATTTTAGTCGTACACAGTTTAGTGAAACGGCCCCCAGTTACTTCACCCTGAGCTACACTGTTCACAAATCACATAAGCCCAATTTCTCCACAAATCCACATCAACAAAACTGCTAACCTGCTAGACTCACCTGTATCATCCATCCTTTGTCCCTTGTCTTCCACATTATCACCCATTGTCTTGCCTTGTTTAGTTCCAGTCGCTGTACTCTCCAATATTGTACCTTTCCTTGAATGTATGTCTAGCTTGTCGGTGTGACATTTCACCAAGTGCTGAAAGTTTGAGCTGAATGCACAAACGGAACATGAATATTTCTGCTGCGAGCCCGATCGTACCTGTTCCTGTTCCATCTTGGAACCTACAGATAGACTATCCAAGGTCACAGCATTCGGATGTCCTTCGTCAATCTTATGGCTTTCAACAGTGGTAGCGCTGATGGAATTAAATCCACAGAAAGCACAAATGAAATATTTATTTTTCTTTTTATATAGACTGGTTACAATTTTATCATTCTCTTTATCTGCAGTAACTTCACTTGTGACTGTTATGTCATCTGTTAAATCAATAACATCATCTGTTAGATCAATAATTGGTTGCCCTGAACATGTCTTCGAAGATTTGCCTGTTTCTACTTCAACAATTGGCTGATCCATGTTTGATTTTGAAGCTGTACCTACTGTTTCTTCAATAATTGGTTGTTTGCTGTTTGTCGTGGTAGATTTGCCAATCTCTATTTCAATAGTTATTTGTCCCGGATTAGCCTTGTAGGATTTGCCTGTCTCTACTTTACCTCTAGTAACTGCTTGCTCGGTATTTGTCTTTGAAGATTTGACCGTCTCTTTTTCAATAAATGTTTGCTTCATATTTGAATTAGATGAATACTCGGCTTTTTCCTTAACAATTGGTTGCTCCGTCTTTGAAGATTTGTCTACTTCTACGTCAGTTTTCACTGGCTGTACTTTCACTGCAGCTTCTTTAGACTTGAGCCTTTGCACTTTTACAAATGAATTTATAACTTTACTATCAGACTTGCATATTTCAATTTCTGTACCTTTAGCTTCAGACTTTGTCGATTGATGATCAGACTTAGAAGTATCTGTTTTTGCACCTTCAGTCGCAGCATTAGATGCTCCAGAATTAACGGTCTTACTGATTGGCATTGCTGTCTTGGATTTTACACCTTCATTCTTATCAGTCATTGACTTACCAATCGACTTGGTAGTGGCTGTTTTTGAACCTTTAGTGTCTGATTTTGCTGGGCTGCTAGTTGCCTTTTCTGTAACTGTATTTGCGCCTGGAGTTGCACGAACCCCAGTTTTACTAGGCGACTTAAATGTTTCTGCCTTTGGTCTGGTAGTCCCAGCATTCATTGATTTACCATCTGATTTGGAATGATCCACTTTAGAAGTAGAGTTAGATCTATAATTTACAGTTTTACTCACAGACTTTGGCGTTACAGTATGGGCCTGTTTCATTTCAGTGTTCCTTGTTTTATCAACTGCCTTAGTTTCCGTTTTTGCTGGACTATGTTGAGAAGTTTCCACTCTTGCTCCTCCAGTTTCTGTCCATGATCGACTACCTTGTGACTTTGGGGTTTCCGTCTTTGCACCTTTAGATTCTGCCTTTGACTGTTTATGGTGCGATTTCTGGGGTTCTGTTTTTTCACCTCTAGCTTCTGGTCTTGATTGTCTATAATTAGACTTTGGTGCCTCAATTTTTGAACCCCTCGATTCTGATCTTGGCTTTGTTTCTGGCCTTGACGCTCTTTCATCTGACTTCGGTGTTTCTGTCTGTGCACACGCTATCTCAGAGCTCTCTCCTTTACTTATTGATTTGCGATTTTCCATTTTCGAATCTCGACTATCTAATCTTGATTGCCTATTGTGGTGCCTGTGACCTTCAGACCGTTCCAGGACAGAATCCTGTCTCCCATCCTGTCTTGTATGAGTTTTGGAATGATCAGACATATGCCTTTAGTTTGCTACTCTGAATAGCTGCTGCCTTTTCGTCTTTCTCAATTTTCTCCATATATAGACCAGCAATAGCTTCCACGTAATTTGGCGAAAAATAAATTCCGCCGACCAGAATAGGAACATTTTTCTTATGGTTCACATTCACGCTGATATGCTGCTGCATACTATCAAGACTAGTACCGTTAAACCCACACATGGCGCAAGTAAACATTTCAAATTCTGGTGATAATGATCCGAGCTGAATTAAATCCTTGCTATCAAAGATTTCTGCTTGTGTGATGCGGAGGTCTGCCTCCCCGATGGGTCATGACCAGATTGTAGGATTTGTCACGGTAGCCACATTGTCCACAGAGGAAACGGGCCTTTGCACGGAATGGGTTATCATACTTCAATATCGGCGGCTCGCAGAAAATTAGCTCCTCAAACTTTTTAAGGATATCTAAGTCATCCATGTCCAGTCGGGCTCCTGGTTTCAATGAAATCTTGGCAGGTTCATCTGTAAGTTCATCTGCATCACTTGGGATTGGATCTGGTTGGATTTTCGGAATCACGAATTTCGGATTTTTCTTGGGAACTTCCTTGTCTGTCTTCAGCTTCTTCGTGACACGTTCTACGCTGGCTGATGGAGGAACTTCAAAATATGATATAAATTATAGACATGGCAATGTCTGTATCACAGTTAGTATTGATTGATTGATTGATTGATTGGTTGGTTGATTACTTAATTGATTAATTGATTATAGACATAGAGAATAACAGACAGGGCCCGGTTGTTCAAAACATCTGTTAGCTTAACGGACTGTTAAATCCTTAACTGAATGGTTAAAATCTCTGTTTTAACAGAGATTTTAACCATTCAGTTAAGGATTTAACAGTCCGTTAAGGATTTAACAGTCCGTTAAGCTAACTGGTGTTTTGAACAACCGGGCCCTGGTGTCTTTTGATAGCAAGTTTATCAGGCAAGGCTAGGAAACGCGTAGGAATTCCGAGGCTTGCCGAGGAATTCCTACCGTTTCCGAGCCGAGCCTGATAAACTTGATATCAAAATACACTAGCCTGGTATTCTATTTATCAGGTAACGTTTTATGCTCGAAAATGACATTAGATGACGTCGTATTCTATGGACAGAACGCGGACTTGTTTACGTTGCGTCATTACACTGACGTCATTCGGTAACGTCGCATGACGTCATCCGACCAATGGAACGTTAGTTTTCACTTCGTTGTAACCCGGTTGTTTACAATATGTTATCAGTCAGTACGTATTCGGTCAATGCAGGGCAGGTTACCTGATAAAAGTCAATACACAGCTAGGATTGATTGATTGATTAATTGATTGATTGATTATAAACAAGTCAATACACGGATTTTCATTGTATCAATGTATAAAAGTTAGGAAATATGCAACCAGTATATATCCTCTTCAGACAGACGCAAGTTCTGTAGCCTCTTTCACCAATATTTTAAAGTATACTTATCTTGCTAAGTACACGTTGAGGGAGAAATTTTCAATTTCAGGATATATTTATTAATTTTTATTATATTGAATTTATGGCATTATCACAGCCATTTTGGCTGTGACAATGTAATAAATTCAGTATAATAATTCAATCATCAAATATATGCAGTCGAATATGAAATAATGTATATCGGGGAAAAAATTAAAAAAATTGATTACTCCCTCAAAGTATACAATTTTGGTGAAATCGGCTACTGGTTAGATACTGTGGCTCAAAATGTGAATCTAATAAAACAATGTAAGCATGTTACACATGTATATGAACAGAAAAAATAATGACAAAATCTGGCTCATTGCAATTGTGATCAGTGTAATCCCAAACAGCTTGCACATCAGATCAGGAACTTCACTGTTCACCATTGTAAACCATGTGGATAGCATGAATGGCCCATCAACACAAAGGAGTATCATTTAGGGCCAAGCAATTAAAGATGAAAATAATAGTAAAATAGTATGTTAGATGTGGTCGGTAATAGCCTGAATGTCGAGGAATTAATTATTGATTTTCTTGTGAACAGTGTAGACCCTGATCAGCTGTGGTGATCCAGTTGCAACTGTAATAGCAAATTCATCAGCTTTTTTATATACAGGCTGAACTGTAGCTGAATTCACCAACATTTCAAAGCATACTTATCATTTATTATTCCCGAAATGCATTATTTCATATAGAGCCTACGACTGCATATATGCAGTATTATAATACTGAATTTATTACATTATCACAGCCAAAAATGGCTGTGATAATGTAATAAATTCAGTATAATAAAAATTAATAAATTTATCCTCAAATTGAAGATTTCTCCCTCAAAGTGTACTTAGCAAGAGAAGTATACTTTGCAATGTTGGTGAAATCGGCTACCGTCAAGTCATTTGAGGTCTAATTTCATCAAGAAACTTTCCACTATTTAATTAACATTTCCAATGATAAGCGAAGTAGCTTACAAATAATCTTTTTCAGCAATACTATCAAAGAAAATTGTCAAATCTATGAGCAAATGTAAAGTTTAACGTGAATTACTTGGAGTCAGAAATGACTCTATAACAATTGAGTTTAGGGAGTGAATTCTTCAACATCTGAGTAATTGACTCCATTCAGGTCTACTGTATACGACCCCAACCACTATTTGTTGAATGATTGATTAAATGTGGTTTTACGTCCATTCAACAACAGTCATTAACAACAATAATATACCTGTATGGCAAAGTGAGATGGAAAACGGGGTAAAACAATCAAACAACTTTCTTCCAAGCATGCAATATCCCGGCCTGCCACATCACTATCTAACTGGTGCCTACCTTTCATGAGACATACCAATCTCATGTATTGTTCCATCACCATACAGCGTAGCCATCGCGATCTGTAACTATGTAAGCTCCATACACCAACATTGGGGCGTCGGCTGATAAAAGGACTCTATGATATGTGTGACAAGTGTAGATCCTGATCATCAATTGTGATCATTGTAGCCAAGTCTGGTCAAAACAGGGTTTCACTAAACTTCATACGACTAAAATATTTCTAAGTGCAAATTTAGAATCGTATGGAAATTTAAATTGATGGATTTACACTTATTGAGCATAGGCTGCATTTGCAGCCTATGCTCAATAAATGTAAATCCAATAATGGTCTACAAGAAAACATTGCTAATGTGCAATTAACAGACTATCATAATTTTGCACTTACAAACATTTTAGTCGTACAAAGTTTAGTGAAACGGGTCCCTGGTTATCAAGTCAAAAATGTGACTGTGACTGGAAAAATGGGGCTTATGGGATTTGTGACCAGTATAGCTCCTGATCAAACAGCAAACTCCTGTTAATAATCTATATTCCTTGTTAGAAGCATGACGGTGTATCATTGATGGAACGCGAACAGGGCAGATCCTGGTCAGACTGTGCGGATGCACAGGCTGATCTGGATCAACACTGGTCGCAAAACCCTAAGCCTCATTTCTCCAGTCACAGCTACAAATAATGTTAGACTGATTGACTGGTGACTGGCGTAGTCCCTGATTAGACTGTGCAAACGCTACACCGTCACACATATTCTAAGCCGAGGACCCATAATATATATGTAAGACTTCGGATCGGGTCGGGTGTCAGTCCCAGTACAGAAGTAAACTCCCAGAACGGCAGCTAATCCCAGAACGGGTGTCAATTTTTCCCAGAATGGGGACCAATTCTGCACGTTCAGGATCAAGACGTAATGATTTCAAGCTTGAATGACGTCAAAGTTAGTGACGTAACGTCACGGTCTGGCCGAATGCATCCATATCAAAGAAGACGTCGGGTTTATCATCGAGGCCAAAGGTCCATTACCCACAGTGAAGTGTTTAATAATGAAGTTAAGGAAATGTTTGCCTTTCCCGTTTCCACGACAGTCGTATTTTGTGAATGTGTGCATTTTACGGCCCTTTCTGGTGTTTGTAAGATTGGCTTCTGTTCTGGGATTGACCCCAGTTCAGGGACTGACCTCTGATCTGGGTCTTTCATTTATCCCGTCAACACAGTGCGTATGTGCCGTGAAACACGGTGCCGTGAAACATTTTTGATATCCAGTCAATACTAGTTTTGCATTTTACAGCCAATTGTAGGTGTTGACGGGATAAACAGAATAGTAGGTTAGTGCCGTGAATGGGAAAAAATATCTGGCGCGGCACGGAAACGGGATGTGCTCGGCAGAGCCTCGCCCATCCCGTTTCCTGAGCCTTGCCAGATATTTTTTCCCATTCACGGCACTAACCTACTATTCTCTATATATACAACATAAATTTCATCCAAAATCCCATTGAACTTCTCTGAATAAAAAAATCCCAACTGTTCAGCTTCCATAGAGGACATGAGTGTAAGACCTACTGTAGCAATACTTACCCATTTCTGTCGATGGTGGACTCCTCGATGGTTTACCCATGAGTGGTTTATCAGCGGCCGCGGATGGAGCAGAGTCTATCACCTTGACAATGACTTCCTCACGCCCCATGTCCACCTCAATGAGTTTGGCCTGGATTTCTGTCTGTACTCGCTTCTCGTTTCTCCCCTTGATGTCGGCAACTTCCGCATACTCTTCTGGGTAATATTTCTCCTGAAAGCAACAGCTGAGGTCACATAGAGGGAACAGCTGTTTGTTTGTTCTGTTGGTGTTCAACAGCCTATCAACAGCTAAGGTAATTTAAGGCCGGGCCAACGGGTTCGATACCATATTCAACCTGCAGCCCCCTCCCCCCCCCCCCCCCCCTCACACCCCACCGGTGTTCTTCTGGCGTGGGTCCGTATATATGGGCCGCGCTCCCAAAACATCAAACTGAATATTTACAATAAAAATACCAGACCAACCACTCACTTCCTAAATATGACGCCGTATGTTTATCTGGTGTGTGTTCATATTTGGAAAATCGATACTTTGCGTAACGTTTACCAGATTCAAATGTAGGTTAACGTGACGTAGACACTCAACATACAGGCGGCCGAGTAGAGCCGAAATGAAAAATACCTAGTCGGCTGTACTCAGCCACCCAACCCCATTGTAGCGTTACTAGAGGTTTACAGACGGGAGGCATACCGAATACTGGTTAGACTGCCAGGGATTCCGCTGGCGATCGCCACTTTTGCAATTGGCAATAAAAATAAACAATTGCCGATAAAAAATTACAATTTTCGATAAAAAAAAGAAGTGGCAATTTCTTTTCCCCCAGCATTGTAATATTATTGTACGAACATAGATCTTGTGATCTAATGTAGGTAAATGTTGTTCACGTAAACATTGTTTCATTAATTGTTAAAAATGCCGAGGTGGCCGAGTTCACCCGATAAAACGACCGACCACAGTCGACAACGGCCGAGACTACCTATGTCCTGTAATGATGCGTAACACAGTCTAATCTATTTATAAATACGGGAAAATCCAAAAATCGCAAGTGGGTTTGTACAGCGTTTATGTTTACGTCTTTTGCCGAAAACACCCGAACCCGCAAATACTTCTCAAAAAATTCCTATCCAATATATATATTTTGTTTCCACCTTTAAAGGGTTTAATGATACATACCATGAACTTGGTCCTGTGTTGTAGCCCGGTGATATGCGGGACAATAAAGTTGATGCCGCAGTTACACTCACACAGACTACACGTGTACTTGGGGTGGTCTGGGTCACTGCTGTTCTGAAACTCTGTTATGAAGCTTAAACCTGCAAACATAGGAGATACGCCATGTAATGTTTTGTTTGTTTGTTGGGGTTTAATGGCCTATCAACAGCTAAGGTCATTTAAGGCCGGGTCAATGGGTTTAGTACTAAATCCCATATATTACCTGTACAAGTACATGTACATGTTCAAGTCCATGTACAAATGGGGGGCAAATCCCAAAATCAGAACTGAATATTTACAATAAAAAGATGTATATTCAGCCATGAAATCAGAACAATCCTGATCTGATGCCAGGTCCTCGCCACACCAGAATCACTTGGCCCCCTCCCAAAAGCAGTAGGATCAGTGATAATCTTACTACTTTTATAATGGGAAATAACCAAATTCAACTCCCAGGTAACAAAAGATAAAAACGTATCTGAGGGCCAAACCAGTAGCCTATTTCATCAACATTGCAAAGTATACTTTACTAGCAAAGTATACTTTGAGGGAGTAATCATTTATTTTTCCTGAAATGCATTATTTCATATAGAACTAACAAATGCATATATTTCATGATTAAGAGTATGCAGAATTATTATACTGAATTTATTACATTATCACAGCCAAATTGGCTGTGATAATGTAATAAATTCAGTATAACAAAAATTAATAAATTTATCATAAAATTGAAAAAATTTCCCTCAAAGTATACTTTGCTACTAAAGTATACTTTGCAATGTTGATGAAATGGGCTACAGGCAAATTGTGTACGCCTTCACGTTCGCCCGACCAACCACCCACTGTTGGCAGCCTTGATAAATCAAGTCCTCGGTGACCTTGACCTTGGGCGGTCGGATGTGAATTGTATGCAAAAGAAAGCACCATCACTCGACGCACATTATGGCCAGATCGGCGAGGGGATAAAGATGCGGATGTACAGGCTGATCAGGATATATACTGGTCACAAAACTCATAGGCCCCATTTCTCCAGTCATAGCCACATATACATGAAGCATCAATGTCGGGGGTTCTCTGAATTTTGCATCCATTTAATATAAATATAAAATCACAGTATGAGCCACAAAATTCTGATCTTGTGGCAGGTAGAACAAGGAAAAACTTCCAACTGTTAAATCATATTTGCACCCTTGTAATACGAAATACATAATTTATCATACGCCATGCGATTTTGTACCTTCGGACATCTGCGTAATGTCATTAAATACGTTTACAAAATTTACAATAATTTTCATAAATAAAGTCTTAAGTTGACAAAATTTTAAGAGTACATGCGGAATATCATTCCGCATGTACTCTGAAAATGTTGTCAACTTTTGACGCCATTTACGGAAAATATATAAAATTTTCTAAATCTATTTAATGACATTACGCAGATGTCCGAAAGTACAAAATCGCATGGCGTATAGATCTTAATGTAGTCACTTACCCAGCATTGCAGCCTCGCTATCCTTGATAACTGTCCTCAATTTACACGTTGTCGCTGCTTTCTTGCTCTCCACTTCCTTCACAGCAATATCTTCCCTTTCTGTCTCTTCTTCATTCTGTGAACCTTCATCACTCGCACGTTTCTCCACTGATTTTCCATTGTTATCAGTTTCATCATTTTTTCCATCATCTGTCTTAGATACGTTATCATTCACCTTACCCATAACATTATCAACTCGGTTCTTGTTACGATTATCCTTTGTCTTATTTTCATCAGCTTTTCTCCTATGTTCGTCAGTTTTTCTCTCTCATCAGCTTTTCTCCTATCTTCATCGGTTTTTTCTCTTCTCTCATCAGCTTTTCTTTTCTCCTATGTTCGTCAATTTTTCTCTTCTCATCAGCTTTTCTCCTATCCTCATCAGTTTTTCTCTTCTCATCAGCTTTTTTCTGATCATCATTAGCTTTTCTCCTATCACCTTCTACCTTTCTCCTATCACCCACATTCCGACTATCATCTCTCTTCGTCCTGTTATCCTCCTCCCTGTTCCTGTCGTGATCTCCCCTAGCATCGTCTCCCCTCCGTCGTTCACCATCACCTTTCAATGCATTATCTCCCCTCCTGCGGTCCGGTTCCCTGCGATCTGGTTCCCGTCTACTGGACCCTTGATCGGTTCTGTCTTCATGTCGCAATGTTGGTTCTCTGTCGCCTGTTCTTTGAAGTTTGCTTGTGCTCCCGTCTCTGTGATCTGAATTGGAAATATCAAACCAATTTAAAATCACTGATTTCTACATACTACATGACTGAGCAATTTATTTATTTTTCTAATGCACTCTATAAATATCACGCAATCTGATTGGCTGATGGTCATACATTACAGGTATATCATTGTTGATGAACGGTCGCAAATTATTTCAATATGTATTCCTACACCAGTAGTAAAAGAGTGCATTAGAAATAGGTTAACCACATCGTAATTTTGAAATTTGCGGCGTATATCAAAAAATGATAGGTTGGAAAACATCTTTAATGGCGACACTAGTGATTTTCCGACCTATCATTTTCTGATATACGCCGCAAATTTCAAAATTACAATACAGTTAACCCTATAAAGAACGACCTGTAAACAGCTATGTGCATTTTAGGCGAGGTTAAACGTGGTCGAATCTATTACTTCACCTGCTCTGATGGGGGGTTGGATGGAATCCCAAAAATCACTGAATATTTACATGAAATATAAATTCAGCCCTGACAATCGGACGTAATTGTTGGCACCTCACGACGACAAAGTCAGAATTGCAACCGCTGTAACGTTCTAGAGATCATCATCTAGAGTTCCACCTGGGACCCGTTTCACTAAACTTCGTACGACTAAAATGTTTGTAAGTGCAAAATTATGATAGCCTGTGTAAATTTCACAGTAACAATGTTTTCTTGTAAATAATTATTGGATTTACATTTATTGTGCATAGGCTGCATATGCAGCCTATGCTCAATAAATGTAAATCCATCAATTGAAATTTCCAGACGATTCTAAATTTGAGCTTACCAACATTTTAGTCTTACGAAGTTTAGTGAAACGGCCCCCAGGTCCCTGTAGCCCCTCCAACACGAACAACGTAGTTTTGCAATCATACTCTATAAACGCGCAATCGATCGTAAAGTGGATTTGTTCGAAATTAGCCTAAATCAGTCTCGGGTCGGCACCCATGCCGAGCCTATCAAACAGTATGGGCCCGATCTCCTAACCAGCCAAATTGAGTGTATACCACTAACAAGCACTGTGTACACTCACTGACTACCCATCTCAGGGAAGCACGTTATATACCGTATTCATGACATTTCACGAGATTGCATCTGTAGCCTATTTCACCAACATTGCAAAGTATACTTTATATCTAGCAAAGTATACATTGAGGGAGAAATTTTCAATTTAAGGATACATTTATTAATTTCAATTATACTGAATTTATTACATTATCACAGCCATTTTGGCTGTGATAATGTAATATATTCAGTATAATAATTCTGCATACTTTTAATCATCAAATATATGCAGTTCTATACGACATAATGCATTTCGGGAAAAATAAATGATTACTCCCTCAAAATATACTTTGCTAGATAAGGGCTGTTCCAGTTAAACATACACGGCACCCGGGGACGGCAGAAAAAAGAAAATACATGCCAGGGTGTCTGTGCCTAAAAATTGCATCTATGGGTGGGTGAGATCCAACTAAAATCACATCTATGGGTGGGTGGGGTGGGGGTTCTCACACTAAAATCACATCTATGGGTGATTTGTAGCATGCCTTCTGGTATTAAACGTCGTCATTCTTTCAAATCGCTATTCGCTATCGAAAAAATCGAGATGCCGCATTAAAGTTGCTGTCGCCGTATCTTATTGGTAAGGTCGTATGACACAAATTATCATTATTTTGGTACACACCTGTAGAATAGTGTCTTAACAGAGCATACTGACCTTATCGGTGCATTGAAAGTATGAAAAAGTGTCTTTTATCCAAGAAAAAATCGCGGTAGTGTTTGTCTCCCAACTCAACTCGCTACTCATGAATATTCATGAGGGCCGATCAGGTGACAATGTTGTTGTTGTTGTATTCCGATGTTCCGCCGCTTATTTTTACGGCACCCCTTCCCCCCTTCAAGCCACAAGACAGGAAGGGTTGTTACTCACCTATCCAGCAGTAGTTTCGCTACTTCAAAATCGTAATGCAGCCCTGTCTGCGTTTCAAGTCCCTCCACCTCCCTATCTCTGACATCAGGGCAACTCTGGATGTCGCCCTTTTTTTGTCATAGTCGATCTTCCTCCGTTTTGAAGCGGACCACGTAATTTTCGGTTTCCTGGTCGTCATCTGTTGTTGTTGTGTCCTCTTCCGTTTTGGTACGACGCATGCGCGGAAGTTATGAATATTTATGACTGACGTGAAGCTCATTTGCATAAAACGACCCGACTAAAGTCATGTCTTTAGAACGATATATTAATTAGCAGTTAATTTGAGGTGGTCCCAATTCTTGCGGATCCGTCATCAGTCATGCATTGGCTATACGGGAAAAATGCCCTTTTCCGCGAGATAAATCGTTTAATGACATAAAATAGCATTTATACAGCGACAGCATCTTTAAATTGTGCAAAAAAAATCACGAAATGCGTCGTTTTTTTCCGGGAGGAGTGAAATATCAGCGCAGGGATCTCGCATACAGCAACAACAACAACAACAATAAAATGGCGAGCCTGGCTTCAATGAACACCGAACAACTGATTGCCTGGCTCGGCAACGAGCCGAATGAATTAGTGTGCAACATATTGGGTAATCAGCAGCGGCTTGCCTATAACAGTGTTTAGTATTTTGGGAATGGGGCCCGTGAGTTTAAAATTGGGGGAAAACTGCGTCCGTTAATTGGTCGATATACCGGTATCGGCATGCCCTATATTCGGCAGGCTTTGGTTATAATCTGAATAATGTCTCCCGCAAAATTTTTCTTGTGTGACGATCAGCAGAGTATGCGAAATACGTCGGTTCCGACAGGTAAAATGAATATTTAAATTTGGAAAATAAACCTAAAGTGCTTGTAAAAGTATAAACTTTCTTTGATATTTTTTTTAATTTTTTATTTTCTGGTCGGTTTTCGTGTGTCCTAAAAATAAATTTCATTCGGGCTGGCAAAAATATTGTGTTCACAGGACCTGTAAAGTTTGAGTCTCTTTTGCAGCAGTATGTCTCTAAATGTCATTACGCACCACTCATATGCATGTGAACTGATTTTTGGATTTCATCAACAACGGAGACTCGTAAATCACTATAATAAATAAATCACATCTATGGGTGGTTGTTTTCACAACCAATTAAATCACATCTATGGGTCGGTGTTTTCAAGTAAGGCACATCTATGGGTGGGTGCCAAAGCTACTAATTCGCATCTATGGTAGGCTACCCAAATCTAAAAGTGGTGTCCCCCCCCTCCCATGTATGTTTTACTGGAACAGCCCTAAGTATACTTTGCAATTTGATGAAATCGGCATGATGTAACTAAGAAAAGAAAAACTTAGATTTTGAAAATTGGTCCACAAATAAAAAAATATATATTTTTAGCCCCCCCCCATGACCATGTTAAATTCCAAAAGGAAAATCGTTTTTTCGCAATAAAATCCATGTTTGATGGTATTTTATCAAATAAAGACATTTGGTGAGGGTGACTTTTTTGTTGTTCATGAAAAACTACTTGGAATTAAATAATTTTTAAATTTAATGTGTTTAATAGCCAAACGTTCGTCGGCAGCAAAACGTGCAACAGACAGTAGTATTAATTATTAAACATGTCTGTCATACCAATTTGAACTCAGATGAACGGGCTATTGTGTTACACCGCTAACGTGGAGGAGACAACAAAGCAAACATCACTGACATAGTACCTCTGAAGAGCGGCCTCTTCTGTCCTGTGCCTCGCGAGTTCGAGTCCCCTCCAGCCGACGATGATCTCCGACCTTCCCGACCTTTCAAGGTCTTTCCAGCGTGGGACTCGCCCTCATAAACAACCGTGATCTCCTGCTGTCCCTCCTTCTGCACTATGTCAGTAGAAGCTTGGAATAGCGCCTTCATCTGACGCGGATTGCCAACTATACTAGTAATCTGTTTAAACAGGGCAGGTTTCTCTTTTTTCTGTAATAAAAATGGAAATTCGCTATAACTATTAACACTAGCAGAGCTCCAGATAAGCTGCGTATTTGCTTAAATACCCAATTAAAATTGCCAAAAACCCAATACCTTTAATCACGTTGCAGAAACCGATAAACAGACCACAAATATAGCATATTCTTATTTTCCATGAAAACACACTTTCTTTGTTTTTCATTAGACAATTCTAATGAAATGTCAAGACATGTTTTTCATTTTACCTGTACCCTGCTGTCATGCACACTCCAGTGACACACATGTATATATTTACTATTATGTAACATGTATGTTTGTGTCTAAAAGGAAAATAAATTAAAATAAAACAAGAAACGAGGCAAAAGCCACGAAGGCCAGGTTTTTTATTTTCCAAGCATGGACACTTGGATAACATAATTATACCCACTTTTTGTAGACTAGATGGCCGTGGCCTGCATGTCGCGCCTTGGGGCGAGGCATGGACACTAAAAAAATAGATATAGTAGATGGAAAAACTTTAACGAAAAAAACTTTAACCGGACACACGGACGTACGGACGGACGGACGTATGCCAAAATGCCGACGATATCGCGCTTTCCGCAAGCGGGTGCGACAATGATGATAAACACCCATGTGAAGTATCAAGGTAATGGGTGAAGCAGTTGCAGAGATATAGTACACGAAAAAACTTTAACAAACTAGATTGGTCAGTAAGCGAGGCTTACGGAATATACCCCCCGCGTGGGCCCAGGTACCCCTAAAATATGTACAAATTTCCAAGTGTGTGGGCTTGTGACCTTGACTCTGGGATTAGCGCGAGCGGCATGAACGTGAATTTGTCACAGGGTGGTAGAGGTCCATTGGAGCAATGAGTGTGTGAAATGTGAAGCAGATCCGAGCAAGGAAATAGAAGTTATAACCGATTTCTCTGATGTTAAGTTTTGTAAAGAGACTACCGTATAACCTCGAATTAACGCCCCCCCCCGGAGGCGTTACATTTTACAAAAGGGGGGGGGGGGGCGTTTATTAGCCAGTAAAAAAAAAAAAAAAAAAAAAAAAAAAAAAAAAAAAAAAAAAAAAAGAAAAAAAAAAAAAAAAAAAAATACCAAGGACCACCAATTTCAAACACAAATAAAGATTTAAAGACTATTTGTGTTTGAAATTGGCGGTCATTGGTAAAAAAAAAAAAAAAATTATTTGGGGGGGGGGGGGCGTTTATTAGCCATTAAAAAAAATAAAAAATAAAAAAAAAAAAGGATTTTTTTTTTTTTTTTATTTGGGGGGGGGGGGGGGGGCGTTTATTAGGAGGGGGCGTTAAGCCAATGTTATACGGTATGTATGTGACGTTGACCTCGAGATCAGCGGGGATTTGTCACAGCATATGAAATATTAAGTATTTTCCATGAAAGAAATAGAAGTTATAACATATTTCTCTGATGTTAAGTTTTGTAAAGAGACTAAGTATGTGACCTTGACCTTGGGAGCAGCGGGGGTGGACACTCGTAGATTTGTGACAGCATGATAGTACAACCTTAGAGGAATGCACAAGTGAAATAATAAGAATTTGTTTTCAATGAAGGAAATAGAAGATTTATAACTTATTTCTCTGATGTTAAGTTTTGTAAAGAGTATTTGACCTTGACATTGGGATCAGCGGGGGGTTGGACGGTCATGGATTTTGCACAGCATGGTAGTAGAGCCTTACAGGAATGCATGTGTGAAATATTAAGCATTTTAGATGAAGGAAATAGAAGTTATAACAATATTTCTCTGATGTTAAGTTTTTGTAAAGAGACTAAGTATTTGACCTTGACCTTGGGATCTGCGGGGGTTGGACGGTCGTGGATTTGGCACAGCATGGTAGTAGAGCCTTACAGGAATGCATGTGTGTAAATATAAGCATTTTAGATGGATTTTGGAAATAGAAGTTATAACACTATTTCTATTGATGTTAAGTTTTGTAAAGAGTTATTTGACCGTTGACATTGGATCAGCGGGGGTTGGACGGTCTATGGATTTTGCACAGCATGGTAGTATAGCCATTACAGGAATGCATGTGTGAAATATTAAGCATTTTAGATGAGGAAATAGAAGTTATAACAATATTTCTCTGATGTTAAGAGTTACGGATAAGTAATTGACCTTGACCTGGGATCTGCGGTTGGACGGTCGTGGATTTGGCACAGCTGGTAGTAGGAGCCTTAGAATGATGAGCTTTTACAAGATGCATGATTGCCAAGGTGCCATGTGTGAAATATCAAGCATTTTAGATGAAGGAAATAGAAGTTATAACAATATTTCTCTGATGTTAAGTTTATCCGGACGGACGGACGGACGCACGGACGGACGGACGGACGGACAACCTGACTCCAGTATACCCCCCCTCAACTCGTTGCGGGGGGTATAATAAATTCAAAGTAATTTGACCTTGACATTGGGCACAGGGGCCGCACGGTTGGGGGTTAGAGTGAAAATATGGACGATGATAAACACCCATGTGAAGTTTCAAGGTAATGGGCGAAGCAGTTGCAGAGATATAGTATAACAAAAAAGTTTTAACCAAAAAATTTAACCAGACGTACGTTAAAAAGTTAACGTTGAAAATGGCCAAGTCGACTGCGCGGAAAAAATGGGTCAAGTTAAAAAAAAAGTAACATGTTGGATAGTTGTATGTGGTAGGCACCCCTTGGTTATGAAGCTGTGAAAGTTTGATGGTCCTAGGTGGTACAGTACCAAAGAAATGGACTTAAACACGAAAACTTAACATTGTAAACGCGAAAACTTAACATTGAAAATGGCTAAGTCGACTGCGCGGAAAAAATGGGTCAAGTTAAAAAATAAGTAACATGTTGGATAGTGATATGTGGTGGGCACCCCTTGATTATGAAGCTGTGAAAGTTTGGTGGTCCTAGGTGGTACAGTAACAAAGAAATGGACTCCAACACAAAAACTTAACATTGATTGTGGACGCCGCCCGCCGCCCGCCGCCCGCCGCCCTCCCCACCGCCCGCCCGCCTTTCGCCAATCCAATAGCCTGGATATTTTTTTTTTAAAAACCTGGCTAATTAACAATGGAAATGTGGCTTTGTGTCTAAAAACAATTGTACACGTACACCTGGATTTCAAATTAAATGCGTATTTTATTTTTACAAATGGATTATTGATTTTCTTCATTTAATATTAAATAGGGAACAAATGATCAAAATAAATTTAAAACATTCACTTATTTTGTTTTTAGTGTTTTATTCTTACTAATTATTCACTTAATTATACTGTAATTACAGTTACTTAATTGAGCTCAACTAAGTACATTTTCAACTTTATTACAGTATCAAGGTGCATGATCACGTGGTTATAACAACAACAACGTCGCCTACTCCAAAGTAAGTATTATTTTATATTTTCCTTAATATGAAACGGATTTTGATGAAATATGGCGCAGCAAACGCGTCTTCATGAGATGCATTTTGGTGGTCCAGGGAGTTTGGCACAGACTTATGTCGTTTTTACAAAGAATCGATATTAAGTGTCGGAGCATGCATGTCGGAGCATGCGCCATATTTCATCAAAATCCGTTGCATATTAAGGAAAATATAAAATATTTTATAAAATAATACTTACTTTGGAGTGGGCGACGTTGTTGTTGTTCTAACCACGTGATCATGCACCTTGATACTGTAATCACCTTGATCATACACCTCAAGTATTTCCACTACTCAATTTGACTTAAATGCGCATTTTCACATTGCTGTGAGTATTTTGTACTCCCACTGTTGATAATCAATGCGTATTCAGCTAAAATAAGTGTGTAATATACGCAAATACGCACCTTATCTGGAGCTCTGTGGAGAAATGGGGCTTATGGGATATGTGACCAGTGTAGCTCCTGATCAAATAGCACACTCCTGTAGACGGATACTGATCTGTATTGCTTGTTAGAAGCATGCCCGGAATGGTGCTTAACGGCCCATCAACGCAAAAGAGTATCATTTAGGGCCAAGCAATTTAGATGAAGACAAGAAACGAGGCAAAGCCACGAAGGCCAGGTTTTTTCCAAGCATAGACACTTGGATAACATAATTATACCCACTTTTTGTAGAGTAGATGGCCGTGGCCTGCATGTCACGCCTTGGGGCGAGGCATGGACACTAAAAAAATAGATATAGTAGATGGAAAAACTTTAACCAAAAAACTTTAACCGGACACGGACGAACGGACGGACGTATGCCAAAATGCCGACGATATCACGCTTTCCGCAAGCAGGTGTGACAATGATGATAAACACCCATGTGAAGTATCAAGGTATTGGGTGAAGCAGTTGCAGAGATATAGTACACAAAAAAAACTTTAACAAAAAAATTCAAAGTAATTTGAACTTGACATAGGGCACAGGATCGCGCTTTCCGCAAGCAGGTGCGACAATGATGATAAACACCCATGTGAAGTATCAAGGTATTGGGTGAAGCAGTTGCAGAGATATAGTACACGAAACAAATTTAACAAAAAAATTCAAAGTAATTTGACCTTGACATTGGGCACAGGATCGCGCTTTCCGCAAGCAGGTGCAACAATGATGATAAACACCCATGTGAAGTATCAAGGTATTGGGTGAAGCAGTTGCAGAGATATAGTACACAAAAAAACTTTAACAAAAAAAATCAAAGTAATTTGACCTTGACATTGGGCACAGGATCTCGCTTTCCGCAAGCAGGTGCGACAATGATGATAAACACCCATGTGAAGTATCAAGGTATTGGGTGAAGCAGTTGCAGAGATATAGTACACAAAAAAACTTTAACAAAAAAATTCAAAGTAATTTGACCTTGACATTGGGCACAGGATCGCGCTTTCCGCAAGCAGGTGCGACAATGATGATAAACACCCATGTGAAGTATCAAAGTATTGGGTGAAGCAGTTGCAGAGATATAGTACACGAAAAAACTTTAACAAAAAAATTAAAAAAACAAAGTAATTTGACCTTGACATTGGGCACAGGATCGCGCTTTCCGCAAGCAGGTGCGACAATGATGATAAACACCCATGTGAAGTATCAAGGTATTGGGTGAAGCAGTTGCAGACATAGTACACGAAAAAACATTAACAAAAAAATTCAAAGTAATTTGACCTTGACATTGGGCACAGGGGCCGCACGGTTGGGGGTTAGAATGAAAATATGGATGATGATAAACACCCATGTGAAGTTTCAAGGTAATGGGCGAAGCAGTTGCAGAGATATAGTATAACGAAAAAGTTTTAACCAAAAACTCTAACCAGACGTACGTTAAAAAGTTAACGTTGAAAATGGCTAAGTCAATTACGTAGAAATAATAGGTGAAGGTAAAAAAATGGTCACATGTTGGATAGTTGTATGTGGTAGGCACCCCTTGGTTATGAAGCTGTGAAAGTTTGGTGGTCCTAGGTGGTACAGTACCAAAGAAATGGACTTAAACACGAAAACTTAACATTGTAAACGCGAAACTTGACATTGAAAAATGGCTAAGTCGACTGCGCGGAAAAAAATGGGTGAAGTTAAAAAAAAAAAGTAACATGTTGGAATAGTGATATGTGGTGGGTACCCCTTGATTATGAAGCTGTGAAAGTTTGGTGGTCATAGGTGGTACAGTACCAAAGAAATGGACTTAAACACGAAAACTTAACATTGTAAACGCAAAAACTTAACATTGAAAATGGCTAAGTCGACTACGCGGAAAAAAATGGGTCAAGAAAAAAAATTAAAAAAAAAGTAACATGTTGGATAGTGATATGTGGTGGGCACCCCTTGATTATGAAGCTGTGAAAGTTTGGTGGTCCTAGGTGGTACAGTAACAAAGAAATGGACTCAAACACGAAAACTTAACATTGATTGTGGACGCCGCCCGCCGCCTGCCCGCCGCCCGCCCGCCCGCCCGGCTTTCGCCAATCCAATAGCCTGGATTTTTTTTCAAAAAACCTGGCTAAAAATAATAGTAAAATAGTATGTTAGATGTGTAGGCATTTGTTAGAAGCATGATGGATGTAGAGCTCCAGATAAGGTGCGTATTGGCATATTTTACGCAATTATTTTAGCTAAATACGCATTGATTATCAAAAGTGAGAGTACAAAATACGCAAAGCAATGTGAAAATACGCATTGATTTTCAAATTGAGTAGTGAAAATACTGTCATAAAGTTGAAAATTCACGTTAATAGTTGAGCTGCAAACTGTTTGCTTTTTGCAGCTCAACTATTAACGTGAATTACTCAATTAAGTGAATGTTTAAATTAGTTGTTTTTTTATCATTTGTTCCTATTTTATAGTAACAAAAAAAAAAATTGAAATCAGGGGTAAAGTATACTTTAGACACAAAGCTTATCTGGAGCTCTGGATGGATGTTTTCTTGATAAAATGGTGAACAGTGTAGATGCTGATCAGACTGTGCAGATGCACAGGCTGATCTGGATTTACACTGGTCACAAAACCCATGAGCCCCATTTCTCCAGTCACAGCCATAAATATCTCAGAAATTTCAATGTTTTGACAAAAATCACTTGCTGATTGCGTCTGGGTGTAAATTTGTAAATTTTGTAAATATCTGTCATGAGATATTGCACATCTTCTTAGGTACAAAATCACTATAAATAGTACTTTGACTCACCATAAACAACTCCCGGTGTAACTGGCTGACCAGGTGGTTTAGTATCTGGGCGTGTCCGATGTTATCTTGCTCACACAAATCACACTTGAACCGATTAAATGGCGGCCGTCTTGTAACGAACTCAGTCACATACTTCAGTCCTGAAAATAGTAATTGACGGACTGATTGATCGATTTATAATGGGATTTTGGGATTTTATCGTTGAACAGCAAGGTCATATACAGGACTCCAGATAAGGAATTAGTAATTGAGTATTGTCACTCCATCATTTCTGAAGCAATTGGATATTTCAAAATTTCAATTGGCTAAAATAAAATAACACTACTGTTTACACATCAGCAGACCGCAATTATTGAATAGTTTACTTCTAAATGAAAACATGTCTTGGCATTTCATTAGAATTGTCTCCTTGGAGACAATTCTAATGAAATACCAAGATGTGTTTTCATGGAAAAATAAGAAAATATGCTATATTTCTGGTATGTTTATTGTTTTCTGCAGCATGATAAAGGTACCACAAATTTTTTATTTTTTATTGCTTTTTTATACTCGCTACTTCTGATTTCAATTGGGGTTTTTGGCAATTTTAATTGGGTATTTAAGCAAATACACAGCTTATCTGGAGCACTGTATCTGTTTGAGGGACTGATTGATTGCTTGATCAATATTGGGATTTTTATACCCGTTCAACAGCAAAGTCACCTACAGATGGAACTGCACTTGCATAGGGGGAATATTTTATTTGTTTATTGGTGTTTAACGACCTAAGGTCACCAGACACTATCTCCATAAACATCATACAATTTTGAAGAAAAAAAGAACGTCCCACCGAAAGCTAAGGTCATATAGAGACAGGACCACAGTGTAAAGTCTCATCCGACAGACCAGTGGGATGGAAATACTATGAAAGTATTTTAGATGCCCAAGGCGAGGTTTGAACCCACAACCTACGGATTGGAAGTCAGGTGTTTTAACCCCTCGGCCACAATCCATCCCTCATACAATTTTGAAATGCCAAGCCACATACAGTTGCACAGCTTAGGTTCACTCAAATGTGCTGATTTCGAGCGGGAGCACACTGTAAACATACGGAAATCTATACATGAACTTACCAATCAGGCAGAGATCTTTTTTACGGGCAATTAGGTTGGAGGACACAGACGTCAGTTTCTTCTTGTCTACATCTGAAATGGTGTGTCAGAGCTCCAGATAAGGTGTGTATTGCCATATATTTTACACACTTATTTTAGCAGAATACACACTGATTATAAAAAGTGGGAGTACAAAATAATCGTACCAATGTGAAAATACGCATCGAGTTTAAGATTGAGTAGTGAAGTTATACACACTGATTTTCAAATTGAGTAGTGAAAATACTGTAATAAAGTTGAAGTTTACTTAGTTGAGCTGCAAACAGTAATTTGCTTTTTGCAGCTCAAATAAGTGAATAAATGTGTTTTATATTTTTTTATCATTTGTTCCATATTTATTGAGGAATAAAATCAATAATACATATGGACCGCGCCATACGAAAACCAGGCTTAATGACAACGTCATGAAAAGCGGTAAACGACGTCAAATAATCGTACCAATGTGAAAATACGCATCGAGTTTAAGATTGAGTAGTGAAGAAAATACACACTGATTTTCAAATTGAGTAGTGAAAATACTGTAATAAAGTTGAAGTTTAATTAGTTGAGCTGCAAACAGTAATTTGCTTTTTGCAGCTCAAATAAGTGAATAAATGTGTTTTATATTTTTTTATCATTTGTTCCACATTTATTGAGGAATAAAATCAATAATACATATGGACCGCGCCATACGAAAACCAGGCTTAATGACAACGTCATGAAAAGCGGTAAACAACGTCGGAAAAACGATGTTTCAAATTGTCTAGCGTCGCCGTAAAAGTTCACAGTTTGCCCTCCCATTTACGTTTGCTGGTGTCAGTTAACATTAAGTGTGAACAGAAAACGGAAAATGATAACTTACTGAAACTTTCACTAATATGAGACGCGATACCTTGTAACTCGGTACACATATTATGACGTCATGACTTGACGTCACGTACTTGTGACGTCATTGAACGTGAATACATGTTTGACGTTATGGCCATGGTGTCGTGAAAAAATATTATAGCAAGGATACTTGCACGAGTTCCTCGCAGCATCAATGACTTAGAAATGCTTCAGGCGCTGTACATTGTCGCCTAACTGTCGTTCTTTGACATTTTTACTCTTTTTCGTCGGTTGCCCTTAATATGAATTCAAAATGGTGAATGCATAATTTAACTGGCTACATATCAGCGAAGACTTCGCTTACACTGCACTTTGATTCCTAAATAATCTTAAATATGAACAACCTAGTGTATGCCAACTATATTACCATCTATTATCTTGGTAAATTGAGACTTTTGAACAATTCTATCCAGTACTTAGCGAATGATATGCCATTTAATGCTCATTTTATCATAAATGGAGGTAGACACGCAGCTATATAATGACATAAATATTCGGGGTTTGTATTGAATTTAAAATAAATGCATCAACATATTAATTGGAAATGTGATGGTCATAAACTTGCTTTTGTAGTCGAAAGTGCTTTTGTAGTATCAAATCATCAGTTTATCACTTGACTGCATAATAATGTATATCAGGCGATGGTAATGCGATCCTCAAGAAAGACACACGGCGACAATTATAAGGTATCACGCTACCAAATCTGCCCGGTATCGTGTTTTATCACAAAGTTAATGTTATAAGCAGCCTACTGCCTACTTTAAAATATGTCCTCGCATACGAAATGTTAAATGATGTCGCTATTATTCCCCAAAATTATTTCAGACAGCAGCAAACAACAGGGAAACGCCTCACTCTGCCTTATTTGAAAACTATTCATACGAAATTACGTTACTTGGGCCGCAATCCAAAACATGACGTTACATTAGCAACTGCAACACGAGCCATACACATTATTTTCATACTTTGTCTTTGCCTAATGGGAGACACTTGGCCAGGCTACGAGATATCCAAATTTGGTTGACATGCGATAAAAGATGACAAATCTATACGACTTGTCCGGGTATTTGATCAACACCACTTGTATACGCCGTTGATAAAAACGTCGTAATTTCGACGTCACTGATCTAAAACGTCATATAAGTTTTTACCACGTGTCATAAAAATACTTCTAAAATGAAACAGAATTGGGATACATTGATAATTTTGGCGGCATATGGCTTTTAAAAGATGTACAATTCAGATTATATAAAAAAGTAAAAACTGAAAATGTTGTCATTAAGCCCGGTTTTCGTACGGCGCGGCTCATATGTAAAAGTAAAATATGCATTGAATTTGAAATCTGGGGGTATAATACTCTTAAAGCTTATCTGGAGCGAGGTGTATAATAGATGATTTTAAACGATTGACTGGTACTGCACCCTGCGCCAGCGTAAAATGTTTCACGTCGACGGATGTTTCAGTGTGGACGGATTATCAACGTCTAAAATAAATTTATATAATAATTTTTAGATTTCATGTGTTTAATAGTTTGGTAGAAAACCATGGAACAGACAGTAGATGCACTATACTAGATATGAATAACTGGGTCACAACTACTTTATCTGACGTTCCATTGGACAAGCAGAGTCACTGACTCACAGAACCTTAAAGGCCCTGAACGGCTCAGTATTACAATTTTCCGATTTTTTCAAACACAAAAATATGTTTGGCAACTGATTTAGTACACAAAACTAACATATACTGCCTAATAGATACATCTCAAGTCTTGAGATTTACATCTTAATCGCAATGTGAAGACAACAAAAACTTGTTTTGTGTACCACTCAGTGCAAAATGTCAATATTGACATATTAATTTCCGTATCCCAACGGCTTCGGCTCGGAAGCGAGTCGATAAACTCCGGCTATCGGAATTCATCGGCCGCGAATCAGGGAGTTGAGCAGTTGACCCGAGCTTCTATCGAAAAATCGATCGGACTTTGAACACACACCTGCTGTTTGTTTATCAACAAATATTGATATTTTCATCGACTACAAACTCATTTTTGTACCAAAATGAATGCAAACAGTTTCAAAGTGTGTGTAAATAGAAACCTGTTGGATTTATGTGTGGGAAAACCAAATAGGAGGCCAAATTCGGCAACTTGAGCTGTATTGGGGCTTTAACGAATGTTGTCAGTGTAATGACGCAAAATGCTACCTGATAAATAGGGTACCATGCTAGTCTTTTGAAATCAAGTTTATCAGGCTCGGCTCAAAAACGGTAGACGTGGTGAGTCTTGGAATTCCTACAAATTTTCTACCCGTGCCAAATCAAGTTTATCAGGCTCGGTTCAGAGGGATAAAACCGGTACTGATTAAATAGAATACCAGGCTAGTGTATTTTGATATCAAGTTTATCAGGCACAGCTCGAAACGGTAGCAATTCTACACGTTTGCCTAGCCTTGCTTGATGAACTTGATATCAAAAGGCAAAATCCTGTAGCCTATTTCATCAACATTGCCAAGCATACTTATCTAGCAAAGTATACTTTGAGGGATTAATCATTTATTTTTCCCAAAATGCATTATTTCATATAGAACTAACCACTGCATATATTTGATGATTAAAAGTATGCAGAATTATTATACTGAATTTATTACATTATCACAGCCAAAATGGCTGTGATAATGTAATCAATTCAGTATAATAAAAACTAACTAGAAATGTGGCCTGTCGGCACATGAATGCCCCCGCTGGCAGCCAAAGAAAACGAGACACGTTTGAAAACAAGGAAACAGAAATTATAGGCCATTTACCCGAGCGTTAAGGTTTCAAACGCACACCAAGTCAGTGACCTTGACCCTGGGCTTGGCGGGACGAATGTGGATTTGTCACAGGGCGGTAGAGGACCATTGGAGCAATGCGTGTGTGAAATGTGAAGCAGATCCGAACAAGGAAACAGAAATTATAAGACATTTACCCGAGCGTGAAGGTTTCGAACGCACCAAGTCTGTGACCTTGACCCTGGGCTTAGCGGGGGCGGGATGAATGTGGATTTGTCACAGGGCGGTAGAGGACCATTGGAGCAATGTGTGTGTGAAATGTGAAGCATATCCGAAAAAGGAAACAGAAATTATAAGTCATTTACCCGAGCGTTAAGGTTTCGAATGCACCAAGTCTATGACCTTGACCCTGGGCTGAGCGGGGTCGGGACGAATGTGGATTTGTCACAGGGCGGTAGAGGACCATTGGAGCAATGCGTGTGTGAAATGTGAAGCAGATCCGAGCAAGGAAACAGAAATTATAAGCCATTTACCCGAGCGTTAAGGTTTCGGGTACGTACGTACGGACGCCGGTAACACTATATGCCCCCCTCGCCATTCGGTGGCGGGGGCATAATAAATTTATCCTAAAATTTAAAATTTCTCCCTCAAAGTATACTTTGCTAGAAAATTATACTTTGCAATGTTGATAAAATCGGCTACAGGTATTCTCCAAGTGAAGTAGACCAATACATACCTTCCACAGCTGGATAGACTACGATGATGGTCTCGCGTCCCATCTTCCGTTCCAACTCGGCGGCAGCCTTAAATACTTCATTCGTCTGGTCAAGTTTGACCGTCATCGCCGATATCTCTTTATGGAGAGTGGGGTCCACAACTTTCTGTAAGATTAAAGGTGGCTGTGACTGGAGAAATGGTGACCAATGTAGTTCCTGATCACATAGCCAGGGCTTCAGATAAGGAATTTGTAATTGAGTATTTTCACTCCATCCGAAGCATTTGGGTATTTCAAAATTTGTATTGGGTAAAATAAAATCACACTACCGTACTGTTTACACATCAACAGACAACAATTATTGAATAGTTTGCTTCGAAATGAAAACATGTCTTGGCATTTCATTAGAATTGTCTCCTTGGAGACAATTCTAATGAAATACCAAGATGTATTTTCATGGGAAATAAGAAAAAATATGCTTTATTTGTGGTCGGCTTATTGTTTTCTGCAGCATGATAAAGGTACCACAAAATTGTTATTGCTTTTTGATACTCGCTACTTCTGATTTCAATTGGGTTTTTGGCAATTTTAATTGGGTATTTAAGCAAATACGCAGCTTATCTGGAGCTCTGCATAGCACATTCATGTAGCCTGATAACAATCTATATTGCTTGCTAGAAGCACGACGGGCGTGGCATTGATGGAATGGCGAACAGTGCAGATCATGATCAGAATGCGCTGATGCGCAGGCTGATCTGGATCTACACTGGTCGAAAAAGCCGAGCTGTATTTCTCCAGTCACAGCCACATATTCATTTATTTTATGGTGTTTAATGGCCTATAAACAGCTACGGTCATTTTAGGCCAGGTCAACAGGGTTGCATCCCATATTTTACCTATATGGATAGGAGAAATCTCAGAATCACTGCTGAATATTTATAAGAAAATATATATTCAGTCTTGACATTAGAGTCACATAGCCCCGCTCCCTGAAAATAATAGGATTAGTACTAATTTTACTATTTTTATCATGGGGATAACCAGATTCAACTCTCACATACTAGAAAACCAATTCCTGTAAGGGTATAACAGAATATAAACGTGCCAACATGTGACTTATTTGTGGCTGTGACTGGAAAAATGGGACTGATGGGTTTTGCGACCAGTCTAGATCCAGATCAGCCTGTGCATCCGCACAGTCTGATCAGGATCTGCACTGTTCGCCATTCCACCATCCTGATCAAAATAGTACACTCTGGTAGCCTGATATTGATCTATATTGCTTGTTGGAAGCATGAAGGGTGTTTCATTAATGGAATGGCGAACAGTGCAGATCCTGATCAGCCTGTGCAACTGTGCGGATGCACAGGCTGATCTGGATCTAACCCAGTCGCAAAATCCATATGCACAGTCTGCGGAGTAAATTTATGACAGAATTATTGGAATATGTTCATTTCATACCACTGACCTTCATTTCCGTGGAAAAAGTATAGAAAATGTGCCATAATTGACAGCTGAAATGCAAATCTGACCTGATTCACTACTCTGTAGGGTATTGGTTTATTGGTATGTTTAACAGCCTATCAACATCTAAGGCCAGTTAAGGCCGATCCCGTATGTAACCTGCTGCATCGAAAATCCCAAAATCAGAAAGGAATATTTACATCGAAAAAAATAAATATTCAGCCCTGAAATTAGAATAATCTGACCTGGTGCCAGGTCCATACCACACCAAAGTCACTTGGCCCCTTCCCCTACAAGTAATAGGATTACGAACAACCGTAATACTCACATATGGGGGAAAACCAGATTCAACGGTCACATACAAAAATGCCAAAGACGTACGTAAGGGCCAAACCAGGTCTCCGGTCGAGATTCCGGTTAAATTACGCATCGCATGCTCCCACCCTCTGTAGTGTTACGACTACTAAAATTCCACTATTTCACTGTCATTTATGAATTTGTTTTCATAAATAATCACAGAGCTCCAGATAAGCTACGTATTTGCTTAAATACCCAATTGAAATTGCCAAAAAACCAATTGAAATCAGAAGTAGCAAGTATCAAAAAGCAATAACAATTTTGTGGTACCTTTATCATGTTGCAGAAAACAATAAACAGACCACACATAATTTTTATAGCATATCTTTCTTATTTTCAATGACAACACATCTTGGTATTGCATTAGAATTGTCTCCAAGGACAATTCTAATGAAATGCCAAGACATGTTTTCATTTTGAAGCAAACTATTCAATAATTGCTCTGTTACCCAATTAAAATTTCGAAATACCCAAATTGAGTAGTGAAAATACTGTAATAAAGTTGAAGATTTACTTAGTTGAGCTGCAAAATTTTCTTTTTGCAACTCAAATAAGTGGATTTTATGTGTATTATTTTGTTTTATCATGTGTTCCCTATTTAATAAGGAAGAAAATCAATAATACATTTGTAAAAGAAAAATACGCATTGAATTTGAAATCTGGGGGTATAATACTCTTTAGATACAAAGCTTATCTGGAGCGCTGCATGTATATAAACAAGTGGCCATCCAATTCCAGTCTCTCAGTTGCCAATTTCATCAAAATTGCAAAGTAGACTTATCTGCAAAGTATACTTTGAGGGAGTAATCACTTATTTCATATAGAACTAACAACTGCATATATTTGATGATTAAAAGTATGCAGAATTATTATACTGAATTTATTACATTATCACAGCCAAAATGGCTGTGATAATGTAATAAATTCAGTATAATAACCAGATGGCCGCGGCCCGCATGTCGAGCCCACCGAGGCATTTCATTGTATTTATAAAAACTTTAACGCAGATTTCGGACGGACAGACGCACGCACTGACACCTGGACGTCATTGTGATCACTATGTCTCGCTTTCCGCAAGCAGGCTCGACAAAAATTAATAAATTTATCCTTAAATTTAAAATTTCTCCCTCAAAGTATATTTACTAGATACGGTACTTTGCAATGTTGGTGAAATAGGCTACAGAATTACATAGAGCTTGTGATTCACTTACCAGGTAATTCAGTCTGTGCCGCTTTCCGGTCACATGAGTGACCACAGATGACTTTATCATCTGAGTAACACACAGGGCACACAAAAACCGCGAAGATGGCTTGTATGGGGCTACATACTCTGTTATATACTTCAGACCTGCAATAACAAAACTGATTCAAAGCTCCAGATAAGGTGCGTATTGGCGTATTTTACGCACTTACTTTTTATTTACAGGGCTCCAGATAAGGTGCGTATTGGCGTGTTTTATGCACTTATTTTAGCAGAATACGCATTGATTATCAAAAGTGGGAGTACAAAATACTCACAGCAATGTGAAAATACACATTGATTTTCAAATTGTGTAGTGGAAATACTGTAATAAAGTTGAAAAAGAACTTAGTTGAACCGCAACTAAGTAAATTTTCAACTGTATTACAGTATAAATAAGTGAATAAGTAATAATACACTCAAATATTAAAGTGAATGTTTAAATTTGTTTTGATCATTAATCAATAATCCATTTGTAAAAATAAAATTTGAAATCAGGGGGTACAATATTCTTTAGACACAAAGCTTATCTGGAACTCTGCAGTGTAAATCCAGATCATAATGTAATATGGAATAATTCCAGCACAAAAATATTTACACAATTCCCTAACATTTGATTGGCCCGTAGCAAGTCTCTGTCCAACGTTTATATTCCAGTAAACTCCCAGGCCGAACTACTTTCCGTAATCGTGAAAACAGTCAATATCTGGTTTTACATGTATTTCCGGTTTACTTGGATGCATTTTTTATGAAATTTGTGAACATCGTGTTTCTTTTGTCACTAACAAATAAGCACATACGAAAAAAAACAACACTCGTACGAATAACAGACATCACAGTAGTAAGTTCTGATTTCAATTGCGTTTTTGGCAACTTAAATTGGGTATTTAAGCAGATACACACCTTATCTGGAGCTCTGGTTAAGGATGAACCCCGTCATTAAGTTGTCTTTCACATACTTTCAGATTGCCCACTTACCAATTAGAGGCTGTGTCTTGTAGTTAGCGATCCACGCAGGGAAAGTCGACACACATTCTCCCACCACCATCCTCGTGTTGTCTGAAAAATATACTACTGTAATTTCCAATAACCTCCGAAGGGAAGCACATTTAATACACATCGTTTTAAAGTCACTCTTTTTATTAAATTTTCGACTCATTAGCCGCAATGTTGCCCGTTAGAATTTTGTTGTTGCTAGATGTGAGACCAGCATGTGTAGGGCGAGACAAGGAAATCTTATACGGGCTTACTAAACTTTCTCTAAACTTTGTATGATTAAAATGTTTGTAAGTGCAAATTTAGGATCGTCTGGAAATTTCAATTGATGGATTTACAGTTATTGAGCATAGGCTGCATATACTCAATAAATGTAAATCCAATAATTGTTTACCAAGAAAACAATGTTAATGTGAAATTTACAGACTATCATAATTTTGCACATACGAACATCTTAGTCGTACGTAGTGAAACGGGCCCCTGGTGGGCGAGAAATTATTGTGTCACACACTGCATGACTTGTAGGTAGTCATGTATGGGAAGAATGAACTTGACCAATGGTAAACTTTGCGGTACAAGACAAGTGTACGGACGGAAAACATAATACGTCCAGCAGGGATTCCGCTGGCGATCGCCACTTTCGCAATTGGCGATAAAAATAAACAATTGGCGATAAAAAATTACAATTTTCGAAAAAAAATCAAAAAAAAAGAATTTGTTTGGATTTTTTTCTCGAAAATTGTCATTTTTTATCGCCAATTGTTTTATTGTTTTTGAAGTGGCGATTTTTTTATTTTCCCCAGCGGAATCCCTGGTCCCGTTCTTCAAATGGGTGTATCAAAAGCGTGTGAAGAAGAATGTGAGAGACTTACGAGGCAGCATCGTGGGTTGTTTCTGGTACACTTTGGCATCACGCTGTAGCGATTCTAACTTCAATTTGGACTTGATGGGCGCAGTAAACATCGGCTCATCTTTCCTAACCTTGTCAAACTTTCCCTTGAGATCTGCAGATAGTGAATAACTGGCTAGTATATTTTGATATCAAGTTCAGTAGGCTCGGCTACAAAACGCGTAAGAATTCCGAGGCATACAGAATATTACTGTCTGTTTCACGAAAGCTGCCCAAATTTTTCGGCTATATAGACAATTCAAAAACCATTTTTTTTTCGATAGTATTAAATTAAAGGAAAATTTAAGAATGAGCCTTCTTTTTATTTCGTGAAATTTGGTCAAATATTGATTTTATTGCGAAAACAAAAATTTCCCCATGTTAAATCCCCATAGACATCTTCACGAAGATGTCTATGGGGATTTAAACATAGGGAAATTTTTTAGAATTTCAGAAATACTGGACCGATTTTTAAAATTTAACTTTTGTTTTCTTAGTTAGATCATATCCAAGCTATCTAGTCGGGTTTCGGAGACAATAAAATTTGACCCCACGGACAATTCTCATATGCTGCCAAAACATGTTTATTAGAAAAAAATATATTTTGACAAAACTTGAAATCGGAGTAGAGAGACATACCGTACCTTTAACTTGATACTTTTACCATCAACATAGGTATTATAAAATATGAATTATAACCGTTTATAAAAGTTCCGTTTTTTTACCACATAGTAAGTGCACGAGTTCCGGCGAATAAACCTGTCCCACGATGTTTATACAAAATGGCTTCCCGAGAAATGATAGAAATGTCTGTGCGATTAAATTGTCTGTCGTGACGCACAGGACGGGTATAAATGTAGGTTTGATCAAATGTTCGATTGGAAACAATGTTTTCTCTATGCAAAATGTTTCTTTACGGGCCGGGACGACGTAAAAGTGTATTTTGAACCCGATGTTTACTCCTTTATATAGCAGTATCGGCCTCGGAAATGTGTCCGTTCTTCTCGACCTAGCAATGATGATAATTTTTTTACAACAAAACAATCGATAGCTCGAAAACGCGTTGACATAGCGCATCGGGGAATATATCGTTGCGGAATACTAACATTGTCCCAACTTCTGCAATAGGCGACAATGATATAACTCGGTTGACGTTTCGTGAAAGTTCGTTGTCTCGAGCCCGTGCGGGTTCGGCCTATTAAAAAGTAAGACACCTTTCTATAATGATTAGATGGTGGGGGTGCTTTTAGGCATATTTAATGTATTTATAGACTTCAACCTGTGGTCTGAAAATCATGGTCCACAGCCTCGCTGTATGGTTGAGTCGCACGTGTACGTTTAGCCTCGTCTTCGGTGTAATCAACGGCACGTTTTCGTTTACTGTGACGATCGGTATTGGTGGCGTTGTACTCATAGTTTCCCCTGTCTGTATACGGCAGGTTGTCGTAGTCGTGTGGTGAATCATTGTCCGCGTTTGTATAGGGACGGGAATCGTAGTCGTGTCTGAAACGTAGATTTTGTAGAGACTGGAGAAATGGGGATTACGGTATTTGTGACCAGTGAAGTTGCTGATCAAATAAAAGACCCATGTAACCTGATAAGTATCTGTATTGCTTGTTTGACAGGGTTTCATTATAGGAATGAATGGAGTGGAGGATGAGTTTCATTATAGGAATGAATGGAGTGGAGGATGAGTTTCATTATAAATAGGAATGAATGGAGTGGAGGATGAGTTTCATTATAGGAATGAATGGAGTGGAGGATGAGTTTCATTATAGGAATGAATGGCCTTTTTTTGGAATTTATCGGGGTATAAACTTGGAAAAGTCGCGGGAATACTGGACGAAGGCCGGAAGGCCTCGTCCAGTATTCCCGCGAATTTTCCAAGTTTATATGCCCGATAAATTCCACAAAAAAGGCCATTCATTCCTTATAATTCCAGCATTTGAAATAAATTCATCCAGAAAATGTGTTTATTTTCCGTTTTCTTAAGAATTATTTTAACTGCGCCTCACGGTTACGGAAAGTAGTTCGGCATATGGGAGTTTACTGGGATATAAATTTTGGATAGAGAATTGTGTAAATATTTTTGTGCTGGAATTATTTATGGAATGAATGGCGAACAGTGAACATTTTTATCAAACTGTGCAGATGCACAGGCTGAACTAGATCTACATTGGTCACAAAACCCATAAGCTCCATTTCTCCAGACACAAATATACAACAAACTAATATTTGAGCAGATAATGCGGCCATTTCTCTAGTCACAGCCACATTTACCAAATTGCACTGTAAGTTGATGCCCACAAGACAATAGGCATTTCATTGGCTAGAAATGTCGAGGAAACGCTACAGCATGAAAAATGACATTTTCATTTGATAAGAATACCAGAAAACACAAAACGGTTTGATGTCGTTAAAAAAACAGGAAAACATGTTTGCAAACGTGGATATGATTGGATTAAGAGGAACACAAGAAATAGTCGAACTTCTAACCGATATCACCCTCCAGGTGTCTAAATATATAGAGAATACCAGGCTAGTGTCTTTTGATATTAAGTTTATCAGGCAAGGCTAGGAAACGCGTAGGAATTCCGAGGCTTGCCGAGGAATTCCTACCGTTTCCGAGCCTGATAAACTTGATATCAAAATACACTAGCCTGGTTTTCTATTTATCAGGTAACGTTTTATGCTCGAAAATGACATTAGATGACGTCGTATTCTATGAACAGAACGCGGACTTGTTTACGTTGCGTCATTACACTGACGTCATTCGGTAATGTCATGTGACGTCAACCGACCAATGGAATGTCAGTTTTCGCTTCGTTGAAACCCGGATGTTGATATCAGGTCAATGCCTGATACAACAATATGTTATCAGTCAGTACGTATTCGGTCAATACAGGGCAGGTTACCTGATAAATGCACGTTTGGGTTTGAACAACCATTCATTAGTTTGGGACAAAAACGTTGACGCTATTCAGAGCTCCAGGTAAGGTGCGCATTGGTGCATTGATTTTCAAATTGAGTTGTGGAAATACTGTAATAAAGTTGACTATTGCAGCTCAACTAAGTAAATTTAATGTATTTACTCAAATCAGTGAATGTTTAAATTTTTAAAATGTTTTTTTTATCACTTGTTTCGTAGTTAATAATGAAGAAAATCTACACTCCATTTGTGAAAATAAAATATGCATTTAATTTGAAATCTGGGGATATAATACTCTCTAGACACACAACTTTTCCTGTGCTCCTACTGTATACGTACCTATAGTCGGCGTGTGTAGGAGATGCGGGATTGTACGCCCCGTCATCAAAATGCTCGTCATCCAGATGGAAACTTCCTCTCTCATGCATACCGCCAACCTCAGTTCTGGGCACAGGAGAAACATTTCCACCACGCACATTTGGTTGTCGTGTATGACTATCACGCATACGTGATTCGGACTCAATGACATCACGCATCAGTGGATATGGAGCATTGCTATCATGCATACGTGATTGAGACAGATTTCTATCGCGCATCAGTGGTTGTGGTGAATTGCTATCGTGTATACGTGAATGTGACGCACTGCTTTCACGCATACGTGATCGAGATGGCATTTCGGTCGATAATGACGACATATATGGCTGTGCCTGAAATGGTTCGTTATCTGTCAATGAACCACGAAATCTGTTGGCTCCCAGGCGGCTTGGAACTGAAGCCGGAATAGTGCTCTCGTAGTCATGCATGCTAGACCCCGAGCTTTGCCTAGGATTGGACATACTATTTGCCATGGGTGGATAATACTGATCCATAGATGGCATATTATGTGCCATATTGTGTCCGCCAGCAGGTATATTCTGTCCCATGGGTGACATATCATCTCCAATATCTGCCAACGCATATTGGGTGGGACACCCCGGGTAATCATTGTCGCTGTACATTTTGTCACTGCAGTAAGGTCATCTGAAAATACAGAGCAAAGGTGTGTTAACTCTTAGAACTTGGGAAACGTAGTAAATTGTGACAGGGTTTTTACATTATGTCGAGTGGGATTTTCTTTAAGGTTCAAGGATTCATCCTACAAGACGGGGCAATCTCAACTCGCAATCAAGCAGTTTGATTGGCTGAGCATGAGCTGTAACACAGCTCATGCTCAACCAATCAATCTGTTTGATTTAAAGTGCAATGTTCAAGTATTTTGATAGAAACAATTGATAACTAATGACAGGAATGCGCAGGCGATGGTGTACAGTTGTTTACTTCCATTAGTTCTGAGCAATGTTCTGCGGGCCGTTTCACTAAACTTCGTACGACTAAAATGTTCGGAAGTGCAAAATTATGATAGTCAGTAAATTTCACATTAAAGGTACATGCCCACTCAGAAGGCACAAAATGATCTTTATATCGGAGACATCATCCGAGACATGTCCAGGCAAAATAAACATTCATTCACCATTACCCCATGTATTGATTGGCATTACTATTCTTTTTATATCAGATGTAAATGCCCACACTATTATCAGGGGCGATAACCGTGTTTCCTTAAAATGTTAACGGGCATTACTATTTATTGTCTGTATTTATGTTTGATGTGCGATGATCAAACTTTATAATCTGTCGAAGATATTATTTTTTCAGGTGACGCATTTAATTGGTATACATAAATAAAAAATATCATGCCTCATTTTCATATGAAAATAGCCGGCAGATACAACCGCGAATCACTACACGTAAAATATATATTACTAAATGATTATACAGTCAGAATTCGTTACAGCGGCACACGTTATAGAGGCATATTCGCCTCCCGGCACAATAAGCCGCCAAACCAATCGGCATGCTCTTTAATCTGCTCGATATACCGGCAAATTCGGCTTCCGGCACCGGCAGGAAATTCCCGCAAACGAATACAGTTTAAGTCTTATTTAATGTGCGTTATAACAGCGCCGGTACCCGGCGTCGCTGGTACCAGCGCTGTGACCCAGCTCTGTTATCCGGCATTACGGAAACCGATATTCGGGAACCAGTCACTGACCATATAATGTGCGTCATAACCATGATAACGGCGCCGGTACCCGGCATCGCTGGTACCCGGCGTCGCTGGTACCAGCTCTGTTATCCGGCATTACGTGCCGGAAACCGATATTCGGGAACCAGTCACTGACCATATCTAAACAATTTCACAGCTGATTAACCCCGACCTGCTGTCATAAACGCGGCAATTAACGTGTCGGTACCTTGTCACCTGCTGTGATGTACTATTTTGCAAACATCAATTAAGAAATGAACAGTTAGCAACTAAATTTACAAGTGATTAAATCCAGCAAGGACCGATAGATTGTAAATAAATAAATATCATAATCGTGAACAATTTAAATAATTATCGTGTAGCATTGCCTCTGGGGCGAGTTCAGATAGGGACGAATCGTCATGTAAATATTTAAAGGGAAACCACTCTACATGTTTTTGCTTTGCAATTTTATAAATTTTAGCATGTAAATTAAAACAAACTGTTTCTTAAAATATGTGTTTCTTTTATAAATGCACATGTTTGCGAAATTGCTAACAATAAAGAAACAATTTCACAGATAATCCGGTATTCACCACGCGCTCTACAATTAACAATAGGTTCGCCTGCAACCTGGACTTTGTCAAATACCGGATTAGCTTTGAATTTTGTTTGTTTCTTTGATATAAATTTGTATATATGCATTGCTTTATCAATGTGGTGACAAATAAGTATATATCTCGCCGATAATGCTTATGTAAAATGACAGCAAATAGCGTCGATACAATGCGTGGTTACCAATTACCGACATGTTCCAATTACCGGAATTATCACGACAGTCTGATAGCGAGGAGAAAATCGCCGATTCTTTATACCGGCATATTCGTTATAACGGCATATTCGTTATAACGGCAGATTCATCTCTGACGAACTATGCCGTTGTAACGAATTCTGACTGTATCTGTATAGCCGGCACTCGTAATTTTTAGAACTGGTGGAATAGTGACACAATTATAAACTTATTTAATTCCTATAGAAAAACAGTTTGTGCCTACTGAGTGGGCATGTACATTTAATGCTAGCTCTATATAGTTAATGCTAACTCTGCAACTCTGTAAGTATGTAATTGCTATTTATTCTCTGTATTTATTTTTTGATGTGCAATGATCATACTTTATAATCTGTCGAAAATATTATATTTTCAGGCGACACATTTAATTAGTATAAATAATTAAAAAATATCATGCCTCATTTGCATATGAAAATGGCCGGATACCACCGCGCGTCACTATCAGTAAAATAATTATTACTCACTGATTATATCTGTATAGCGGGCACACGTAATTTTAGAACTGGTGGAATAGTGATACGATTAAACACTTATTTAATTCCTATAAAGAACATTTTGTGCCTACTGCGTGGGCATGTATCTTTAACAGTGTTTTCTTGTAAACCAGGGATTTTCCGGACTCGTGTTTTCCGCGTCCCTGACTCGCAAAATTGACTCGCATTGCCAACTATAGTACTGCATCCCCCAAAATCTCAGCGGCTCAATTTTGCCTTTTTCGGTATTTTTCTTCAATATAGGAATGAATGGTCTTTTTGTGGAATTTATCGGGGTATAAACTTGGAAAAGTCGCGGGAATACTGGACGAAGGCCGGAAGGCCTCGTCCAGTATTCCCGCGACTTTTCCAAGTTTATATCCCCGATAAATTCCACAAAAAGGCCATTCATTCCTTATAATTCCAGCATTTGAAATAAATTCATCAAGAAAATGTGTGTATTTTCCGTTTTCTTAAGAATTATTTTAACTGCGCCTGACGGTTACGGAAAGTAGTTTGGCATGGAGTTTACTGGGATATAAATTTTGGACAGGAGACTTGCTACAGACCAATCAAATGTTAGGGAATTGTGTAAAAAAATTTGTGCTGGAATTATTGCTTAATAAAGTTTGAAACGGAAATATATCATCGCTTACTGTCCACATTAAAGGTACATGCCCACTCAGAAGGCACAAAATGTTTTTTTATATCGGATACATCAGAGACATTTTCTGACAAAACTAAACATTCATTCACCATTACCTCACATATTGATTGACATTAGTATTCATTTTATATCAGAAGTAAATTTCCATACCGATATCAGGGGTGATAACCGTGTTTCCTTAAAATGATAACGGACATTATTGTTTTTTCTCTGTATTTATTTTTCGATGTGCAATGATCATACTTTATAATCTGTCAAAAATATTATTTGTTCAGATGACACATGTAATTAGTATAAATAATTAAAAAATATCATGCCTCATTTGCAAATGAAAATCGCCCAATACCAATGCGAATCACTATCAGAAAAATAAATATTACTAAATTATTATATCTGTATAGCGGGCACTATTCATTTTTAGAACTGGTGGAATAGTGACACTAATATACACTTATTTAATGTACCGTAAAGATTCTAATAGACGCCCATGCTCTAATAGACGCCCACCCCCCACTTTTTACGTTGAAAATGACACATTTTTTGGAAGTTTTTCACGAAATTAGTGCCTCTAATAAACGCCCAGTACCGACTTGACACAAAATCGGAGATCATTGTCCAATTAGATTTTTTTTCTTTCCATTATTTCGAAAGCAACTTCCTTTAAAATCGGGGAAAAAACATAATTGCTACTTTCACTTTCAAAAGCGGAAGCGAAATTCGACTGTTTCCAGTGTCACAGTAAATTCCTCATCAGCAGTAGCTATTTGCACGGACACAGGGTGACCAGAATTTACACGGTTACGGAGACGCCATTTTCAAAGCATCTCAAACCAGACAGATCCGAAACGCACATTTTGTGCCTACTGTGTGGGCATGTACCTTTAATCAACGATGTGTCTCATATTAAGTCGTAATCATCTGAGTTCTTACTTATTCCACAGCATATTGATACACAAAGTGTTTACACAATTTAGATCATGAAGGTAGACAGTTCGGGTTCTGCTCGACAGAAAACCCGTCTCTATATGACCTTAGCTGTTGGTGGGACGTTAAACCCATTCACTTTCAACAGAAAAGCCAAAAAAAAAAAAAACATGTTTGTAAAATTTGGGACCCCAAAAAATCAACAGGGACCACCCCCCCCCCCCCCCCACAGAAATGTTGGGGGTCCTGGGACCCTTATTTAAAAAAAATCCTAGGGAAAACCTAATCGTGATTTCATGACTGTCTTGATATACAGTCATTGACCGGTCGCACCGGCACGATTCACCCAAATCCTCCCCAAATCCTCATTTTTCCCCCAAATCCTCCCCAAATCCTCATGTAATGAATAAGTTATCCAATTAATATGTATCAAAACCTTTTAATATGGTTCTTAAGAAGTTATTGAACCCGATTTGAAGACGTTTTTATGTTAAAAAGAGTCTTATTTCAATGTTTTAATTTAACTTCGGCATTCTAGCAGCCAAGGGAGATAATCCAAAATAAATTATGAGATAAATGCAAGGGAGATAAATGTTGTTTGACCCATTTTGGTCAATTGAAACATGCAAGTTATTTACCATTCCAAATGTGTATAATACTATTCATCTGTTTTTTATCTCAATCAATCAATCAATCAACCAACCTCAGCACATATATATATATATAGCTTTAAAATATGAACACGTCCGTAAATGTGAAGTGTCTATGCAGTACCTGTGGGCTGTGGGGACCGATATGCAGCAAGTTCTAGCTCATTTGTTTGGGTGGTGGTTGGGAGCCAGCGAAGGGTAATTTAACGATCGGTGTTCATCCTTACCGGAATGCCGACCTACATGGTTTGGCCCTCATGTACCGTTTTGGCTCCCTGGTAGTTGAGAGCTAAATCCTAGTATGCTCCATTAAAAAAGAATAAGATCTGTACAGATCATATTGCTTTAGGGGCTGGAGCTAAGTGACTCTGGTGCGGTATGGACCTGGCACCAGGTCAGGATATTCTAATTTCAGGACTGAATATATATAGTTCTGTAAATATTGAGTTCTGATTTTGGGAATTTCCCTTTCCCTCATTGTGGACAGGTTGAATACGGGCAGTTTATACGCCTTTAAACACCAATAATCAATCAATCAATCTACCCCATGTGTTGCCCATGACTAGTCCCAACCAGGTCACACGTTTGTTTCTGCTTTTATCAGGTATATTCCGATCTGTGTATGACCATACTGTTGAATCATTATTATAAAAATTAACAGTTTTAGAAGATTGAGAGAAAATGACAAGATACATACATGATAGTTTAATACATTTAATATTAAGCACATTTTAAGCACCGACCGACCGACAAGCCGACTCCTATATATCCCCTCAAACAAGTGCCGACGATGACGATGACGAAAGTGATGACGGCGACGGCGGTGACAGTCGTCGTTTCCGGGTCTGCATCGATGTCTTGGCACGGACATCGTGTACTGACGAAGGAGACGGAAAAGACGGCGATGCCGGAAGTGACGACGGAGACAGAAGAGACGGTGATGACGGTAGAGACGTCATTTGTAATGCGCCCCCAATACATGAAAACTAAATATTTATTTGCGTGACAAGTTTTTTTTGTCCTACATTTCAATGACTCGATAACGAACGGTGTAGGCCCTGATCATCATTAGGGACTACGTTGGTCGTTGACGTAATAAAGCTACATACACAAAATATGTACAGGAGAAAAGAAAACGTGACTCCATAAGAACATTGTAGGTCCTGGGGCCCAAGGTTATGAAACTGTGCTCAAATCTCAGACTCACAAGCAAGCATTTTGATTGGTTGATACTGAGTATATGCCCAGTATCAGACAATCAGCTTGCTTGAGTCTTAAAATTGTTAAACAGTTGTATAACCTCGGCCCCATAGCATACTGTGTACATGTAGATAGGCAGGATTTGCTGGGACTACACTGGTCGGTGAAGACCCGTTTTATATAAATATAATTATGTACAAATTGTTTGTTATATAAACACACCAGAATTTCTATAAACGTAATTCCGTTTTAAAAAATATGATTTTCTGGGACTACACTGGCCGGTGCAAGCTCCGTAGTATTTTAGTGACTACGTTGATCAATGTTACATAAACCACATGTGTGCAAAAAATGTCGAATCCATAAAGAGCATTAATTGTAGATACTGATCATACTGCGACTCAGCGAGGTTACGCACAAATGAGGATACCACCATACTTTTCAAATATCCTTGGTTTGTATCGTCAAGCATTTTATATTGTAATATTTGATGTATTTTACAGTATCAGATTTTCGGTGCTTATCTGGACCATGTTGTAAAGAGCATTAATTGTAGATACTGATCATACTGCGACTCAGCGAGGTTAACTTACGCACAAATGAGGATACCACCATACTTTTAAAATATCCTTGGTTTGTATCGTCGAGCATTTTATATTGTAATATTTGATGTATTTTACAGTATCAGATTTTCGGTGCTTATCTGGACCGTGTTGTGTAAGTCAGTATATTCACAGAGACATAAATGTCTCTGGTATATTCCAACTGACCACAGTGGACCACCTATAGAGCGAACTAATACCGATTATACCGCCCATTGCAGGTGACACATATTGCCATGTAATTAATGGAGTTATATGTTATGCAAACACAATGCATCACGAATCAGTCGGGCACTTAATATGATGTTTTAACTACTGAAAAACATATTTGTATTTTGAAAAAATACCACCGTATACGTACACCAGCTATAGGGCAATATGTGTTTCTGATCATTGACTTATATATATATATACAATACAATGTATGTATAGGTCCCGAAAATCTGTTTGAACATTTGACAGTTTTTGTAAATTACATCGAAAATAGGCGAAAATAGGCGAAATTCCCAGAGCAAATACGGAATTCGACATTTGCTCTGAAAATTACGCCGACTTTCGATCTACGTAAATAATAAATGCTAGTTATGGACAAATATGTAGATGCGATAGGCAAATGTAATATTTTGGTGAAAATCTGAAATGCGATCAGCCACTTCATCGCATGTGCTTATGCAAGCCAGCGCATGAGATAACTATGGCTTATTGCATGAGATTTTAAGCCGAAAACTATTTTTAAAATTGTGTTGAAAATGGTGATATTACCCGTAAATGATAACTTGTAGGCTTTAGAAAAAATCAAAGCAGATGTGGAATGTGCGGTGAACATACATACCTCTTCTAGACGATGAATGCCTGCCAGGTAGTCAAACGCCGTTGGGGCATGTACACAATATTGACGATGTGAAATATTATTCATCAAACGGAACGTTTAACTTTCCGCAAATTGGGTGTGAAATATTTTGGCCAACATGCATTTACTGCTAATGTCTTATTGTTACAAAAAACAACAACATTGGATGATTTAAAAACTTATAGATATATGTTTTACGAACTTAATATAAATGTGTTTTAATTGCATGTTCAACCCGGTACTGTATTATAATGATTGAATTATATCATTATTATTATAGAATAAACGGGACCAAAATGTTTCAAATGTACATCCGCAGATTTTGATATTTTTTTTCTTCATTCTCGCCCAAAGTGTATGCTGTGATCACCATTTCAAGTGTCTCGTCGAGACGGTTCTGATCAGTTGAACGTCATTGGAGGAGAAATAGGGAGATCATTTGTATAATTTACTATCAAAAATGTGACAAAGCCGGACGGACAGACAGTCACAAACAATAACCACCTTAGTACGACCTTAGATGTTGATATATAATATGCCGTTAAACAAACAAACATTTATATAGGACATATATCAAGAAAGACAATTCTGAAAATTAAGACCATTTATATTGGCCACCCATGACATTTTCTGGCAAGCTTCGTTTTAATATCACGTTCTTAGGCAAACTCATTGCATCAGCCAGGTACCTGAAAATAGTATTATTCAATGATTAGTAACAATTTAAGCTGGTATTTACATCACAAAGTGAGTAATTAAGACGATTTGGGGAAGATCTGGGGATGATTTGCTACATATCGGGCCCGTACCAGGCGCGGATCCAGGATTTCGGGTTTGGGGGGGGGGCGTAACTATTTTGCAATACTTGACTATATTATCGAACGCGCTAGGGGGGTCCGGGGGCATTTGGAGCAAACAAAACCCCAATAAACAATAAATTCACAACGCGAACGTAGAAACGTGCCTTTTAACTTGTAAACAATCTTTACTCGGCGAATTTTAGGGGGGCGGACCACCCCCCCCCCCTGAATCCGCCCTTGCGTACTGCATAGACACTTGCCATTTACGGACGTGCTCATATTTTCAAGCTATATGGGTCAAACAACATTTATCTCCCTTGAATTTATCTCATAATTTATTTTGGATGATCTCCCTTGGCTGCTAGAATGCCGAAGTTAAATTAAAACATCGAAATAAGACTCTTTTTACCTAATCGTGACTTCATGACTGTCTTGATATACAGTCATGACGGCTTGCTTTTGTAAAGTGGTATCTCGAAATCGCCACGGCTTTGAGGAAGGTTTTCAATACTTTCTATGGCCAAAATTGTATTAATATACACGTTATATTGTTAATTATGCTCTCAAAATTGATTATTACCTTATCTCAAGTGCTGATTCTTTGTAGTATCTCTCCAATATCCATTTAATTTTTTTAAATAAATCAAAATAAAAGTTCTTCCAACACTGTGAACTGCGTAATTGATTAATTTCCGGTTGCTTGAAAATGAGTGTAAATCTATGCCCGGATAAAATATAGTGACAATTTTACGTGTATATTCTTATTAGCGCAAAGGATTAATTCTACAAAAATGGATATTAAAATACGTTTTGATTGAAATTTAATTTAAACTACAAACTATATTTCGTTCAGAAATGCATGATTTATTTGACTATTACTCATGCTTATGATAATAGTAGGGTTCCTTGCCCGTTGTTGTACTTTATTTGTAGGGACCCGCCACTGTCTTATCTCTCAACGTCGAATAATTATGGTGGAATAACGACCGTAGAGCAGTATAGGCTATAACTATATAGACACACGTCATTTGCGCTATTGACTTAAATGTGTTATATACTGTCAGGGTTAGTATGTAACTCACTACGGGAAGGTTTGTGTGTATCTGACACAGTTCATTTAGTGGGTATACCGATGGTACGGTAAACCAGTTTACTGGTTCGAGTTCAGTGTCAGTTCACATTTCTTTCTCCCTGTTGTAATAGGCCGGTGCTCAAAATTGCTTAAGATGTTATTGCACATTTTTTACCCTAGTCATTATTTACACAATATTTTCTGAAATACAACAATCTAATGCATAGTGAAATTGAATGAAAATTTATTCGTGTAAATGCCTTTTCAAAAGAGTTAATTGAATGGAATGTTATTAGATGGAGGGGTGGAAAGGAAAAATAAAAACAAAATTTTATATTATTGTGAGTTATTGAGAGTGGGGGCTGTGTTGAGGGCCCACAGGGCACGATGTTGCTAGGGGTCCGCGCGCATGCTCCCAACGCCATTTCCTGCATTCGCATAAACGTTGAGGACGTGAATATGAGTTTTATAATATTAATTTTAGCATAAGGCTAATTCACTCCAACAGTTACATACTTATTGAGAGGGCCAGAACTCTCCAACAAAAAGTTGACAGTTCACATTTTCGTGCGTTTTATTTTTATACGACCGTTTGTAAAAAACGGTACGTATCATAGTTCGTGTACACAACTCCTCCGAAACCGTTCAGTCGATCGATCTGAAACTATACACACGTCTTCTACACATATTAAAGATGTGCACCTTGGCCAGACACAGGTCACTGGAAAATATTGGCATACGATAATTCGGTCCGATCTGGAACAGTATCGTCATATTTTGAACGTAAATGACTTTTAAAATGTTGTAATTTATTAATTGTAGCGCACGTTGAAAAGGTAAGTTAATACTAAAGTGTGTATCTGCAAAGAATAAAATAAGTATATAGATTTAAAAAGTTCATTCACCACAGGAAAAATGTGGAAAATCAGCATCCAAAATGTGATTTATCCTTCGTTTGTGTACATGGGGGTTAAATATGTGCAAACTACTTATTACCTTTTGTCATCACCCTTATAAGGTCAACAAAACTACCTTTTATCGCATTAAAACTGTTGACAGCTTTCACAGCTGTGTATTGTGGCTGCTGCAGTAAACATGGAATTACCTAGTTTCGAGATAGGGTAAATTCGATTGGTTTGGATGCTACTCAAGTTAGTTATTTTTGGGTCGACTATTCGAAGAATAAGTAGAGCTTATGTTGTCACCCGGCGTCGGTGTCGCGTCACCGTCACGCTTTGGTTAAGGTTTTTAGTCAACCTTGTATATGGAATACTACTGGCCCTACTACCCACATACTTTGACAACGTCAATCTTGAACAACCCTAGTGATGTACATCAATAACCCCTGATCTATATTTGACCTTGACCTACATTTCCTCTTGAATTACTTAGTTAATTCCCCTTGGTTAAGGTTTTTAGTCAACCTTAAGGTTAAGGTTTTTTAGTCAGGCTTGTATATGGAATACTACTGGCCCTACACACCCATACTTGGACAACTTCATCTCCTAGTGATGTACATCAATAACCCTGATCTATATTGACCTTCACCTACATTTCCTCTTGAATTTACTTACTAATTCCCCTTGGTTAAGGTTTTTAGTCACGCTTGGTTAAGGTTTTTAGTCAAGCTTGTACATGGAATACTATTGTGCATACAGACACCATACTTGGACAACCTTTTCTTATAGGGATGTACATCAATAACCCCTGATCTGTATTTGACCGTGACCTACATTTCCTCTTCAATTACTTACTTAATTCTCTTTGGTTAAGGTTTTTAGTCCAGCTTGTAGATGGAATACTCATGGCCCTACACAAACCATACTTGGACAACTTCATCTCCTAGTCATGTACATCAACAACCCCTGACCTATATTTGACCTTGACCTACATTTAACCTTGAATTACTTAGTTAATTCCCCTTGGTTAAGGTCTTTACTAAACCTTGGTTAAGGTTTTTAGTCAAGCTTGTAGATGGAATACTATTGTGCATACAGACACCATACTTGGATAACTTTTTCTCATAGGGATGTACATCAATAACCCCTGACCTTGATTTTATCTTCACCAACATTTAACCTTGAATTACTTGGTTAATGTTTATAGTCAAGCTTGTATATGGAATACTCCTGGGCCTACATCAACCATACTTGGACAACTTCATCTCCTAGTGATATACACCAATAATCCCTGACCTATATTTGACCTTGACCTACTTTTATCCTTGGATTACTTAGTTATTTCCCCTTGGTTACGGTTTTTAGTCAAGCTTGTATATGGAATACTCCTGGGCCTACAGCAACCATACTTGGAAAACTTCATCTCCTAGTGATGTACATCAATAACCCCTGATCTATATCTGACATTGACGTACATTTAACCTTAAATTACTTACTTAATTTCCCTTGGTTAATGTTTTTAATCAACCTTGGTTAAGGTTTTTATGCAGGCCGCAGCCACCTTCTTTGTGAAGCTATGTGTACATCGACAACCGTCGTAGTCGAGCTATGCTGTTCTCCTACAGCTCTTGTTTTAAAAACAAATCAACTGGGATGTGTAATATTTCAGCACATAAAGTTTATGGCATAATGGTGTTTTAAAGTCACATTGTCTGAATAATATATGCAAAAAAAACCCACTGATTATGTAAGAAACAATGTGACAAACGCTTGTAGTCGGCACTAACTAAAATGAGGAACATGTATCGGCCGTATTCACACACCAGCATGACCAGGGCAGACACGAATGTAATGAGCAAAGGAATGGATGAAAATAATTACAGAAACATTTTTAAGAATACACTGTTGTATTTAAATACACCCATTAACATGTTTAAGGCGATTGGATATGCTGAAAAACATATGCAGTACCAGTATGCATGATTTCGACGGCATCGGGTCTGGTACCCGGGAACAATACTAGAGTAGCCAAATCGTTCCGAAACCCATTAGATCGGGTAATGTAACGAGTTAGTGCCGTCCATAACTTTAGCGTCTGGAAAAAATGTAAATAATCGGAAATTTGTAATTCCTATGGTAAGTTTTTATCTGAATTGAATAGTTTTCCTACTTTATTGATTTGTTTTGTTTGAAATTTGCTGTTCCACTGAATGAAGGAAGCACATGTCGTTAGGTGTTCCGAAACTAATTGATCGAGGCTATTGTAGAGGGTGTCACATACCTGAACTGTACAAGGGAAGTTTCAAATAAAATAACGCTCTATAAACAACTGTGTTTATAATAGGAACACAGAGCTGCCAATGACTCAGATCAAGGACTTACTTACTCGGTGCTCCTAGGACTAGTGTAGGTTACTTTTATAATAATGGTGAAATGAAATATTTGTAACATAACTTATGCATCATTTCAAATGTTAATTAAATTAGTGGAAAGTTTGTTGATAAAAATGTGTGTAAAATAGATTATGACTCATACACTTTACAAAAGTATTGCAAACAAAAATAAAATAAAGGAATCAAATGATCCCGAATATAAAGTTAATTACTACTGGGAGCCCTGTGAACATGTCCATCGCATACATGAATGATTGAAGTAGATTTCACAAAACACAGAAATTCATGAAATTTAGTTATTATTTTATTCCATTTACAAAATGTATATTACAAAACACAAATAATTATAAATCCAACATTAAGTTATGACATCTCCGGAAATTTCATCTTCACATTCTACAGCGGCGAGCGGTGCGCCACTTCAATTTAGTATTAATATATAGCAGGAAAATGGTCGGTCCAATCATACTGCCTTTGGGTATGCCGCCAGTTATCTGTTTCAACTGTACTATTGCTGTATTTACTTTAACAATCATTTAACACATCGTCAATGCATTACTGTTATTCTATCCAGATAAAATGTGGACAACTGTCGAAATGACCACCTATTATGTGGAAATGAATCGGTGAGTGGGAGAATGCAATGGATGCTATTATGCAGCCCCCACATTGCGCTAAATCCATATTTGCCAGTAAAATAAGCCAATCAACATCGCACCAATTTTTCACGAAAGGAAGAAAACAAAATAATATTATACTCCTTATTAAATTTTATTATAGAGACTATTTTTTAATCTGCATAGCCGTAATAATCGATAGGTTTACATGATACACACATATTTTATCAGAAAGTTTGAATTTGAAAGGTGTAATAAAAAATTTTATTAATGCTTTTTTTTTATTAATTATACACCATATAACGCATAAAATAATATAATAACACTAATAATAAAGTAATTTTAAAGAAAAGAAACATTTAAAAAACATTTATGTTTTGTATTTTACCATAAATTATGTCCGTCTCGAAGTTTCCTTTTCCACAAGAAACAACAAAGATGGCGGAAATGTGGTGACTGGTGACAACACTCGGATCGAAAACAAGTCAGATCGGCTTGAAATGAGACACTTTAAGGATCATTACTGACATATTAGTAATATATGTATATAAATGTAAGTTATGTGATAGAAAATGAATATATATGTACCCAATTTTTGATGATTTTTAGAAAAATTGAAAAGGGTCTGTTCGCCCTAATTATCCCTCTTTCTCCTATCTTCGGAGCTTGCACTAACTTCGGGGCTTTCCTTTTATTCACGCGCAATGGCAGCTCGCGACTTTTATGACGTCACCTTTCATTCAATCCGGAAGTAAACAGTACGCTGTCACTACTCAAGGAAGAAAATGAGAAAAAAACAGGTATTTGAATCCAATTCTGGTGTTAAAAACTACTTTTTATGTTGAAATATTTTTCTCAAATCGATTGACACAATTTGCAAGTAATTTACCATGTTATTTTTCATTTTATTTGCAAACATCTAGCTCCAATTTTACTTTCAGCGTCTTTGACAACTGGTCATGTGACATTTTGATCAGAGTGACTTAGATGCTTAAGTCAACAATTATGTTTAGTGTCTATTTTCACGGTCGATTTTCACAGAAACAATTATTGTCATCTATCATTAGAGATTCCTTCCAAATCTGACTAGGAATTCAACACAAAGTTTGTCAACACACCTACACTGATTTATCCTTCCTAATTAAGGGCTGGTGACATATTCAATCACTATTCTTGACCTTTTGTCTGTATTGAGTTATGATCTAAACCCATTATACAGGCCCGTAGCCAGAGAGGTGGGGGGGGGGGGTCAGAGGTACATTTTTTTTAGCCTAGAGCAGTCGAGGTCCACTTTTTTAGACCACCCTAGATACCTTCGAAACGACCCCCCCCCCCCCCCCCCCTCCACCCTTCAAACAGGTCTGGCTACGGGCCTGTTATGCATTAAGTTTTTGGAAGTGCTAGTTTTATCAGTTGGTGCAAAATGTGTTGTTATTGATTTTCAGGCCAAACCTCAGAAGATTAAGAAACGAAATTACAGAAATACATACAGCAAAGAGGCATTGCTTGCTGCCTATAATGAAGTTAGAGCAACAGGTCTGCCAGTTCAGACGGTCGCGACGAAGTATGGTGTGCCTCCACAAACACTTAGGGACAGGGTGCAGGGAAGAATAGACCCTGATGACTGTTCTCCCGGTCCAGAGACTCTATTCACCAAGGAAGAAGAGCTAGTTTTGGTGGAGCATGTTGAGGTGTTGGCCCAGTTGGGGTATGGTTACACTAATGTACAGCTCCAACACCTCGCGGGAGACATGGCTTTCGACTTCGGGAGAAGGCGTAAAAATAAACCACTTACAAATAAGTGGCTGTACTCCTTCCTTGGCCGATGGGGTAGTCGACTTGCATCCTTGAACCCAAGACGTTTGGAAAGCACGCGTGCTAAAGGATCTACTCCAGAGATAGTGGAGTCATACTATACAAATCTAGAAGATGTGTTGGACAAATATCACTTGAAAGATAAGCCACACTTTATATACAACCTTGATGAAACAGGCCTTCAGCCGGAGCATAGACCACCCAATGTAATTGCACCACCTAACAGTAAACCACAGTCGGTTACATCGCCCCGATCTACAACAGTTACAGTTATTGGGTGTGTGAATGCAATTGGCAATAGTTTGCCACCTTTTTTTGTATTTAAGGGAAAGCGTTTTATGCCAGAGCTAATGAAAGGGGCTACTGCAGGGTCAAAATATGTCATGTCAGACTCTGGTTGGTCTAATGCCAAAATATTCCAACAGTATCTCCAAACCCACTTCCTTCCGCTAAGTCGCTCAAATGCAAATAACGATCAGCCTATTCTTTTGTTGTATGACGGACATACTTCCCACATATCAACTCCTGTCATTGAGTGGGCCCGGGAACACAACATCATTTTATTTGTCCTCCCGCCACATACCAGTCATTTACTGCAACCCTTGGATGTTGGTATCTTTGGACCTTTCAAGAATTATTACCACACAGAATGTAGTTTGTATATGAAGCATAATATGGGTAAAATCATCACCAGGTATGAGATATGTGACCTAGCATGCAGGGCATATTTGAAAGCAATGTCACCATCTAACATTCTGTCAGCCTTCAAAAAAACAGGTATTTCCCCCTTCAGTAAACAGTCTATAGATGCGGAAAAACTGTACCCAGCTGAGGCATTCAGAGAAAATGAGCCTGTGAAAAAAATCATGGCAATGAAGACAGGTAAGGAGGCGGTAGAAAAGTTTTTACAGGCAAAACTGGAAAAGCAAATGCCAGAGACCACCGAAGTTCGATCTGCTACCTGTGAAAAAACACAATCGAACAAGAGACCAGCAGCAGGTGGAGTAGCAATAACAGAGGACGTGTTTGTGACAAAAATGAAACAATATGAAAATAACAAATCAGCAAAAGAAACCCTGACTGACCCCATAACAATCACTGACAACATAGCTCATTCTAAGCCAAAAGCAAAGAAAATGCTAACTGCCCACTTCGATCCAAAACCATCAACCAGTGGTACACATGTCACACACAGTAACGAAGATATTATCCTAGACTCGGACTGCTCATTTGAGGAAGAAATACTTGAGGAAGATCTTTGCTGTGTGTGTCATATGGCCTCACCTGATAGACTGGATGACTTTCCTTACCTGAAGAGTGTAAACTGGGCAGAGTGTGAAAAGTGTGGGCACTGGACACATTTAACATTTTGCACAAATGTCACTGTAGTCCGGAGACATAGTACATTTCTTTGTCCACATTGTATGTAGTCATATAACTTTGAAATAACTGTTTTTTATAAAAAAAAACACATTAACAATATATAACAAATATGAGTGTCGAATATGCATAAATGTACTGTATATTATATAAAAAAAAAAATATATATAAAATATCTATAAAAATGGTGTAAAAAAAAAAACGATCCCTTGATAAAACTTAACCAAAATTATGTTAAATGAACTGTGTTTTTGAAGAAATACTGTGATTTGTAAACCAGATACAATTTTAATTCATACAACACTACAAACTACACTCTGAAGTGGGTGCACCGATACAGGCGGGATATAGAACTTTAAAACACGAAGATAGGAGAAAGCGCCTAGCTGATTTAGATCAGAATGGCCGCCATCTAGAAGGTGCGTTTGTTATACCGACTTTTGTTTTTAATATTTTGTTGTTGTTGCACATTATTCGCATGGTGTTACAGGTTTCATTTGTATTCATAATGTTTGCTAATGTCCATCTATACTCCGCTCACTGTAAAAGGCATGTACTAGGGCCCCGAAGATACATCCAAAGAGGCTACTTCATATGTCAATCATGACTCAGTATGGCAAGTCTGAGTCATGTTTTCAGTGACTAGGGAAAACCCTGATAAACAATTATTGGATTTACATTTATTGAGCATAGGCTGCATTTGCTCAATAAATGTAAATTCATGAATTGAAATTTTCAGACGTTTGTAAATTTGCACTTGCGAACATTTTAGTCATTCATTTATAATCAGGAAGTCAGGTGTTTGATTTTAAAAAGCGAATTTAGGTTAGCGAGACACGTTTTTAGTGCCGTTTACACTCGAAATCTTTGAGATTTATGTTAATGTATTAGTAACTGTAAAAACTAAGCCGAAAACCCACCCCAAGCAGCGGTTTCGACACGCTGTAATGTGTTGTATAGGCGAGTTCCAGTTTCCTATTTCACCAACATTGCAAAGTATACTTATCTAGCAAAGTATACTTTGAGGGAGAAATTTTCATTTTAGAATAAATTTATTAATTTTTATTATACTGAATTTACTACATTATCACAGGCATTTTGGCTGTGATAATGTAATAAATTCAATATAATAATTCTGTATACTTTTAGTGCGCGAAATCACCGGATCATGCGGCTGCACGAAATCACCAGACAAAACGAAACTACCGGTACTCTGTAGTCTGTAGGAAAATCACTAAATAGTTACTTGAAATGCTCCGTATACATGCTAAAACACATACTAACTAGAATCGGATTTTATATTTAATTAATTCTGAACTTACTATAGAAATTTGCAAAGAATAGCCTAAATGTTTAAATTTATAATTTTATTTCCTTGATTTTTTTTCTCTATTCCAGCCATTGTTGTTGTTGTTGTTGTTGAATATCGATGAGATCCAGCCGCTGACTTTTCGGCACAGAATCTTTCTACTCAAACGTTGGACGCCAAATGTGACAGGGTGAGAAAATGCGTACCCGATCATGATTTAGAGAGCTCTTCAAATAACTTGGAGCTAGCTCTAAATATTTAATGCTAGCTCTAATTATTTGACTTTATGTAGATTTGGCGTTTCTGCAATATTACATTAACAGCGGACATTACATACTTAGAGTTAGCATTACATAGAGCTAGCATTAAATGTACAATCCCACTCAGTAGGCACAAACTGTTTTTCTATAGGAATTAAATAAGTTTATAATTGTGTCACTATTCCACCAGTTCTAAAAATTACGAGTGCCGGCTATACAGATATAATCATTTAGTAATATATATTTTACGTATAGTGATTCGCGGTTGTATATGCCGGCTATTTTCATATGCAAATGAGACATGATATTTTTTATTTATTTATACCAATTAAATGCGTCACCTGAAAAAATAATATCTTCGACAGATTATAAAGTTTGATCATCGCACATCAAACATAAATACAGACAATAAATAGTAATGCCCGTTAACATTTTAATGAAACACGGTTATCGCCCCTGATAGCAGTGTAGAAATGTATGTCTGATATAAAATGTATAATAATGTCAATCATTACGTAGGGAAATGGTAAATTAATGTTTATTTTGCCTGAAAATGTCAGATGATGTCTCTGATAAAAGAACATTATTTGCTTACTGAGTGGGCATGTACATTAATTAATAATTAGAGCAAGCATTACATATTTAGAGTTAGCTCCAAATGATTTAGAGAGCTCTTCAAATGATTTGGAGCTAGCTCTAAATATTTAATGCTGGCTCTAATTATTTATAACTAGCATTAATTATTTGAGTTTATATAGATTTGCGTTCCATATAGATAGGGAAAATATGGTACGCCATTTTGAGAGAAAAAAACAGCGTTGTATATCGATCGCGTGATAACCTTCATACAGTGTAGACATATCATGAGGCACATGCGTTATACCTCCACAACCTGATAAATTAATGCATATATCTACTTCAAATTGTTCGCACATAAAATACTAATTATCGTACTTGTAGAAAATGTAAACATCTGAAATTGTGATAGTTTCACAGCATGGGGAATTTTCTCGCTGTCAGCATTATACGGCCACCACCAAGATTATTGCTTAACAGGCTACATGAATGTGTGTACAGCTATATTTTAAAATTAATAACATCAGTTCACGACCTTGTTGTCTAAAACGCAAGCGTATCTAGTATTTACGTCTATTGTTTGGCTGGCAAAGATACAACCTCATAATCCTCTTCACACGCCCACATTGTCATGCCCTAACCGTGACCTATGGTCAGCTGCAGTTAGTGAACCAGTGACGTAGCCAGGGGCCCGTTTCACTAAACGTCGTACGACTAAAATGTTCGTAAGTGCAACATTAGAATCGTCCGGAAATTTCAATTGATGGATTTATATTTATTGAGCATAGGCTGCACCCGTCATGCTTCTAATAATCAATATAGATCGTTATCAGGCTACAGGAGTGTGTTATTTGATCAGGAGCTACACCGATCATAAATTTCATTAACCCCATTTCTCCGAATATAAATCCAATATTTGTTTACAAGAAAACATTGTTAACCCTTCCTACGCTGTTGACGGAAATTGCCGTCTGCTGTTTTTCATTTTTGATTTAATTCTTAACAAAAACTGGGTTTGACAGCACATGAGAATCGTCTCCACTAGAGACGATTCTCATGTGCTGTCAAAACCAGGTTTTTGTCGAGAAATATTGAAAACAAAACATTTCCAGCAGACGACAACATTTAATTCAGCGTAGTAAGGGTTAATGTGAAATTACAGACTATAATAATTTTGCACTTTATGATTGATTGATTGGTATTTAACAGCTATATATGGTAATTTAAGGCCGGGCCAACAGGTACGATCCCGTATTTAACCTGCTGCACTTGCGAACATTTTAGTCGTACAAAGTTTAGTGAACCGGCCACCAGTGGTGTAGCCAGGTGGCTGTTTCACTAAACTTCGTACGTCGAAAATGTTCCAAGTATTTCCAAACGATACTAAATTTGCACTTACAAACATTTTAGTCGTACGAAGTTCAGTGAAACGAGCCCCAGGTGCTGGGAATATTTATAGAACTATATGGAGCATATGGCATTTGTACATTCATACACGCAATTTGACCGCTTCACTAAACTTCGTACGACTAAAACATTTGTAAGTGCAAATTTAGAATCGTCTGGAAATTTTAATAGATGGATTTACATTTATTGAACATAGGCTGCATATGCAGCATATGCTCAATAAATATAAATCCAATTATTGTTTATAAGAACATATTGTGAATGTGAAATTTACAGACTATCATACGTTTGCACTTACGAACATTTACACTTACGAACATAGTCGGTCCCCAGTACGAGTATGCGGGTGATCAGTCCGGGATGAATTACTGTCTGTTTCACGAAACCTTCCCAAGTTTTATGGATATATTCACAATGTAAACACAATTCTTTTTCCGATAATATTAAATTTTATCAAAATATAAGAATGAGTCTTCTTTTTATTTAATGAAATTTTGTCAAATATTGATTTTATTGCGAAAACAACGATTTCTCTTGGTGGAAAAGAGCTGGAGGAGCTGCAGGAGGAGACGAACAACAAAACATTTTGGAAACGATTCCGAAATCTGGCTAGATAGCTTGAAAATTATCTAACTAGGGTTGTCCTGTTAGCGCAATCGGTAACGAGCGCGCTTCTCACCGATGCGGCCCCGGGTTCGATCCTCGGCCTGGGCAGTATGTGAGATGGTATGGTGGTCGCCAGATCGGACAAGTGGGTTTCCTCCGGGTACTCCTGTTTCCTCCGGGTACTCCGGTTTCCTCCCACATTAATGACCACCCTTATGTTTTTATCTGTGCCAACGAAAGCATTTGTATAAGTGCTATCGCGCTTGTTTGTAATCGTTGTGAAATAAACTAAGAAAACAAAATTGTAAGTTTGAAAATAGGTACACTATTTCTGAAATTATAAAAAAAATGATTTAACGTGTGGAACTTGTTGTTTTCGTAATAAAATCGATATTGGACCAAATTTCACGAAATAAAAAAAAGGCTCATTTCTAAATTGTGCTAAAATTTACTATTATCGAAAAAAAAGAAAAGTGTTTGCATTGTGTATATATAGCTGTAACATTTGGGAATGTTACGTGAAACAGACAGTAATTCCTGTTTGTCAAATTGAGGCCCAATTAATACGTGTTTACAGTCCTATATGTGGTCATTAGACACCACCCATCGTGACCCGAGACGTATAAAATGGCCACCCGGATTAAAATATCTTCAAAGTTCACTGGACAACTCTGTCGCATGAAGCTGGTGAGATATCGTCCGCTATTGGGTGTGGTCTATGGTCTACTATAGCAAACGACGAGCGAATCTACTGCAACGGTACGTTAACGTTAGTATGTTGTATATGTATGTATGTGGATGTGGTCTGTGGATGTGACTGGAGAAATGGGGCTTTTGGGTTTTGCGACCAGTGTAGATCCAGATCAGCCTGTGCATCCGCACAGTCTGATCAGGATCTGCACTGCTCGCCATTCTATAAATGAAACGCCCGTCATGCTTATAACAATCAATATAGATCGTTATCAGGCTACAGGAATGTGTTACTTGATCAGGAGCTACACCGATCATAGCTTGTATTAACCCCATTTCTCCGGCCCAGTCACATCCACATTTATTATTAATCAATGTTCCTTCTACTAATCTATATACTACTACAGTCGAACCTCCCCGAACGACCACCTCTCTACACTGACAACACCCTCTCTGTAACAGCCGATATTTTATATCCCAAATGGATGATTTCCTCTATGTCTAACCATTCGACTGCTGAGCATGGAAATTGTCATATAATGTTGATTTTGCCTTCTTTCTCAATAAAAACATGTTTTGACAGCACTTTAGAATCATTTCCATTGTAAATGATTCTAAAATGCTGTCAAAGCATGTATTTGTTGAGAATTATCGATGAAAATAAATAAACAGCAGACAACAAATTTAATTCAGCATTAACCTCTCTACAACAGCCACCTCTCTACAACAGCCAGTTTTGCGTCTTCCCAAGGGTGACTGTTGTAGAGAGGTTGCACTGTATGTTCATGATTCCTGTGTTTCTCATCAGAACGCTTGGCACGAGACGGGTGACTTCCTTGGAGACGCCATAGACGAGGTGGCGGAATGGGAAGGATGGCATGACCTTGGCGATTTCTTCTCGGGCGATTGGGATGGCTGGTCGGAGGTGGACGATTGGTTTTCAGGGACCGGGGACCAGATGGGCGACTGGATTACCGGTGCCGGGGGCCAGATGGGGGACTGGGGCAAAGACATGACAGGCGGCCTCTCTGACGAATGGGGTGGAATGGAGGACTTTGGAGGCGATGTCGCTGATTCATTTGGAGACATGGGTGATATAGCGGGAGACATTGCGGATTCAATGAGTAAGTATCAATTAAAGAAATGTAAGACTTAACAAAACACAATCAGCAAATAGATATATTGCAGCTTTAAACATATGTAAAAATGCGAGGTCTGCATTAAGATTAACCACATATATAAATGGTCAATGGACTCTTACACAAAGTGTTCATAATACATGTACATGTATCATGTTAAGACCCGCTTTTTTCATACATTTGATGCAATGTTTTAATTGAGTATCAGTTTGGTGTTGTTTTGATGCTACTACATTTTTGTATTTCTGCTGCTGTTATTGTTCCAGCAGTCGTTTCTACTAATGCACATTCTGTGAGGGCGACGGGAGCCTAATTTAAAGTAAACACTATATAGAGAATATCAGGTGAGTGTCTTTTGATCAAGTTTATCAGGCAAGGCTAAAAAACGTGTAGAAATTATGAGCCTTGCCGAGGAATTCCTCCCGTTTCCGAGCCGAGCCTGTAAAACTTGATATCAAACAACACTAGCATGGTATTCTGTTTATCAGGTAAAGTTTTATACTCGAAACTGCCCATATATGACGTCATTATATATGGACAGAACGCGGACTTCTTCTCTGACGTTATTCGCTAACGTCACGCGACGTCATCCGACCAATGGAACGTCATATTTCACTTCGTTGTAACCTGGATGTTCGTATCAGGTCAATGCCTGATCAACAATGTGCTATCATTCAGTACGTGTTCTGCCAATACAAAGCTTGTTACCTGATAAAACAATATCATCAGTACGTATTCGGTCAATGCAGGGCAGGTTACCCGATAAAACAATATAATCAGTACGTATTCGGTCAATGCAGGGCAGGTTACCCGATAAAACAATATAGTCAGTACGTATTCGGTCAATACAGGGCAGGTTACCTGATAAAACAATATAGTCAGAACGTACTCGGTCAATACAGGGCAGGTTACCTGATAAAACAATATAATCAGTACGCAATCGGTCAATGCAGGTCAGGTTACCCGATAAAAGCACATGTCTTGTAGAATTCTGGCGAAAGAAGCGGTCAACTGACGATCTCTGACAATTGCTGACATTGTTGAAGATCAAATCCGAACTGAAACGTCGACTGAGTGAAGTAGATGAGCCGACTGCGAACAAGGCTGAGCTGTCTAGACGGAATGGAGAACTTGACAGCAAGACAAGGGCATGCATGATGAAATGTGAATCATGCTCGCCGTTCCTGGCGGTTAAAGAAGCCATCATAACGTGAGGTAAGGTAACGCCGTTCACTAAGTGGTTAAACACTGGGACATAGTATTGGTGATCAAAACATGATGCATGGTACATGTATTAGTATTCAACATCTAAGACAATAAGTAACCATTTCAACACCACAGATCTGTATAGTGGTACAGTGCAACCTCTCTAAAACAGCCACCCGTGGGAAGACGCAAAATTGGCTGTTATAGAGAGGTGGCTGTTGTAGGGAGGTTAATGCTGAATTAAATTTTATCGTCTGATGTTTATTTATTTTCTTCAATAATTCTCAATAAAACATGTTTTGACAGCATTTTAGATCATTTCCAATGGAAATGATTCTAAAGTGCTGTCAAAACATGTTTTTATTGATAAAGAACGCAAAATCAACATCAGACAACAATTTTCATGCTCAGCAGTCTAAGGTTAGATATAGAGGAAATCATCCATTTGGGATATAAAATAGCGGCTGTTACAGAGAGGGTGTTGTTGTAGAGAGGTGGCCGTTCGGGGAGGTTCGACTGTATTAGTATTCAACATCTGAGACAATTAGTAACCATTTCAACACCACAGGTCTGTATAGTGGTATTGGCAACAAGTGTAGATCCAGATGAGCCGGCTCCTGACACCCTTAAAGATATACATGCCCACTCAATGGGCACAAACTGTTCTGTATAGGACTTACATAAGTGTATAATTGTGTCACCATTCCACCAGTTCTACAAATTACAAGTGCCCGCTATACAGATATAATCATTTAGTAATCGTTATTTGACTGATAGTGACTCGCGGTGGTATCAGGCTATTTTCATATGCAAATGAGGCATGCTTTTTTTTTAATTATTTATACGAATTATTTATGCGTCACCTGAAAAAATAATATTTTCGACAGATTATAAAGTATGATCATTGCACATCAAAAAATAAATACAGATAATAAATAGTAGTGTCCGTTAACATTTTAAGGAAACACGGTTATCGCCCCTGATATCAATGTGAACATATACATTTGATATAAAATGTATGATAATGCCAATCAATACGTGGGTTAGCGGTGCATAGCGGGCACTCGAAATGTTTAGAACTGGTGGAATTGTGACACAAGTGTACACTTATTTAATTCGGTTTTACAATTGCTTGACATGGTTACAGTGTTTGCTTTTTGCAGAATACTAAGTAAATTTAAACTTATTACAGTATTTTCTCTACTCAATTTGAAAATCAATGCGTATTTTCACATTGCTGTGAGTATTTTGTACTCGCACTTTTGATAATCCTTGCGTATTCTGCTAAAATAAGTGCGTAAAATACGCCAATGCGCATCTTATCTGGAGCTCTGATTGTAGTGCGCGGACATGACATGATGCGACTGCGAGAGACTGTGAAACACCAGGTACCCGTTTCACTAAACTTCCTACGACTAAAATGTTCGTAAATGCAAATCTAGAATCGCCTGGAAATTTCAATTGATGGATTTACATTTATTGAGCATATGCTGCATATGCAGCCTATGCTCAATAAATGTAAATCCAATATTGGTTTACAAGAAAAAGTTGTTAATGTGACATTTACAGACTATCATAATTTTGCACTTACGAACATTTTAGTCTTACGAAGTTTAGTGAAACGGCCCCCAGACCACCAAGATCCAGTCGGTGTACGAGACAACCGCCAAGAAGGACCCGCTCATCATGTCACAGGTAACACGGCAGAAAAACGAGAAAAACGGTACCATAAACATACGAAATATATACTGTATTGAAACCTCTCTAAACCAGACACCCTGGGAGGTCCCCAGGGTGTCCGGTTCAGAGAGGTTTCATTTTAAATCAGGCATTTGATAATTCTGAGCCACAGTTGTGTGCTATGCGATCACGAACAGGCATTATCACCTGAGATACATGACCAAGAAACTCATCAAAATAAGATCACATGTGTTTTTCTTGGTGTCCGGTTTAGAGAGGTTCCACTGTATATAAATACATGCAACAAATGCAGCATAAAACATGAGCTTGTGCCAATGAAGCCATTACTAAACAAAGGCGTCTTTATTACGAGGATAATCCCCTCGCTGGCAGCCTTGCTAATACATATTTTAACGCACTTGCCTTACAACCACGTTGAACATAAGTCCTCAGTGATCTTGACATTGGGCAGTCGGACGTGGGTCGTATGCAAAATAAAGCACACTCCATAGACACACATTGTGGCCAAAATATTATCAAAATTAGTGAAGTGGTTCATAAGTTAATAATTTCAGCACAAAAATATTTACACAATTCCCTAACATTTGATTGGCCCGTAGCAAGTCTCTGTCCAAAATGTATGTCCCAGTAAACTCCCACGCCGAACTACTTTCCGTAACCGTGAGGCGCAGTTAAAATAATTCTTAAGAAAACGTAAAATAAACACATTGTCTTGATGAATTCATTTCGAATGCTGGAATTATAAGGAATGAATGGCATTTTTGTTGAATTTATCGGGGATATCAACTTGGAAAAGTCGCGGGAATACTGGACGAGGCCTTCCGGCCTTCGTCCAGTATTCCCGCGACTTTTCCAAGTTCCTATATTGAATAAACAAAAAACTTGAAAACTGAAAGGTACGCACGCACGTACATGGACTAACGCTGTGTCTCCTCTTGCCTGTCGGCGAGTGGATACACATGTTCCAAGAGATAAACAGAATGCAACGGTGGCCGGATTAGCTCAGTAGGTAGAGCGTCGGTCTACGAACAGGGAGACCCCGGGTTCGATTCCCACCTCGACCGCTGCGAATGGTCGATTCGGCGTGTCTTTGGGGAAGACAACTTCGTGCTAGCCTAGTCCTATCGGATGGGGACTTAGATAGTCGGTCCCGACATGCAAGGTCATCGAGCCAGTGCCGTCGTGAAATCAAAGCATTTATAAAACATAATGAATGCCTTGCAATGCGACGGCAATGGTCACTGGTGCTGCACTCTGCACCGTCGTAGAGTGTTCAAGTCGAAAACCGCACCGGTTTCCTGACGAGAAGCCACTTAGAACTACATGTATTGCCTAAACGCATTTTCGTCTAGTAACCGGCGCAAAGTTCTTGCGCCGGTGACTAGACGAAAATGCGTTTATGCAATATCTTCAGCATGTAGCGTGAGTCATAAGAATATGTATGTATTCATATGATCCAAGCTTGGTTAACAAGAATACTTATGTATTCTCGTGACCCAGGTGTAGCTGAATGGGAATTCGTCATGACTCCGGTGGCTATTTCGACCTGAAACATTTTATGCTAACGCAGAGTATAGCACCTGGGTGCCGTTTCACAAAACTTCGTACGTCTAAAATGTTCGTAAGTACAAATTTATGATCGTCTGGAAATTTAAAAAATTAGTTTAAACATATTTTATTTGCATATTGTTTACAAGTTCATTGTCAATGTCAATGTTACTATATACAGTACTATACAAATGGGATTGGATTGAAAGCAAGCTTATTTAAATCCTCTCCCTTTTCAATTGATGGATTTACATTAGCCTATGTTCAATAAATGTAAATCCGATAATTGTTTACAAGAAAATATTGTTAATGTGAAATTTACAGACTATCATAATTTGCTTACGAACATTTTAATTGTACGAAGTTTAGTTGCCCCAGTCCGGTTTTTCCTTTACCAGATGGCGTATGACCCGACCAACTATGACGGCGCCAGCGTGGGGTTCAAGGACACGGCGATGAAAGTCTGGATGGAGGACGACTATCACACCTACGCCACCCACGTGCCCTAATACCTCGCCAAGATGGCTGACACTGTGCTAGGAATGGCGCTTGAGTACTGTAGCCGATTTCATCAAAATTGCAAAGCATACTTATCCAGCAAAGTATACTTTGAGGGAGTAATCATTTATTTTCCCCGAAATGCATTATTTCATATAGAACTAACCACTGCGTATATTTGATGATTAAAAGTATGCAGACTGATTATACTGAATTTATTACATTATCACAGCCAAAATGGCTGTGATAATGTAACAAATTCAGTAAAATAAAAATTAATAAATTTATCCTTAAATTGAAAATTTCTCCCTCAAAGTATACTTTGCAATGGACGATGTAGGACCAGCATGGACATAAGTAGAGCCTGCGAGCAGCCGTGGGACGTCAAGTATTGATATTTTGATTTGATTGATAAATTGTAACATTGTAAGGAAATGGTCCTTACAATTTTATCAGATTTTATCCACGTCACTGCTGAATCTTTAAGGTACATGCCCACTCAGTAGGCACAAAATATTCTTTATAGGAATTAAATAAGTGTATAATTGTGTCACTATTCCGCCAGTTCTAAAAAATACGAGTGCCGGCTATACATATATAATTATTTTGTAATATTTATTTTACTGATAGTGACGCGCAATGGTATCAGGCTATCTATTTTCAAATGCAAATGAGGCATGATATTTTTTAATTCTTTATACAAATTAAATGTGTCACATAAAAAATAGTATTTTCGACAGGTTATAAAGTATTATCATTGCAAATCAAAAACAAAATGCAGAGAATAAATAGTAATGTCCGTTAACATTCTAAGGAAACACGGTTATCGCCCCTGATATCAGTGTAGAAAGGTACGTTTGATAAAAATGTATAATAATGTCAATCAATACGTGGGGAAATGGTGAATGAATGTTTATTTTGCCAGGAAATGTCTCTGATATAAATAACAATTTGAGCTTACTGAGTGGGCATGTACCTTAAAAATAATAAGCACATTTGCAACACTGAATATCTGATGTTAGAATATATTTCGAACCTTGAAAACACTCATTTTAAATGGTTACAGTTCATAAAACATATAGTAAATGAAACGGGGAATAATCTAGACTATAATATGCAGGGACTAAGTAAAAATCAAATTAAACATACTCTAATGGATCAATTTATCCAAAACTGGCATTCACGTGTCTCGGAATCTTAACAAAGGTAAGATGTATAATTTATTCAAAGATAAGACAAATATAGAAGGATACTTCACATGTTTACCACACTCATTGTACTATAATCTTGTAAGATTTAGAACAGGTAATCATAAACTCCCAATCGAGACAGGTAGATGGTTAGGGATACCCCATTCTGAACGTAAGTGTACCATATGTAATACAAATGATTTGGGTGACGAATTTCATTATCTGCTAGTCTGTCCACATTTCTCGGATAAACGAAAATTGTATCTCGAACGTTACTATTAGTCCAGGCCCTGCCTAAAACCCCGTATACATTTCATCCGCAAGAGATTTTGAAACTTGATTTGAGTTATTGGACCATTTATCTTCAAAAATCACGGAGGTGCTTTTGCGAAACCGGCTGCGAGAACGCACCAGAAGAGCAAATCCAATATGGCCGCCAGAAAACGTATTGCAAATGTAAATATCAAACTACACATCATATTAGTTTGTGAAACACATCGTTTTATAGGTTTTATGGTGTGGGGAATCCGTTTCTGACATCGTATTCGTTGTTAAAGGTCACGTTCACAAGATCAAGGTCGAAAATCACCAAAACCCCAGACACAAATTCCACATTCAGACCCCCTTCCGCCACATACACAGCCCGTCACCTCACGGTCCCTACCCATCGCCTTGTACATGTACAAAACAACCTCTCACAACAGCAATTCATGGAAAACCTCAAACTGGCTGTTGTACGAGGTGGCTGTTACAGAGAGAAATCTCATATAGTAATTCAGAGCTACAGTTAAGGTGCGTACTTTTATAAACACATCTTGCCAGTTTTGGTGAATAATACACAAAAACCCACAATGTTGATCAAATTACGCACATTAATTGTGGCTCTGGTTAAATTCATCACGTTGGATCTTAGAATTGTGGCTGTTAAATAGAGGTGGCCGTTGTAGAGAGGTGGCTGTTCGTGATGTTCGACTGTATATCGTAGATGATATATCTGTCACTTTAATACATCATATAAACCAGTGTTGTTAATATTGAAATAAAATCACAGCGTTGTATTGATCTTTCGCGCCACTTTCCAATCACGGCGTGTATCGTATGTCCATTAATTTAAAGTACCTCCGCGCTGTTAATATGTAACACACCAATCCAGCATTGCGTTGGCCTATACCGATTGCAGCTGAATGTTGCACGTTACAGTTGGTTTCTGACTGTCAACTTAGCAGCATTGCTACACATTTTCATAACGAGTATTGAATTCAAAGAGTGTTTATATATAATATAATGTAGTTGTATACGTTGTTGTCAGTTTGTCGTATACATATACACAGACTGTACGAGAATAGCGGAGGGTAGGAGCCAGCAGTCTACTCCTGTGTGTGAAACATGTTGGGGTTTCTACTGACACCGGGTATCTCAACAGAGTTTGATCCCACGAAATGCATCATCTGCCAAGAATTGGGTGATAAGCATAAAACAACACAACCAAAAGAAGCTGGTCGAGAGAGTATGAAGCTGCTGCGTCAATCAGGAAGATGTAATCAGCAAAAGACTGAGAATAGCAGAGGGTGGAGGCACAGCATATGTGTACCACAACACTAACAAGTGCTTCAAGTGGTATACACATATGCAAAAACTGAAAGCAATTGAACAGGCTGAAGCTGTTGCTCAGCATGTAGACACTGAAAATGGAACAGATAGAAGACGAATGTACACAACCCATGATGCGTCGCAGCTCTGTCACACCGAGGGAAGCAGCGAGTTGTGAGAGAGATCCAACACTGCTGAAATGTGTTGTGTGTGGCAGTGATAGGGTTCAAGTAAACCGTGTATCGTTGCGAGACAAATTCAGAATTAGTGAGCGAGTTGCAGCACAAAATTTTCTGACTGCTACTAAATAACATCTGAAAGATGAGGTATTCTGTAGAGTCGCGGAGCTAAGCAGTGTTGAGGATGTGTTTGCATCAGATTTGTATTGTCATGCAATTTGTATCAGACGTTACTTGCATACATATGAGCAAGATGTACAGTCCTCTAGTAGTATACCTATTGACGAATGCAATTCGAATTCTGCGGTCAAACATACTTTGTTTTTGCAGGCCTTAGAGCACATTGACCCTCTGTTGCAAGAAGGGTATGGGTTTACTGTGAAGGACATCACTAGTTGTATGTATCATTTAGATGACACTCTTGATTTCATAATATACAACCGCGATGTTAAAAAGTTACTCGAAGACCACTATGGTGGCAAAATTCAATTTGCTCCAAATCCTAGGCGAAATGAATCCGAACTTGTTTTTTCATCCAACATCACAGCCGCGGACTTAGCTATTAAAATTAAAAATCTTGACGCTGTTAGACACGTTGGTGAATCATTGAACAAAGCCGCTAAACAAGTCGATTATGGTCTGGACGACAAGTTCTGTGACGTTGAAGAACTTAAGCATTCCTGGGAAAACACGATAATCCCTGACGAATGGCTGACATTCTATTCAGCATTATATGACATTCCCAAATCAATGATGGCCAAAATGGAAATGATGCAAATGCCAGATGAGGAAGAACATGCATTCTGTGATGATGGTGAAGACACTTTGTTTGACGAAGAGGATAGATGGGCTTTGAAAAATCGCCATTCCAAACTCAATTGTCATTTCCAGATGACATATAACCATATTCACCACGGCCGGAGGAAAACCCCACTCCACACAATGCTAGGACAATACATGTATGGGAATAGACACGCAGCAGGGAGATACTGACAACACTGAACAGAGTAGGTACCTCGTCTAGCTACAATGAAGTGAAGCGATCAAGGTGTCTCATGTGTGCTTACACAATACAGTCATCGGAGGTCACTGGGGTGCCCATTCCAAGCCATTTTTCCGACGACGGCTGGGCATTTGGCGCCTTTGACAATGAAGATTTCGAAGATAATTCATCCATTTCAGGTACACAAGGCAAACATTATACAGCACAGGCTCTATACCAGGAGACCACTTCGCCAGCCAAGTCGAAGCCTTTTGTATCAAGCACGAATCTCTCGAAATTCGCACGTCCGTCAAAAGAAAAACTTCCCTGTCAAATTGTACCCTCTCACCACAAACCCGTGATGAAGCCTACCTTACCACCCAACTTTAGGCTTGTAGATAACATTGACGTGGACATTATATCGGATGCTGAGAAAGCTGTAGAGCAGTCAGCCAATACCGAATTTGTCATATCACTCATTCGCTGTGGACTCCCATACTCTGCTGCTGCTCCTGGCGAGCTTCCTCCTTGGGGTGGAATTCATGCACTGATCACAACAGCAAACGTGCCACTGATGAGAGTTGGGTTTCTTCCTGTTATCCCCTCACCTGTGACAGAATATGCCACTGTCCGCAAGGCACTGACCAATTTCCAAGCATCCCGGCGCCAGTTGAATCAAGATACTATGGCCATAGTTTCTGATGAGGGTGTATATCACATTGTTGTTGATATAGTCATGAATGAGCCGGGCACTTTCGACGACCTTTTTCCAATGTTAGGAATGTTTCACTTTGTTAAGGTACTTTTGCGGTGTGCAGGGAGGTATCTTAGTGGCAGTGGAATGAGCGATGCCCTTATTGAAAGTGAAGTTTTCGGACCGAAAACAGTTTCAACTGTGCTCTCTGGTGGCCACTACGTCAGGTCATTAACAGGAATGCTGATCGTATCAGAGGTTCTTGAATCTCTCATGTGGAATGCATTCTGGCAGTCCAATGATCCCACGTCTGTACCATTTGTCGAGTCTGCCATTCAGCTCAAGGATGTGTTGCAAACAAAGAGGCGGGAGGGGTCTGTCCCAAAGTTTGAGCAGGTATCTGCTGATGCTGCCGATCTCCGTCAACAATTCAACACATTTGTCCAAGGGTGCCAGGAGAAATCGGAATTATGCCATTACTTCGTGAATTTTCAGAAGATTGTTGCAATAATCAAGCAGCTGATTGTAGCAGACCGTGATGGTAACTGGCAGCTGCATGTCGGAACAGTGAAGGCTTCAATGGCCATCCTACGTGAATTTTGATGCTATCAATTATCTGCGGTACGCATCATGGTACTTGGAGAGGATTCAGGTTCTGGAGGTCACCTATCCCACACTCTACCGCCGGTTCTGTATGGGCCAGTTTGTTGTGAAAGACCGACCGGGTGCGGTATTTGCTGCCGTGGCAGGGCATATGAAGCTGGAGCAGTCGCAGAACAGATTCTCGCAGGGTCCAGGTGGACACGTGATTGTTGGGAGCGCTGGAGATGCTGCTGTTGTGGCCGAGTTTGGGCTTCTGTTTCATGAAATCCTCGCGATCAGCAATCTTCTCCAGTTACTCACCAATGCTCGACTCATGGATCATCTGGAAACGACAATACAGCATGAGCTCGGTGGCCGAAAGGGTTTGATATTTGACCGAAATGTGACACGATTACTAGAGTTTGTGAAGGCCCGGGAAAACCCCTTCATTGTTCTGGCACCACACGTTCCACTCTACAATATCGTGACAAAGCACATTGTCAATGACATCGTTAAGGTGAGACTTCTGAAGGCACTGGAGAACGGTGACATAGCGTACCGGAAATTTCGCGATGAGCGGTACGTGGTCAGGTCTAAGAAACTCAGCGTCACCATATCTAAGGTGAATCTCCCTGCCTTTGACTCACAATGTACAACGAAAACCAATACGGTTCCAACCAGGACTGCCGTTTCCGCACAGGATATCGCATCTGCACAGAGGGAGGCAGAAATCGCTACACTTCGCGGAATGTCGCCAGAAGAGCTGTATTCGCATGACCTTCTGCAATCTAGCCGACTATTTGTGGGCGACATCACAACAAAGCCTGATAAGGCAAAGTTGGTCACTGAGCTTGAAAATAATCTTACCTCAAATGATTACCAATTCACAAAAGACAGTCCACTAGCAACACATGTCTTGCTTGACTTTATGTCAAAAATCAGACAGTTTCCCAATCTCCGGTCTTTGTCTGCACATTTTGGTGGAGTCATACAAGAAGTTCTGAAGAGTGCCCGTCGAGTATGTCCAACACAGGAAATGACGCACATAGTATTCGATAGCTACAATGAATTGAGCATCAAGGATGGCGAGCGGAACCGTAGAGCTGGTGATGATATCGCTGTCGATTTGGCCGTCGTGGATGAGTCTGTGCCTATTCCACACCAGTTAGACAAGTTTTGGGCATCTAGTCTCGACAAACAGAACCTTCAGCTACTGGCGCGGGATGTGGCGGAACGGGATATGCATGACGTGGTATTGAGTGGAATGGTGGTCAATGAAGAGTTAACGTCTGCGAGACTGAAGTTGGCTGGATCACCTGCGAGTGATCTGGCTGATCTAAACAACTGGCAGGAGGAGGCAGACAGTCGCATAATAGCTCACGTGCACTGGGCAGTCGGGAGGGGCTGTGAGAAAGCGATCGTAGTGTCTAATGACACAGATACTGTAATTCTTCTCCTGCGCTACATTAGCTTGTTCAAAGAGGGTGGTTTGCAGGAGCTTTGGGTTCAGTACGGGACTGGGGAGAAGCGACGGATGATTCCGCTTCATGTCATGCACCTCAAACTAGGAGAGGAATTACTCATCAAGGCACATGTCACGACTGGAGACGATGCACTCAGCAAAGTTGGCACAAAGCATGCCGCACTCGTATGCAGACCGGCAATGCTTCTCTCCAGCTTCGGCGAGTATCCCGTGCTCTCTGAAGCGGAGCTACATCAGGCAGAACTATATCTCGTTCGTGTATGGGCCGGTGCCACAAGCAAAACCACTGCAACTACATTTGACCAATTACGACTTGACGTCCACAGGCATTCAGTGGTAGGGTTAGAGGGGCTACCACCCACAACAAGTGTCATCCGAGGACATCTAAAGAGGTCATTTTATGTGATCCGCAATGCTCTCACTTTACTAGCTGATACCAACCAGCTCGACCCTCTTGAGTATGGTTGGATCAGCCGCAATGGGAGCTTACTGCCACTTAAATCGCTAAAACCAGTCCCCTCCAAAATCCTTACCACTTGTGGCTGTAGTGGAAAATGCAATTCGAAGCGATGTTCATGCAAAGCAGCAGATGTTATGTGTGTGATCTACTGTCACAAGAAGGTTGTTGAGCCGATCTGTGCAAATAGATAAACACATGCACAGATACCTCATTTGCACCTTTCTCGGGTCTGATTGCTGGCATATATTCCATGTATTATTTCGAACCATTATGGAGCTAAGGTTAAACATATCTGAAACATCCACAATATGATGCAACACATCTGCCTTTCAAATCAAATGGATGCTTAACAGGAGACACATATTTACGTATAGTAAGTGATACTGCAACGGTACTGGCACAGTGGCTGCTTAAGACATGTATTCATATCGGCACCATTTAGTAAAGACCGGGGGCCTGTACTACATGTTTAACTGTATTATTTACTATTTTTTGGAGTGCTGTGTACAATTTCATTGGTGAACAATGTGTCAGCCAGCCTGATGATAAGTTGTACAATAACATAATTTGAAGTCATCCGTTTTTAAATGCTTTTTTTCTTTGACCTTAACCTTTGCATGTGACATTGACATCCAATCATGAAGTAGATGCCACAAATGGATTTCCCACGCCAACACACATATAAAACAATGCAATCCACTTACTTTTACAGCGTATGGATCAAAATCTGGATTTACAATAGGTGGCTGGCGGCCATTTTGGAACTTGATATTGTGAACGTGACCTCTAATCATGAATACGATGTCGGAAACGGATTCCCCACACCCTAAAACCTATAAAACGATGTATTTTACACACTTATATGCTGTGTAGTTTGATATTTACATTTGCAATACGTTTTCTGGCGGCCATCTTGGATTTGCTCCCCTGGCGGATTCTCGCAGCCGGTTTCGCAGAAGCACCTGTGTGATTGTTGAAGATAAATGGTCCAATGACTCAAATCAAGTTTCAAATTCTCTTGCGGATGAAATGTATGCGGGGTTATAAGCAGGGACAGGACTAAAGTGAGTTCAGTTAATTTATTGAAAACTAGGTGGAATAAAAATAGTTGCGGATGAATTTGCGATAAACTCATGTGGGAACACTAAATGTTATATGTCACTAAAAGAACACTTTGAAAGAGATGTGTATGACTAACTAATCTGCTTTTATTTTGGGAGTAATTATTTTCAAAAAGCGACGGAGTCTGACACCTGGGCTACGGAGTTAGCATGATACGAAATGCAGGGCTACGTAGTCTTCGTGACTTATTTTCTACTAATTGTAATCAACCTGAAGACATTGTTGTCTCAATATCCGGTTATTTCGTCGTCGTTGAAACAGTATAATGTTAAACTACTATATTATATAATGATATGGGTTTCTCTTTCCGCAAGAAAGACAATAAGATAAGTAGCGTTACAATGATCTATTATCACATAACTGGTCCCTGTTCCATTTTACCATTTTGGTTATGATACATTTCATTTGCTCTCGATGTCAAACTACTGCAATATTTCTATTTTCTATATGTTCGGAATGAGTAACACATGTTATACTTAACGCGTGTAACGAACTGGAGACGAATTCAACAGAAATAAAACAACAAAACGTGTACACTAGGAACAGTTTGACGAGCAGTACTGTATTGTCGATCCATTTAGTGAATAAATTTGTTGTGCTGCTGATATTTCTATAACTAGTATTGGTATTATTTTCCATAAAAATTCAGTTTGCTGCCGGTACTGTCTATGCAGTTCTACGAGTATTACGGATGTTGTTAGACATGTAATACTGATACACCCTCATTAGACGATTACTGTGCTGTGTTCCTGTAAGGATAGCGCAAGATTTAGACCACGCACAATCCAGATTAAAGGTGAAGACATACATTGCGATACTAAAGACGTATATTTTGATGGGCACCCAAATCGATTTGGTTCATGTCCCCGTCCATTCCCTCCATAAAAGTCCGTTACCAAAGGTTTCCAGAATAAATAGCAACAACACATGTCCACACACGCTTATTCACTGTAAATCCGCCACGGCAAGAAGATGTGTTCGAAAATGTTGTTCCTCTTGATGACGTGTCCGATGTGCAGATAACTGCAGACAGCGATACTTTAAAATTGGTTGTTGATGAATTGCAAACATTGTTACCTGCTGTAACAGAACCTTGCGTCAGCCAGGTGGCTGGGGAGTTATGTCTGGACGTAATCCGCTTCAATGAAGCTAAGTCTATCCACGCCATGCGTTTCACTGATGAAGTTAAACAATATTGGTCAGTTGGGTTAGCACCATTTCATGTGAAGTTCATTAGATGCATGGGTAGATTGAAATGTGTAGGCCAGCTCACTGACGACTCGAACAGTACAAAGAGTGATCTAACACCCGACCCATCCCAATCGCGTTTTGAAAACCCATCTGGGACCCATAGAAATCGATATGGGACCCATTTTGGGCCTATATGGGTTTTGCAAATGTGATTGACATGGGTCCCATATGGGTCCGATGTAGGTCCCATAATGATTTGTATATGGGTCCGATATAGGTCCCATATCAATTTCTATATGGGACCCATATCATTTTTTATATATGGGACCCATATGGGTCCGATATAGGTCCCATATCAATTTCTATATGGGACCTATATAGGTCCCATATCAATATCTAATGGGACCAATGTGGGACCTATGTGGGTATCCCATATGGGACCCATGCCAATCCCGTTTGCAAAACCCATATAGGCCCCATATGGGTAGCCCATATGGGTCCCATGTAGATTGCTAGCTGGGGATGTATCTAAAGTTAACTTTGTATGTCCAAACAAGTTCACCATAGACTGCAATAAACCAGGCATAATACATTCCAGCATCGAGACAGTTGCAAAAGCATCAGATAACACTAAGACATACAGCATATGTATTGACGGCAAAAAGATCACGGCCGGGTTCGGAAATCATCTCGGAGAAGCTAATCTCTATGGACATGAGCCATCTCCTACATTCGCTGAAAAAAAATGACCATAATCATGGATTCGCCCTCTATAAACGAAAGATTCATGTCCACTAAATGGTATACAGAGTCTGTTGCTACCCTGTCAGACTCCGTCGCCACCCTGTCAAACTCCGTCGCTGCTGAAAGTAGAGCATGCGGAGTCCGTCGCTTTAAAACTGAAAACGATCTAGCAGAAATTGTCAGTTTCGACTGTGTATACATGGGGTAATTGATGTTATGAAACAAATAGAAAGCGATCTATCATCTGGGACATAAACATGCAGTATTTTCGGGACAGTATTATAATTTTAATTCTTCATATATTTACATGCAAAATCCCATACCCAATTTTCGCACTACTAATCTAAACCAAGAGATTATGTTAGTGTACCTCTGATAGCAAGCAAAACACGCTCAGCTTCAACAATCAAAATAAAGAATACCTACCTTTTTATATGCAAATCAAAGTTGTGCGCGCTAAAAAACTACACTACATCCGCACATTACGTGCACATAGTCATGCAGACTCCGGCGTATTAATCTTGTAGACTTCCGGCCCGCTATCGCCAAGTAACCACACAGTGGTACAACGGTACTACGAATAATGTGCCGACATCGACGTCAAATCGCATATATAAGAGTGGGATGCATTTCTGCCTATGACAATATGACTGCGAGGGTGATGTCTGGTCTGTACAAATCTTCACGGGCGACCGTCTACATCATCGTGGCGAACTACATGCTTAACATCCCATTTACCGTAACTTACGCCAGATATGAGGTATATCAACCGACACAATGGAGCGGCTTTGTGGACCTGTTCTCCTTCGTATGTACCCTGGCCAGCTCGATAATGAGCGGCGTACTGTACGTCTGAACGTTCATGGAGTGTTGGCTGAAGTTCGTCACGATGTTTTTATTCTGGTTGCCCCACTACCGCGCACGTGCGGAGGAGATCCGTCTGCACGGGTACAGCATCGTTACCCGCCCCACAAGCCACAATCGCAAACCCAGCGGAAACGACCATTCTCATGATCGCCAGCACTGTCAATATCTGTAACGTCTTCTACATGTGGGTCTTAGCTTCCGTTTATGTTTTGTTGATTAGAATACATAGTATTGTGTGCATCATGGGATGCATTAATATTGCGCATATAATAGAACCGCTGTAAACGGGACATCAAGAAAACACGTGTGATCTTATTTTTCATTTATCTCAGGTGATAATGTATGTTCTTCATCGCATAGCACATAACTATGTCTCAGAATGATTAAATACCTTATATACAGTGAATCCTCTCTAAACCGGACACACTGGGGACCTCCCAGGGTGTCCGGTTTCGAGAAGTTTCACTATATTTGTGTTTATTATGGCGTGTATCATTTGAAGGATGCGGTTTGCTAAATAAAACAATTGAAACACATTTTAATATGTTCACTGCATCGTTTGTTTTTTTTCATTTTATTTAACGTCGACGTCAGCGCATAATTTGGTTGGCCAATATCGACGTTAAATAAAAAGACACGCATTCTTCAGACAGATTGTGAAATATACGGACTATATTACGGATGTGCAGACACGAACTTTATTAAAAGCAACCTTCTATAATTTCTTATTTTTCATCATAATATGTGGTGTGTATCTCCTGAATCCTGATTTGACCATTGATATGCGGGATCCCGATATTAGTGTATAATTTAAGAAAGTAAACAATCTGGGCCCGGTTGCTCAAAGCTTCTGTTAGCTTAACAGACTGTTAAATCCTTAGCATTGCTAAGGATTTAACAGTCTGTTAAGCTAACAGGTTTTGAGCAACCGGGCCCTGCAGATTAGCAGACAGTATTGTAAGCTATTACTTCTCAAACACAACTGAGCATGTTTAATACCAGAAGGCGAATGTTACTGCTGTGGTAAGAAGGCCAGAAATGTGTGTTGTCTTATATGGGGCCAGTCCGCAGTTCAAAGAACACAATCGGAAGATTGGATTGTAATTTACTACGACTATCAAATACATGTGTCGATGAAATATGTGGAACAGTGCATCATTTGAAATAGTGTACTGTTAAAGTGTAATAAGGATAGCTATTTGCATGAATCCTTGCAAGCGAATAGTATTAATTTGTGTTTATAGCTTTTAGCTTACACCAATGAAACACACTTTATAGTAGTTAAGTGTGTTACTAAAGTGCAATACAATGGAACGAAACACTACAAACAACACCGAAGAAAATGGGCCCGTTATAAAAACGGAAACTTTTTACATTCTAGTGAACATCTCGGTGAGTTTGGTCAGTCCACTCGTGCTCATGATCCAAGTGGTAACAATATGTGTCCTCCGGAAGTGTAGCACTATCCCGTTCCAAATCCGCTACATCTCTATTGCATTTCTGATCTGTGATGCCTGCGTTCACGCGACTCTTCTCCTGCAGCAGCTCTTGCTGCTCCATCCGGGCATCGACGTCGCCGAACCGAAGACCGTGATTTCCCGCATATTGTCGCTCGGCTTGCTGGAGACGATGTCGCGAGTATCCGTGGCGACTCTGGCCGTAGAACGCGTGTTTTCACTCATGATGCCATTGAGGTTTGTCGGATGGATGACGAAAAGAGGTGTCGTCTCCTCTATCGCAGTGCTTGTCACTTGCGATTTCATTATGTGCGCATGTCCAATGGTTCATGGTCTAGTGCATGTTTGCGTATACGGGACGTGTAGCGTTGACGACGCAACGCGTGCAGGCAGGATAGCTGTTGCAGTACTGTCTATGATCTACGAAATTACCATATTTGTGTCGTACATAATAGTACTTCGAATAATGCGACGACATCGACGGCAGATCGCGAACATGCGAGCAGTATATATCGTTCAGTACCTATGGCGAAAACAGGACAGGTGTGGTTTCTGGTCAATACAAAACATCTCGAGCAATAGTCTAAATCGTTATGGCGAATTTCATGCTTAACATTCCGATCATGGTGACTTCGGCCACTTACGACATTCATGGACACACTAAATGGGACGGCTTTGTGGAACTGATCACCTTCGTATGTACCCTGGCCAACTCGATAATCAGCGGCGTACTGTACGTCTGGACGTTCATGGAGTGTCGACTGAAGTTCGTCACGATGTTCCTGTCCTGGTCGCCCCGCTACCGCGCACGTGCTGAGGAGATGCGTCTGCATGTGTACAATATCGTTACTCGCCATACGGCCCACATCGACGTAGCCGACCACCCCGCACAACACGGACGCGGCCATTGATTACATAAGGCAATGCCATTTTTTTTCTCTGTTAAAGGTACATGCCCACTCAGTAGGCACACAGTGTTCTTTATAGGATTTAAATAAGTCTATAATTGTGTCACTATTCCACCAGATCTAAACAATACGAGTCGCAGTAATACAGGTATAATCATTTAGTAATATTTAGTTTACTGATAGTGACGCGCGTTGGTATCAGGCTATTTTCATATGCAAATGAGGCATGGTATGTTTTAATTATTCATACTAATTAAATGCGTCACCTGCGCAAAATATATTTTCGACAGATTATAAAGTATGATAATTACACATCAAAAAAATAAACAGAGAATAAATATAAATAGTAATGTCCGTTAACATTTTAAAGAAACACGGTTATCGTCCCTGATATTAGTGTGGAAAGTTACGTCTGATACACAAATGTATAATAATGCCAATCAATACGTGGGGTAATGGTGAATGAATGTTTATTTTGCCAGAACATGTCTCAGATGCTGTCCCTGATATAAAGAACATGTGTTCCTACTGAGTGGGCTTGTACCTTTAAGCGTCCACCTGGATAGCCAAAACCTACTTACGTATCCGGTAAAAACAAACAAGACTTTGAAAAACAACGAATGTAAATTTATGTTAAAAACTTCCTCAACCCTTTGCAGTGTGCAAAGGTTTGATGAAGTTTTTAACATAAATTTAAATTGCCGCTAAATAATAAGAAAACACTCTTATTAAACTTATTACGTGTAAATTCATGAACGGATTGAAAACTTAGACAAGTCTCAAATCAAGTTTAATATTACTTCACCAGTAAATAGTGTAAAATAGCATACACAATTAGTAAACTTGCTATGGCCTAATTGTGCCGATGACTTGAGAAGTGAGGCTTATGGGATTTGTGACCAATGTATCTCCTGATCAAATAGCACACTTCTGTAGCCTGATAAAGATCTATATTGTCTGCTAGAAGCATGACAGGTATTTCGTTGACTGCGGATGCACAGGTTGATCTGGATCTACAATGGTCACATTTCTCCAGTCACAGCCACAAGTATGATGCGCCCATATGTATGGTGTACGAATGGGGTCAAAACTAAACTTACAGGTGCAGCTATAAAAATATGCAGGTGCACCTGCATTTTTTACAGCTGCACCTGTAAATGTATAGCTGCACCTGTAAAATTTACAGCTGCAGCTGTAAATGTATAGCTGCAGCTGTACAGGTGCAGCTGCATTTTTTACATGCAGCTGCAGCTATAAAAATACAGCTACAGCTATACATTTACAGCTGCAGCTGTACGTTTTACAGGTGCAGCTATACATTTACAGGTGCAGCTGTAAAAAATATAAATCAATATACAGGTGCACCTGCATATACAGCTGCACCTGTATTTTTTACAGGTGCAGCAGTATTTTTACAGGTGCACCTGTATATTTTTATAGCTGCACCTGTAAGTTTAGTTTTGACCCCGTTCATACACCATATTTGTCAGCGTTGCGGCTAATCTAGATCATTATATGTGGCTGTAGAAATGGGGCTTGTGGCATTTTGGCCAGTCTAGTACATGAATTGTGACTGGAGAAATGGGGCTTGTGACATTTTGGCCAGTCTAGTACATGAATTGTGACTAGAGAAATGGGGCTTGTGACATTTTGGCCAGTCTAGTACATGACGTGTGACTTGAGAAATGGGGCTTGTGGCATTTTGGCCAGTCTAGTACATGACTTGTGACTTGAGAAATGGGGCTTGTGACATTTTGGCCAGTCTAGTACATGACTTGCGACTTGAGAAATGGGGCTTGTGACATTTTGGCCAGTCTAGTACATGAATTGTGACTGGAGAAATGGGGCTTGTGGCATTTTGGCCAGTCTAGTACATGACTTGTGACTTGAGAAATGGGGCTTGTGGCATTTTGGCCAGTCTAGTACATGAATTGTGACTAGAGAAATGGGGCTTGTGACATTTTGGCTAGTCTAGTACATGACTTGTGACTAGAGAAATGGGCTTGTGGCATTTTGGTCAGTCTAGTACATGAATTGTGACTTGAGAAATGGGGCTTGTGGCATTTTGGTCAGTCTAGTACATGAATTGTGACTTGAGAACTGGTGCTTGTGGCATTTTGGTCAGTCTAGTACATGCATTGTGACTTGAGAACTGGGGCTTGTGGCATTTTTGCCAGTCAAGTACATGAATTGTGACTGGAGAAATGGGGCTTGTGGCATTTTGGTCAGTCTAGTACATGAATTGCGACTGGGGAAATGGGGCTTGTGACATTTTGGCCAGTCTAGTACATGAATTGTGACTAGATAAATGGGGCTTGTGACATTTTGGCCAGTTTAGTACATGAATTGTGACTGGAGAAATGGGGCTTGTGGCATTTTGGCCAGTCTAGTACATGAAGTGTGACTAGAGAAATGGGGCTTGTGGCATTTTGGCCAGTCTAGTACCAACGTGTATGATCACGTGGTTACAATAACAACAAGTGCTGAAACTTACAGAAGCCCTCCGATATCAAAGTACGTATTCCTTTATTCTGTCCTTATTCTGTATCGGGTTTTGATGAAATGTGGCGCATCAAACGCGTTTTGTTAAGCTGCATTTGGTGGCCTCGGTACTTTGGCCCAAACTTATGTCGTGTTTGCGAAAAATCGATTTCCGTGTCTACTGACACGGAAATCGATTCCTCGCAAAACCGACATAAGTATGCGCCGAACTCCCGGGACCACCAAATGCAGTCATGAAGACGCGTTTTCTGCGCCATATTTTATCAAAATCCGTTGCCTATTAAGGAAAATATCAAATAATACTTACTTTGGAGTGGGAGCGCTTTCAACACGTTCGGCCATTGTTGTTGTTGTTGTAACAACGTGAGCATGCACCTTGAGTACATGAATTGTGACTGGAGAAATGGGGCAAGCGACATATGTGGCCCGTCTGACTCCGGATCTATGACTGGAGTTAAAGGTGTTGTATTTGTGACCAGTGTAGCTCCTGTAGCCCATTTCACCAACATTGCAGAGTACATGTATGCTTTTCTAGCAAAGTATACTTTGAGGGAGTAATCATATATTGTTCCTGAAATGCATTATTTCATATAGAACTAACGACTGCATATATTGGATGATTAAAAGTATGCAGAATTATTATAATGAATGTATTACATTATCACAGCCAAAATGGCTATGATAATGTAATAAATTCAGTATAATAAAAATTAATAAATTTATCCTAAAATTGAAAATTTCGCCCCAAAGTATACTTTGCTAGAAAAGTATATTTGTAATGTTGGTGAAATCGGCTACTGGTCTCCAGCACACTCCAAGTAGCCCGTAATTGGTATAATTGAGAAATGGGGCTTGTGACATGTGTGGCCCGTCTGACTCCGGATCTATGACTGGAGTAAAGGTGTTGTATTTGTGGCCAGTGTAGCTCCTGGTGCCCGTTTCACTAAACTTCTTACGACTAAAATGTTCGTAAGTGCAAATGTAGGATCGTCTGGAAATATCAATTGATGGATTTACATGTATTGAGCATAGGCTGCATATGCAGCCTATGCTCAATAGATGTAAATCCAATAATTGTTTACAAGAAAACATTGTTAATGTGAAATTTACAGACTATCATAATTTTGCACTTACGAACATTTTAGTCGTACGAAGTTTAGTGAAACGGGCCCCTGGTCTCCAGGCACACTCCCAGTAGCCTGTAATACATAACACAGATTTATTTCATAGCATGGGTTTTCATAGTGCGATAACACAGTGTGTTAAAAGTGACAATATACTAGTAGTATGCACATTCGAATGAGACCGCTAAAGAAAATATGTTAAAGGTACATGCCCACTCGGTACATATCCAATGTATGATATGTGCTTATGCTATAAATAGAATCTAATATTTCTGTTGATTTGATATGATATTTATTAAACGAGTTGACTAATTTTATAAGAAACTCGGCATAGCCTTATAGTCTTATAAAATCAGTAAACCCGTTTAATAAATATCCGCATCTTAATAGTCACTCGTGTAAGATCATCACTCGTGTACGATCATCATGTAAGATCATCACTCGTGTAAGATCATCATGTAAGATCATCAATGTAAGTCTGTAAGTAGTAAGATATCATCACTCGTGTAAGTCTCTGTAAATATCACTGTGTAAGATCATCACGTGTAAGATCATATGTGTAGAGTCATCACTCGTGTAAGATCATCATGTAAGTCTCTCTCGTGTAAGTCATCACTCGTGTAAGATCAGATCATAATGTAAGATCATCACTCGTGTAAGATCATCACTGTAAGATCATCACTCGTGTAAGATCATATGTAAGTCATCATCTGTAAGATATCACTCGTAAGATCATCATGTAAGATCATCACTCGTGTAAGATCATCACTCGTGTAAGATCATCATGTAAGATCATCACTCGTGTAAGATCATCACTCGTGTAAGATCATCATGTAAGATCATCACTCGTGTAAGATCATCATGTAAGATCATCACTCGTGTAAGATCATCACTCGTGTAAGATCATCACTCGTGTAAGATCATCATGAAGTCATCACTCGTGTAGATCATCATCTGTAAGATCATCACTCGTGTAAGATCATCACTCGTGTAAGATCCACTATGCAGTCCAGGGGGCCGTTTAACTAAACTCCGTACGACTAAAATGTTCGTATGTTCAAACTTATGATAGACTGTAAATTTCACATTAACAATGTTTTCTTGTGAACAATTATTGGATTTGTATTTTTTGAGCATCAATTGAAATTTCCAGACGAACCTAAATTTGGACTTAAGAACATTTTAATCGTACTAACTTTAGTGAAACTACCCCCTGTTGTATAAGAATTATCGGTGTTTCATTCACTAACTGAATGTTGTGCTGATCTGGGTCTACACTGGTAGGAAAGGTCATAATTCCCAGTCAGTCACCATTATAGATGGGCAACCATTTTCATATTTTGCGTCAAATATGTTTTGTTTTCATTTATTTAATTTATTCTTTGCTATTTAAAATGGCCAATAATACATACAATCGTACCGTTATGTTAATGACCGAGTCAACGCCAGTACTAACGCCTGTTGCCGATTTCATCAAAATGTCTAAGTATACTTAGAGGGAGTAATCATTTATTTTCCCCGAAATGCATTATTTCATATAACTAACGACTGCATATATTTGATTACTAAAAAATATGCAGAATATTATACTGAATTTTTTACATTATCACAGCCAAACTGGCTCTGATAATGTAATAAATTCAGTATAATAAAATTAATAAATGTATCCTTGAATGAAAATGTCTCCCTCCCTAAGTGTACTTAGCAAGATAAGTACACTTTGCAATTTTGATGAAATATGCTACTGGTCAACACTGTTTGATATTGCTCGGTTGCGCAAAATATTAAGCTTTTTTCTTGTCACGAGAGATCTCATTATGTCATATCATATAAGTATATTTATTGCTTACAATGTTCCTTGGCAGTGTAATAAAACTGCATTGAAAGTAGATAGTGTAATAAACAAGTATTATGAAAACAGAAACACGTTGTATGTAAGCAACGCAACGGATACGTCTACATGAGTATGTGTGGTTATGCAGACATATAATATAACATGTGAGTATGTGTGGTTATGCAGACATATACTATAACATGTGAGATGCTGCCTTTATACGTCGTTTATTAACTCATTAACTGATTTCATGAAAAAAATCGGCATAGCCTCGTTTCTTATGAAATCGGTAAACCAGTTTTGCCGTTCATATGCGGGTGGATATAAATACCCCACCCCCACTACCCACCTCTATGCGCACATGTTGTGACATATATTGTAACAAATATGTACGGGAACCGAAAATTATCGTCTGCTGTTGTGTAATAGTTTGTTTTCCTTAACAATACAAACATGTGTTGGCAACATTATATTGGAAATGCTTCTTAAAGTGCTCTCAATACATGTGTGGATGTAAAGAATACATGTGTGGATGTAAAGAATACATGTGTGGATGTAAAGAATACATGTGTGGATGTAAAGAATACATGTGTGGATGTAAAGAATGCATGTGTGGATGTAAAGAATACATGTGTGGATGTAAAGAATACATGTGTGGATGTAAAGAATGGAAAATAAAACACATATATATACTGTAGACGACAAAATTTAATATTCAGCATTTTGAGGGCTACATGTAAATAATTACAATCGGATTACTCATACTTTTCCATGCTTGTCGGTATATACACACACAGAGTGTATTTTATCCCGTCCTTATTTCTGAACCAAAGTATGTGTTGTGACCACTCATTTGAACCGTCTCGGCGAGACGGTTCAAATGAGTGGTCACAACATATACTTCTGATGAGAAATAAAGAAATTATTGAGCCTTGCCGGATATTTTTTGCGGTATATATACACACACAGAGTGTATTATACACAGATGGATTGTCGTCTGCGTGATAGTGTTGATTGATTGATCGATTTAATTGTCGGTCGCTTGAATACAAAGGCAAACGAGTGAGGCGCAATAAGGGAATTGGCTTATTCCTTAAACTGCGGAAAATGAATATTGTCGTCTGCTGGATTTCAGTTTTGTGTTATTTCTCAACAGCAGCGCTTGAGAATAGTCTCATTGTGTGCATGATTACTTGGTGATTATTTCCATGCTCTACCAATACATGTTGTTCTCCAAAGATATTGAAAATAAGACGACAAATTTCACTAGATGCTTTATCGGTGTCAATAGGTCGGACTTATTTTTCGGACTTCGTCATCGATCGAGACGGTTCAACTGAAACTAACTTTCAAAATTTCGTGAATCTAAGAGCGGAATATAATGGGTGGGTCGTCAAGTTTGATCAAACAGCTATTTTCGACTTACTTTACGTATGCCTATTGAATTGAATATCGGAAATTGGTTCTGTCGGTAAATAGGACCGGCGGCGATCATTACGCAGACGGCCATCCAGGAAATCGGGTATGGTGACATGTTATCGGGGTCATAATCTTACCTGTGACTCCCTCGGGCCACCATCAAATACTGTACACGCAATTAAATACTTTAACAAAACCTACATATTTAGTCTTCTCTGTAACACCAGCCAGCTGGTAAAAAAAGAGTATATACAACAACAATGACGACGAAACAGTATCACACTGAAGAGCGGACAGTGTAGACCCTGATCAGATCGCGCGTACTGATCACAGTATACGCTGCTCGCAAACGTCGTGCTTTAAACATATCATTCTATCATCCGGGGACTTTTTATCGGGAATTTATCGTCTGGTCATTTTACAGCAATCTTCCTGACCAACATAACCCACTGTGATAGTCGAAAAGATTGAGATAATGCGCATGGGCGGCGTATGACGTATACTAAACAACAACGACTGTCATGCGCAGCGTGTTCTGATCAGGCAATACACTGTTCGCCGTACACAATAACATTTTACCAAACCGATTGTATGATCTTTGATAAGTGTAGATCATGATCACCGTATAAACACTCGTACAGTCTGATAAGATCGAAAGTGTGCAATGTGTGATTGAATAGGTGGCGAACAGTGTAGACCCTGATCAAATATACATTGTTACCAGCGTCTAGATTGACCGCAAAGGCAACTCGCCCGGTTTTATAAGATACTCAAAGGTTTGTGATATCACTACTAATTGTGGCAGTTACTGGATATATGGGGCTTATGGGGTGTGTGGCCAATGTAGCTGCTGATAAAATAGCACACTCATATGAGGTAGCCTGATAACGATCTATATTTCTTGTTAGACGTATGATGGGTGTTTCAATGTTGGAATGGCGAACAGTGCAGATCCTGATCAGACTGTGCGGATCTGGATCTACACTGGTCGCAAAACCAATAAGCACCATTTCTCCAGTCACAGCCGCAATTAAGTAATGTCCACGCGCACACAGCGTGGATCTTGGCGGTGGAACTCACCTACGGTCGTCTGCTGTTGTTCGTTTGTTTCAGATTTGTCTTATTTCAAATAAAAACATATTTGAACAACACATCGAAATTTCATCTCAATTGGGATGATTCTCATGTGCAGTAAATACATGTATGGGTTTTATTTCGAGAGAAAGTGTGAACATTCGTCGAAAACAGACGATAAACGTTTATCCTCGCCGTGTATACGTACTGCTCCCACACCCCGTCGGGGGCCTCCCAGCACAGCCAATCTATTGATCGCCTGCGCTGTACAGTGCGCATGATTGATTGATTAGGGGCGCTACTCGATTATTCCACACCCAGACATCGCACATCCAGAGAGCGAACAAAGGTAGCTGTTGATGAAAAACCAATATCCCTGTTTCGCGCCTCACGTTAAATCAATCTCTCACCGCCTGTCGCGTACCTCGTACGATTGAGTGATTGATTATAATGTTCGCAATTTTGACACCACTATACTCGTGTGCAAACAAAGGTGTTTCGCTCTAGCGAGCCGATAACAGCATTAACCCCGTGGCGCACCTCGCGTTAAATCAATCTATTACCCCGTCGGTGACCTCGAGAGAGATTGATTGATTAGGAATGATTGATCAAGATTGATAGAGCGTCAGATCCTGCATACCAGACAAAGCGAGCGCAGTTTAATAGGTTGGCGTGTATAATGCATAGGCTGTGGAACTTCCCGTAGGATTTTTATGTGCCCTCTGTTTGACACTGGATTCGTGAACTAGACCATGTACCATGTCAAAAAAACTTGGGTAGACATTTGGTACCCCGGCAACGAATGAGAAATTCAAGATGGCCGCCGGCGGCCATTTTGAATTAGTGTATAATTTAACTTTGCAACTAATGGGTCTAGAGACATAAATAACGCATCATTTCTGACTAATTTCAGGACGAGGAATCCATTAGTGGGGCTATATTAGCAATTGGAGATCTCCTTGACCTATTTTTTCAAAATGGCCGCCAAATATTGTGGGAAAATGCATGATTTGCTTGAATATTTATGCCAATATTGAGTATTACACGGTATTTTTGGTGATAATGACCCCGAGAAACAAGGTATGTGTCACTAAAAGAAGGGTGCCGAAAATTCAGCGGAGGGATTTTGTTTATCTACAACAACAACAAGTTTTTAAAGCGGGAACTTTCCAAACAAACAAACTATGAAGAGAGAGCGAGCTGAGCACATTGCCGTGTTTCAAAAATCCAGACCGATCTACATCCAAGGTAATATGATAACACATTCTTAGTATGTAAGCACTCATACATGTATCTGGCCAACTTTTCTATGGATGATTATATATTTATTTCATATTACCCCACCCACCCTACTATAATTATGCAAATGTCATTATTGCTGGAAAAAAACAAAAAATCACTTCTGTGTACACCTCCCCTTGCCAATTTTTTTTTAGGATGCTGACATAGTCATTTTTACCTGCTCATGCTGCATATTATGATATTTAGTTTATATTACCCCACCCACCCTATTAGCGTTATGCAAATGCCATTATTGCTAGAATAAAACAAAAAATCACTTCTGTGTACACCTCCCCTTGCCAAATTTTTTTAGGATGCTGACATAGTCGATTTTACCTGCTTCCCATTCTGCATATTATTTTTGATATTGATTATATATTACCCCACCCACCCTACTAGCATTATGCAACTGCCAATATTGCTGAACAAATCACACGTACACACTATTCAAAATAAGTTGTGAGTGACCAAACGACAATGTTACAGTTGCAACCCTGATGAGGAAGCCGCGTTTCTGCCTCTACCTGAGATCCGGTCCAGCGTATCTCCAGTGACATTGTCATCTGCTGCTGCCTGCTCTTGCTGTTCATGTGTAAGTAGTAACTAAATATCACTTTAAAAAATCAGTGAAATACTTGACTCTTAGTACCATGGCCTATGTTGATAACACACCGACGTTTGTTTTGAAATCAAGAAGTAGGAAGATGTTATAAAATACTTCACCGATGGCTATTTTCTATTCGTCATATTATCAGGTAGACTAGATGTTAGTATCCCCTCGCATAGCCAAAATTGGATATAGCGTGAGTCCACGTCTTTCCCTATATATGCAAATATGTTATGCTGTTAGCAAGTGGATCAGCTTCATTTCCCGATGCTGTATTGTTCGTGGTAATTAAATAAGTGGTACTTCTTTAGAACTATGTGTTCACTTCCATGTAACAATGTAAAAAAAAAAAGAAAATGTCTTGCAAAGATTTCAACTATTTTAGCCATTATTCACCCAGCATGCAAATATTTGATATATACTAATGATACTTTATACCGTATAATTATGTTTGTAAAATATACATGCTTTAACAAGCGTTACGTGGTAAAATATGGCCAGGAAATAATCATGGCTATATGAATTGTATTTTCAGGTTGTCACACCTAACGCATGATGGACGATTCAGATGACCTGACAGGGCACTAACGTGATGGAGGGGGATGGCATACGATTATCCGGGTGTGGGGACGAGTCCACAATCAGTGATAAGTGCATTATATGTCAGACGAGTACATCACTAGCGACTACCAGTACTCACAATGGTCGTAAACGAATCCTGGATGCTGCCAGCATTAGAGATGATATAGTGAAGAAACGACTGAAATGCATTGGTGACTTTGAATTTGTATACCATATGAACAATGAATGCTATAAGACATACACATTGCAGAAAACACTAGACAAATTACATGTATTACCAGAAACAAGGGAAAATATATCAGATACTACACAAACAGATGAGAATACCAATGGCACTGCCCACAGTAACAGATCACACAGCATACCACGAGCAGGTCCGAGTAGTGCTACTGATATCTATCAGCATCCATGTGTAGTTTGTGGTCATATTAAGCACAACGGTCGATATGTGAAACACAGAATTTCTGAGTCTCCTAGAGCGGACAAGTTCTTAACTGCCACAACATATCTGCAAGATGAAGTCTACACACGAACATGTGATCTACAAAATGTACACTCTGTGTTTGCTGCAGACCTTTACTGCCATAATCCCTGTATAAAGAAATACATTCTTAAGTATGAACGCGTTTCTAGCAGCTGCCCGACTGAGGAGCCAGCAAGTGACAAACACCGAGCCTGGTTACGTGTAATTGAAGACATCCAGCCGGGTCTGTACCAAGGTGAAGGGTTTGAACTTAGCCATATTAGAGACTGCATGAACAAACACATAGCTGCTAGTAGTAGTAGTGTTTCTAACAAAGAGGTGAAAGTGCTTCTTATTAACCACTTTGGTGACAGCATTGGGTTCTCCTATCCCAAACAGTTAAATAAACCAATTATGTGCTTCAGTCGGAGTATCACGGCTGAAAACCTGGCAGAAACAATACGTTCGACAGACACTGTACGCGCATGCGCCAACATGATACGAGAATCACTTCTCGCGGTTGATTTTGATCTGAATGATAGGTTTTGTGATGCAAATGACTTGAAAAATGCATGGGAAAGCATGGCCATACCAACACCTCTTATGTATTTCCTTTCTGTATTATACAATTTTGATGTAACATCATTCCGTGATGCATGTCAGGGGGGTGGTGATGACGGAGAAGACGATAGTGAGTCTATCAAACATGTGTCAAATTCCAAATGTAAACAAATGCAGGCACTCTTTCAGATAATGTACTACGATCTACACCGTGGCAGAAAGCGGACACCCCTACACATATTAAACAGTCAGGTAATTCATGACACATGTAAAGGTGCTACATTAATCACAAGTTTAAATCATTATGGTTTATGTAGTAGCTATGATGAGCTAATGCGCCACCATAATGACATAGCTAGCTACACTGTTGAATGCAGTACCGACGATGTTCCGTTCCCTAGTCACTTTGATAGGACACAGTTTACCATGGCAGCGTTTGATAACTTTGACCATGATGAGGCCACTCTGTCTGGTGTGTCAGGTAGTCACGATACAGTAACTGTTCTATTCCAGGAAGACTCGGATAGTCAAGTAGGTAAACCAAAACTTTCTGAAACAAACACAAAACATGGTCCCAAAACTCTCAACACAGACCTTCGGTGTCAGGAACTGCAAAAAGTACACAAACCTCCGAAGAAAGGTGACTTATCCGCAGACTACAATGTATCTCCAGACCTGATAGCAACAAATGATGATATGCGCAATGAGTTGCGATGTAAAGACATTACTTGGCAATTAGCAAGATTGGGTCTTTATGAGATAGACCCCATGTCCATCTCCATAAAACCAAACACACAAACCATGCCATCGTGGAGTGCGTCTAATTCTGTATGGACAAGTGAGAATATCAAGTTGAAGCGAGTAGGGTTTCTACCTGTCCTGCCATTTCCGGTCATCTCAGTATGAAACAGTTTACACAGCAATGAGAAATTTGCAAGGGGTGATTCACTACCTAGATCAGTCACAGCTACCTGTTACGTGCGATGAAGGAGTCTACCGCATAGCGCGTGAAATACAACTCCATCGACCAGAAGAGTTTAAGGACATCATACTGTGTATGGGGTCGTTTCACATGGCAAAGGTCATGCTTGGCTGTCTTGGAAAGTACCTGAAAGGAAGCGGTGCAGAGAGCATACTAGTTGAGGCATCTGTATTTGGGGTAAATGTTGTCGAATCTGTTCTAAGTGGAAAACACTACACTAGATCTCTGAAAGGAATGCAGCTACTCAAGGAAGCTATGTGCAGATTGCAATGGGCTGAGTTCTTTGAGAGGTGTGATCTCAAGAAGTATGATAAACAACTTGACTTGATTTTAAAGATTAAGGATAGTGTAGTAGAGAAGGACTGTATCCATAGCCAAGACCTATTGGTAGATATCAAAGAGAGCAGCAAACATCTAATCAATGATTTTGATGAGTTTATAGAGGAGAACAAAGAGATGAATGAAACATTCCAGTACTGGCATACATTCATAGAGCTCACATCCCTTCTGGAAGACCTCATTCGTAGTGACGGAGAAGGCAATTGGGAGCTGCAGTTACAAACAATACAGGCATTACTGCCAATTTTCGCAGCATTCGATTCAACTAACTACCTCCGTTGGTGCTCGCTATATCTAGAAGACATGCGGAGGCTGCCTCAGACGGCACCCGCTATTCATATAGCTTTCCATGAAGGCAAGTTTGTTGTGAAACGAACCGAGGGTCATTTCAAAGCCGTTGGTGCAGATATGGCACTGGAGCAAACCATCAACAAATCACAAAAAGGTAGCTCAGGCATAATTGGCAGTTCTAGAAAAAAGAAATTCGTTGCTAAATGGGAACTAGTATACCATGAAATGTTGGCCATCAGCAACCTTCAAAGAGAATTAAGCGGGGCGAGAACCAGCGCGTATGACCTGACCGTGAATCACGAGTTCAACAGAACGGATACCATCACGGGTGAGAAGAATGTTCAGGCCATTCTGACATTCATTGAGAAATATGAAAATCCATTCAAGGTGGATGCCGTTAAACCCAAACTCCACAACATTGTCACACAAGAAGTGATGACAGACGATATTCGGCATCAACTATTGCATGTGACGACAATCGGGAAGATAGCATATGACACCCTGCGTAAAGGCCGTTTCGTGGAGAAGACAGTGCGTTTCTGTGAAACAATCCATCGAACCAACCTGAAGACTTTTCAAAGTATACATCATTCATCAAGAGAAAGCAAAACATCAGTAAAAATATTACAATGGAAGGAACGAGGGCATCAACAGAGACTTCTTGAGGTAGCTAGGGTACGGGGAAGTGCAATGGAAGATCTGTTGCAGTATGACGTCACACCAGAATCATGTCTTTTTGATCAGGAAGGTTTGATGACAAAAGCAGTGAAAAGCTCCATTGTACAAGAGCTGGAACATGAACTTACTGCAGATGATCAGAAATTCCCAAACAGACATGACACATTTCACACAACGTTTGTCGTAGACATGATGGGTAGTATTAGAAAGATTAGGACAAAAGGAATCAAAGACTTTGGCGAATACAGCAACACAATATTGGATTATCTTACGAAATCAACGATTGGGGCTGATAGAATTGACTTCATCTTCGATTCCTACATAGATAAATCAGTTAAAGACTCGGAAAGGAAACGTCGACAGACAACTTGTCCTATTGAACTGAATATCATCAACAAACAAACATCACTACCAGTTGAAATGGAAAGATTTTGGTCTTCTGGTAGCAACAAACGAAAGCTTCAGCTGTTGCTTCATCAGCAAATTATTGATAGACAAACTGACGCACATTCACCATTGCAGGTTACTGAGGTATTCGTAAGCAATATGTCAGGAGAACAAACAGTTCCGTGTATTTGTGTTTCTGATGGGAAATCACAGGAAGTACCCGAATTACATAGCGAACTGGAAGAAGCAGATACCCGCATTGTACCTCATGTTATGCATGCAGTGAAAAATGGAGCCAAGCGAATTGTGGTCATATCGTCAGACACCGATGTGTTTATACAGATGATGTACTGTTGGAGACGAACTCAGAAAACACGACCTTCATGAACTCTGGGTCAAGGCTGGCGTCGCTGATTCCACTCGTTATATCCCGATCCATACATTGGCAGATAGGGTTGGAGAGATTTGTGTAGCGTACTGCCACCAGCTGTTCATACTATCACAGGCTGTGATTACACCAGCAAACTGGGTACTAAACATGCAGGCTTGAAGTGTAAACCCAACTGTCCTTCTGAAAGACTTTGGTATACATCCTAACACTTCCAATATGGACAATGTAATGGAATCAGCTGAGTTGTACCTGGTCCAGGTGTTGAAAGGGGGTAGTAAGTGTACGACAATGAATCAGTTACGGGCATACATGTACCACCACAGCAAAGGACTATCACTAGACCAGCTACCTCCAACTAGTCATGCTATTAGGGGTCACATTCTCAGGGCATTTTATGCAACATATCAGATGACATCTCTGCTTTGTGTGGAATCAGAAGTGTTGGATCCGACTCAGTACGGGTTTATCGATGTAGATGAGTTGTTCATGCCCGATGCATGTAGATCACCGATTCCTGATACATGTGCACAGATGTGTACATGCACAAAGTGTGCAAATATCAGATGCACATGCAGAAGGAATGGTGTTCCCTGTTGCAAGTTTTGTAAATGTCAATGTATCCCAGATATAACGATGTGTAAAAATCCATCAGGATGTGTATAGATTCGAGACAGGTGCCTAAAGTATCAAAATGTATTGACAGTTATAAGTGTTTCCTAATTGAATTATGGATACAATGAACAGTATACAAAGCTCCAATACGCAAACGTACAGGAAACTAAACACAGATAGTCAATTAATAGGTGATACAGTATGACAAAATGTACACAATTTGTAAAGTGGACACTGCCAACATTCAATGCAATTAAATTAGCCATATTAGACTATATTAGACTGGTCCCAACTGACATGCTGTCCATTTTCCCATTTTCCCATACAGCCTTATTTGGTACATACATTGTTATATGTGTATTCATATACATGTAAATGATATTGATAGTTTTGGCTTAGTTAAGTAATAAATATTACGAAAAATTGTGTAAGTTGCTATATTTTGTTGGCCATTATATCATTTACAAGGCAGTAATAATGATGTCAAAATTACAGATTTAGGATACTTCAACCTTAAACTGACATTTGTCGTTGTCATTTGTCAGTTTAGATCTTACTGAGACAGTTATAATAAAAACATAGGAGTGCATATACATATGTTTCGTTAGAATTTAGAAACATTACAAGCAAATTATGCATTTTTAACATAACATTTGGCGGCCATCTTGGATTTTTATATCAGGAAGCTCACCAATCACAAAAATAGCCTCACTAATGGACTTCCCGGTCTGAAGTTAGTCAGAAATGATGTGCTGCTTATGTTTCTATACCATTTGGTTGCAAAATTAAATGCGACAATAATTCAAAATGGCCGCCGGCGGCCATCTTGGATTTCTCATTCGTTGCCGGGGTACCAAATGTCTACCCAAGTTTTTTCGACTTGGTATATGTTCTAGTTCATGAATCCAGTGTCAAACAGAGGGCACATAAAAATCCTACGAGAAGTTTGTCAGCCGATAAACTAGTATGAGTGGTGCAGGTTTACAGGGAATATTATATCGTTTCTGTGTGAGATTAGCGGGTACACGGCGAGTTTTCACGGTGCGTTTCATGGTGGACGGAGGAGAATGGCGGATGATTATCAAGGTGTGTTGACAGTGAAGACAGAGCCGGTTGATGCGGTGGATGCGGATGGTGTGGACGGCTGGAGAGAATCACAGCAGGCTCACCAGCGACGTCCCGTAAGTACCGGGGAATGAATGGGGGGGGGGGGTGTCTGTATTGTAGCTAGGAGTTAGTGGGTGTGGTGATATGGTGGGGTGGGGTGTGTTATGGTGAGCCAAATTTTCTGGCGACCTGCGTGACACCCAGAAACTTCGGGTTCGGAGCAAGGGAAGTGTGGTCTATTATTCTGTAGTAATTGGTTATATGGGTGTATGTGGGTGTAGGGGTGGGGGGGGGGGAGGGGGCGGGGGTGGGGCGAGGGGGTGAATGTGTTATATCCTGTTGGGGTATGGGAGGAAAGGTGTGTGTGGTCTATAGTCTCGATACTGTAATCAGCGAGGGGGCGTAGAAGGTCTGTAGGCGTTATATCTGCTTGTGGGGTTGGGGTGGGGGTGGGCAGGGCAGTATGTGTGGTCTATATACTGTTTAGATCGGGATGGGTGAGGTGGGTGTGTGTGTGGTAAGGTGGTGTGCCTTACTTGTACAATAACATGGCTGTTCTTGAATATGATGCATCTACACATGATGGACAGTTAGACTGTGTACATTATGCAAGCATATATTGTCACATATGTAGCCTATTACAGTCTCCGCGAAAGTCGTCGTCCGTCGGACATTTTTACTTTTTTATTCTAACCTTCATTGAAATCACATTCCTTGGGTATGCGCTTCTGGGGTGCGTTTCATTAAACTTCGTACGACTAAAATGTTCGTAAGTGTAAATTTAGGATCGTCTGTAAATTTCAATTGATGGATTTATATTTATTGAGCATAGGCTGCATATGCAGCCTATGCTCAATACATGTAAATCCAATAATTGTTCACAAGAAAACATTGTTAATGTGAAATTTACAGACTATCATAATTTTGCACTTACGAACATTTTAGTCGTAAGAAGTTTAGTGAAACGGGCCCCTGGTGCTAGCTAGCTTTTCTTATATGACTGATATATTTAAACTAAAAAATTCTTAACTATCACACAAATCAATTTTATTTTTATAAAACTTTTTCGGTCTAGTAAATGTTTGCCCGGTCTGGTAAAGATTTCAACTTTACCAGACCGAATGTCCTGTAAAATTTTGGCATTTTCGCGGAGACGGCTATTATATTGTTATATTTTTTTTACATATATAATTATATGATTGATCTGGGAATACGCTGCTCGCACATTCGGAATGTCGCCTTTCTTAGTTGGGGTGAGGGATTGGGATTTATGTTATGTGTTACATGCACCGATGCATCTCTTCTTTTTTTTTGTAAGGCGTATACTATTTATTATACATATACCTCCACGTCTGCAATCAAATAATGAGCATGACGGCATGCAGTAAGTATGTCATGTCTGAGTGACTTAAAGGTATATGCCCACTCAGTAGGCACACACTGTTCTTTATATCAGACATCATCTGATATATGTTCTCGCAAAATAAACATTCATTCACCATTACCCCACGTATTGATTGGCATTATTATACATTTTATATCAGACGTAAATTTCCACACTGATATCAGGGGCGATAACCATGTTCCTTAACGGATATTACTATTTAGTATCTGTATTTATTTTTTGATGTGCAATGATCATACTTTATAATCTGTCGAAAATATTATCTGTTTCAGGTGACGCATTTAATTAGTAGAAATACAAAATATCATGCCTCATTTGAATATAAAAATAGCCTGATACAACCGCGCGCCACTATCAGTTACATAAATATTACTAAATGATTATATCTGTATAGCGGGCACTTGTAATTTTTAGAAATGGTGGAATAGTGACACAATTATACACTTATTTAATTCCAGAACACGTTGTGCCTACTGAGTGGGTATGTACCTTTAATGGTGAACAGCCTAGCCACTGTCCGTAACCGATTTCATCAAAATTGCAAAGTATACTTATCTAGCAAAGTATACTTTGCGGGAGTAATCATTTATTTTTCCCGAAATGCATTATGTCATATAGAACAAACGACTGCATATATTTTATGACTAAAAGTATCCAGAATTATTATTGGCTGTGATAATGTTATACATTCAGTATAATAAAATTTAATAAACATATCCATTGAAAATTGCTCCCTCAAAGTATACTTTGCTAGATAAGTATACTTTGCAATGTTGGTGAAATAGGCTACTGATCAGATTGCGCGGATACACAGGCAGGTTTTGGGCTTTGCTAGTTTCACATATTGTAGTAATTAAGACACAGTGTATCTTTTCTCAGCCGGGGTCAATTTATACATGTTGGAACTGCCGTAAGATCATTTTTGTCCTAGAAAATGGCACATTCACAAAATGTTGCCCCACCCACTAGCTGCACGTTTTCCGCTTTATATGCAACCGGTTGCACTATATATTATGTAATGCGGTGTAATGAAATGCAGTTATGTACTCGGAACTACACACCCACCAATTTCTATATCGTACACATCGTATTCGAACACGATATCGATGTATTGTCGTCTATGGAAGTTGGTGGGTGGGGTAACTGTTTTGAATGGGTCAATTTCCGTGTCCTAGGCCCGAGTCTTTCACCTGTGGAGTGAGGGGTCTATCAACACGATTAAACATCGATAAACACATCACAATACTGCCCTCCCAAGTCAAACTGCATTATCTGTTAAACTGCAGTATCTGCACTATGATGCTATGCTGACCCTGTGCAATCATGTGGGGATGTGGGGATGATTGCACAGGGTCAGCATAGCAGTGGGGATGATTGCACAGGATCAGCATAGCATCATAGTGCAGATACTGCAGTTTAACAGATACTGCAGTTTAACAGATACTGCAGTTTGACTTGGGATGATTGCACAGGGTCAACATAGCATCATATTGCAGATACCGGTACTGCAGTTTAACAGATACTGCAGTTTGACTTGGGAGGGCAAAATACAACTCCCATGTCGGTTTTCTACGGAGCCCCGCAGGGGACATGGATTTGTTTTATTAATTCGTTCCCACGACATAACAATTCGTTCCCTCAATTTAACAATTCCTTCCCTCGATATAACAATTCGTTCCCTCGAATTAACAATTCGTTCCCTCAATTTTACAATTCGTTCCCTGAAATTAACAATTTGTTCCCACGATATAACAATTGGTTCCCACGAATTAACAATTCGTTGGAACGAATTGTTATTTCGTGGGAACGAATTGTTAAATTGAGGGAACGAATTGTTAATTCGTGCGAACGAATTGTTAAATTGAGGGAACGAATTGTTATTTCATGGGAACGAATTAATAAAAAACAGAATTATACGTCCCCTTTGGGGCTCCGTAGTTTTCTTAGGTGAGAAGTTCCTGGACAAAATATGTACACATATGGGGCTGTTACTGCTGGAGAAATGTGGTTTATGGGTTTTGCGACCAATGTAGATCCAGATCAGTCTGTGCATCCGCACAGTCTGATCAGGATCTGCACTGTTTGCCAGTCCATTAATGAAACATTCGTCAGGTTTCGAACAATCAATATATAGTTATCAGGCTTCATGAGTGAGCTATTTGAGCAGGAGATACACTGATCACAAATCACATAAGCCTCATTTCTCCATGCACAGACACACATTAACGTGACAGGAACAACAACTTGGTAACATATGGCAACATATTTGCAGGCCGTTTAGAGCACAGGTGATGATAGGATGACCTAATTAACTTGAATATGCTGTTTTAGACATGTACTTAATTGAAACAAACAAAACATTATGTTTTCACAAATATTAACTCTAAATTTTATGTTTATGCTCCTCTAGCAAGGGTGTATATTGTGTTGCTCCTGAGAGTCCGTACGTTCGTCTGTCCTGTATACACTTACGTCGAAAAGTCAAACAATTTGTAAGCGTTTCTTCAGTTAGACTGAGTCCATGGGCCCGTTTCACTAAACTTCGTACGACTAAAATGTTCCTAAGTGCAAAATTATAATAGTCTGTAAATTTCATATTAACAATGTTTTCTTGTAAACAATTGATGGATTTACATTTATTGAGCATAGGCTGCATATGCAGCCTATGCTCAATAAATGTAAATCCATAAATTGAAATTTACAGACGATCTTAAATTTCAACTTACGAATATTTTAGTCTAAGAAGTTTAGTGAAACGGCCCCCAGTATGCCAGGTGGGCATATCCATGTTTTACAAACATAATGTCTAGTTTATTATCTTGTTGGCATACCTCATATGTGTTAAATAAAAGACACAGATGTTTTATGAGTGTCCAGTTTAGAGATGTTCTTCTGTATATAAATGACCTCAAATGACAGATATGTGCCTTTAAGGACCCGTAGGGCCCCTGATCATCTAATGATTCATGCACAATTGCTTTGTAAACGTGATGAGATATATGCATAACATGCATGTGCACATTCGTGGGCGGAAGGTGGGTGCAAGCGAACAATACACAGTGCTGTAAATATATACCTGTATTACCATACATACTGTATCGAATCCAGTGACTTGTAAGCAGTTATCTGAATATATCGTCACTACTGTCTACTTGCCTGCCATGCGAGTAAATACGGTTTTTACCTGTGGCAGATGCACTCCAATAATAGACAGTGCATCCGTTTGACAGTTTACACATTAAAAAGTGTCCATTGTATATTTTGTGAATGGTGGTAGAAATGCTCAGATATCTAGCTTTTTGTGTAGTCTGCTGAAATAATAGTTATAGGACGTTGTCATCCTATATATGTGGAACATATTGCACCAAATGTTATTACATTTTCTGATTGCACCAAATGTTATTACATTTTCTGTCATATTATTTGCTGTAGGTGTCAAACCGGCCAAGTGGTGAAACTGTCCGGTAACATGTACAAACTAAAATGGCGGAGATGTTAAGCTGCATTTGGTGGTCTCTGTATTTTCGCCCAAACTTCTGTCGTTTTTGCGAAGAATCGATTTCCGTGCTTCGCAAAAACGACATAAGTCTGTGCCAAACTCAATGGACCATCAAATGCAACACATGAAGACGCGTTTGCTGCGCCATATGTCATCAAAATCCGTTAAATATCAAATAATACTTACTTTGGAGTGGGCGACGTTGTTGTTCTTGTAACCACGTGATCATGTACCTTGGATAAACATATCGTAGGCAACTCTTGTAGCTAGTATATTGGGTGTTCAATTGTTGTAAAAAAAAAAAATTCACATGCGTCCGCGTGTATTCAGAATATAAATTGTGAATACACCCGGGCGCATTCGAACTGTTTTGTATAGAAAGGTATATACATGTATATACGAACTGAAACAATACTTGACCGTCCAAAACACTCTAAATGCACCTGTGCTCCAAATGGGTTGACTTTCAATATATCCGCTCAGCATAACACCAGATCAGCCTACGAATTTGAGTAGTCTAATCTAATCTGGCCCTACACGGTTCGCCATTTCGCCAATCAGGCATGCCGACCATCACCATGCCCCGATGCAGCTGAGCACGAAACGAAAGGCGCTACATGTAAAGGTCCGAAACTGCAACTTTCTTGTGTATACTACTCTCAGCAATTATCTCCCTTGCTTTAGCTGTTTAGACGTGTATATGAATGCAGCGCAAAGTTTTGCCTTGCTGTCCCAATTATTAAACCGATTACTGGAACGATTAATACAAGGAATATAGCAATTTATCAGGTAACCTGCCCTGTATTGACCGAATACGTTATAACTGATAACATATTGTTGTATCAGGCACATCTGTGTTACAAGGAAGTGAAAACTGACGTTCTATGATGACGGATGACGTCACATGGCGTTACACAATGGCGTCAGTGTAATGACGCAACGTATACAAGTCCGCGTTCTGTCCATAGATAACGACGTTATATATGGTCATTTTCGAGCATAAAATGTTACCTGATAAATAGAATACCACGATACTGTCTTTTGATATCAAGTTTATCAGGCTTGGCTCAGAAACAGTAGGAATTCCTCGACAAGCCTCGGAATTCCTACGCGTTTCCTAGCCTTGCCTGATAAATTTGATGTGAAAAGACATAACCTGTTATTCTCTATATATGACAATATATATCATGCAACATATGACTTTGACTATGTTTTAAGTCGCACTTCATCGGTACATGTCAGGCGCGTAGCTGCCTTAAGGCACTGCAGGCCCGGGCCTGCAGAATTTTCGAGAAAAGGTGTTTTGAAATGTGCCAGAGTGCATCATTTACCTTCTAGTTTCGATTTTATTTTCGGGTGGGGGGGGGGGGCATGCCCCCAGACCCCCCTAGCATACTCGCACCAACGGTGCTCCAAGTCGTCAACCGGGCCTGCAGATTCAAATTGGCTAGCTACGCCCCTGCATGTTCAAAATACAGTATTATTTTTAGGCTAAAACATATTACGTTTTTGTTTTATTCCAATAAAATTGATTCGATTTGATTTCATCAGGGCCTAGCTGTGCTAAATAATTAACTTTATAATTTGTATCAGCATGCACTCTGTTCTCGTTCTCGAAATCACACAGTTTGATTGTCCGAGACTGAGCACAGCTCAGCCTCTGCCAAACAAACTTCCTGAATTATCAAGTTTATTAAATACAATGTATATAATTCAACTCAAATGATAACCCAAATTTCCTGACTGTCACGCCAGAAAATGTGGGTTACATAAATGGTAGACTACATGTATACGTATTGCATAAGCACAGCATCATCCTTTGAAGCTGTACCAATGATCTAACATAGTTTCTCAGTGTAGCGGTCACATTTACATGTTTATTGCACAGGTGTATTATGAATGTTAGTACACTGTGTTATTAGCCCTTTCACCCCTAAGTAACTGGAATGGATTTTGATACATTAATTTTGCAACCAATCCAATCGTCACGAAATGATTTACAGACTAGTCCATTATTGAAAAGGGGGTGTTTTTGTTCTCAAAAATATGAAAATTACTTGTAAAAAGTGAAGATCCTGATGAGACGGCTCGTTACGAGCCGGCTCATCCGAATCTACACTTTTTGCCTAAGCGACTTTAGTGTGGTATGGACCTGGCACCAGGTCAGGCTATTCTAATTTCAGGGCTGAATATATTTTTTCTCGATGTAAATATTCCGTTCTGATTTTGGGATTTTCACCCCAATGCAGCAGGTTAAAATGCTATCGAACCCGTTTCCCTGGCCTTACATGACCGTAGCGCTTGATAGGCCATTAAACACCAATAAACAAACAAACACTTTTTGCCAATACCACTATACAGGCCTGTGGTCTTGAAAGGGTTATCAGGCCCGTAGCCAGGGGGGGGGGTATGGTTCGGAGCGGCCCAGCCTCGAGGTCCACTTTTTTAGCATCGAGGTCCACTTTTTTAGACCCCCTCCCTAGATATCTCAGGCCCCTTCGGCCTTCGAAACGACGCCCCCCCCCCTTCAAACAGGTCTGGCTACGGGCCCTGGTTATCCCATAACATTCCGAGGATAAATTATTTTACTAAGTATTAGAAAATTCTTAATATTTTATTTATTTCTCATCATATATATAGTAATATGTTGTGACCACTCATTTTAACTGTCTCGTCGGGACGCTTCAAATGAGTGGTCACAACATATACTTTCATTGAAAAATAAGTAAAAGATAACTACCGGTATTTTTTTTTTAATTTACATACACCTCAAAGTCTATAGTACTATTATGAGACAAGTCATGTGATTTTGTACCTAAGAAGATGAGCAATATTTCCTGAAAAATATTTGATATTTTCTGTAAATGACGTCAAAAGTTCACAAAATTATATTGGCAAATTCCGCATTTGCTCTTAACATTTCGTCAACTTTCGACGTCATTTACGGAAAATGTTTTATCAAACAGCATGACAAGAGGTGAAATTGGCTGATGACTTGAACACACAAAGCTGGCTGTGCTGGCCACTCCATGTGCCTTATAGGATACAGTAACGAGGCAATGTTCCCATATACATATGTTATACATACATTCTGTCACATTTAGGAAGTAATTATATTTAAATCATATGATGATCAAGCGTCCCATATGTCCTTAACACTATGAATATTATATTTTCAGGTACTGAGCCCAACAACTACCCCAGGATTTGTATACAACTCATCGTATGGTGACATGAGTCAGGGCAATCGGAGCCCGGGCGACCCAACCAAGCTGACCCACCCAGTAGCACATGGGTTGTTGAATTTGGACAGCGACAAGGCATTACTTCACAAGGCAATCCTCGACAGTTATTCCAAGGTTCGTGCTATTTGTAGGTCCTTCACAGGGGCGGATCTAGAGAGGGGGGACGGTTGAACGGAATCCCCCCTCGCAACCCCGGAATCTAGATCCGTTGCAACCGCCCCCCCCCCACCCCTCCCTTAACCATTTAAACACCACCGGTCTGTATAGTGGTATTGGCAAAAAGTGTAGATCAAGATGAGCCGGCTCGTGACGAGCCGTCTCATCTGGATCTGCACTTTTTGCAAGTATTTTTCATAATTTTGAGAACAAAAACACCCCATGTGAAAATCATTTGTGATGATTGGATTGGGTTGCAAAATTAACATATCAAAATCCATTCCAGTTACTTAGGGATGAAACTCTGCCGAGGTCTGTCTGTGGATGTGCAAAAAAAGTGTTTAGCCCTTTGCACCGTCGATAACACACCCCCCTAAATTAATTTCTGTGTACGAGCCTGTCTTCTTAGGTACAAAATCACATGGCTCATCTCATGTATTCTCCAGACGATCGACGTCCAAGGCCTCGTTCAGGAGTTCAAGGTCACGTTGGAGAAGTTTGGCGTCTCACAGCGATTTGCCGCCAAGTTCATCATGCACGACTCGAGCCAGGGCAACCTGAGTTTCCTGCTGGAGAAGGGGCGGAACAAGAAGTGGGAGGAGCTAAGTCCGCGGGGGCGGATCCCGTACACCAAGATGAAGGAGTGGCTGGACAGCAAGGAGTTGCAGATACAGACGCTCAGTATGCTGAAAAACTGTAAAGGTAGATACCATATTTATAGAGACTACCTATGCTAGTGTCTTTTGATATCAAGTTTATCAGGCAAGGCCAGGAAACGCGTAGGAATTCCGAGGCTTGCCTCGGAATTCCTACATGTTTCCTAGCCTTGCCTGATAAACTTGATATCAAAATACACTAGCATGGTAGTCTATTTATCAGGTAACGTTTTTTATGCTCGAAATGACATTAGATGACGTTGTATTTCTATGGACAGAACGCGGTAACCTTGTTTACGTTGCGTCATTACACTGACGTCATTCGGGTAAATCGGTCTAACGTGACGTCATCCGAAACCTAATTGGTAACGTCAGTTTTCACTTTGTTTTAACCCGGATGTTGATATCAGGTCAATGCCTGATACAGCAATATGTTATCAGTCAGTGCGTATTCGGTCAATACAGGACAGGTTACCTGATAAATTATAATAGTAGCCCCCTCTCTAATAGTTACAGAGCTACGCAGGGGACTTTGATTTTTTTTATTAATTTGTTCCCACGAAATAACAATTTGTTCCTCTATTTAACAATTCATTCCCTCGAATTAACAATTCATTCCCACGAAATGACAATTCGTTCCCTCAATTTAACCATTCGTTCCCTTGTATTAACAATTTGTTACCACGTTCGAGGGGACGAATTGTTATATCGTGAGAACCAATTGTTATATCGTGGGAACGAAGTTAAATTGAGGGAACAAATTGTTATTTCGTGGGAACAAATTGTTATTTCGTGGGAACAAATTAATAAAAAAGAATTCTACGTCCCCTGCGGAGCTCCATAAATAGTATTTAAATAAATAATAAATGATATCATTTTCACATAGTAACGTCATCTCAAAATTCAAATTTTTGTGTTTTTATGCAATTATAATGCCAAAACTAATTCAGAAGTTTCATAGCCCATGGGGCGTTTATTAGAATAACTAATGTACATTTATTTTCCAGAGGTTAGATTAACCCTAGAAATTAATCTTATTTTTTTTGTCGTCTGCTGTTTATTTTCTATTTTCCATTTTTGTCATCAAAAACATGCTTTGACAGCACTTTAGAATAATTTCCAACATGCGTTGACAGCACTTCAGAATCATTTCCATTGGAAATGATTCTGAAGTGCTGTCAAACCATGTTTTTATTGAGAAATAAGGCAAGATATAAAAGCAACAGCAGACGACAATTGTTGTGAGTAGCAGTCTAAGGGTTAAGATAGGCTTGGATGAGGCAGGAACGATTCTCTGCATTTTAGCAAATAGTGCTTTGTCGTCTGCTTTCTTATTTTCAAAATATTTCCATAAAACATCTTTTACAGCACTCGAGAATCGTCTACAATGGAGACGAATCTCAATTGCTGTCAAAAAATGTTTTTCTTTTAGGAAGTACGACATACATGTACATGTATATTAAAAAAGCTATATGACAGCAATATTTGGTTCCCATCTTTTGTTGGCTAATATGGTTTCTTTATGTCTCTACATGAACGCAACACGCAATTCAGCTTCTCACAATGATAGCAATAGCTTCTTGCAATACAATCAATTTATTTTCCAGAGGAGAAGAAAGTTGGTTTAAGCGAGGCGTGGACGAGGCGGGAACGATTCTCGGCGTTTCAGCAGACGGTACTTTGTCGTCTTTTTGAGGAGAATCCGAACCCCTCGATGGGAACCCGCAGTGCCGTTGCTGAGAAACTTAATATTCCACTAGAGCGAGTCAACGTCTGGTTTCAAAATCAGAGAGCGAGAGGGTTTCCCGCCAAAAGGATTTTGCAGCAGACGCTTGGGGTGACGGAGGATTCAGGGCCATCTACTGCTGATGACAGTTCAAAAAGTTCAGCTAAATCTATGGGCGGTATGCCGCTGTTTGATTACCCCAAAATGCTGCAGCAAGTAACAGGTTATTCGTCTTGTAGTAATACATCAGACATCAATTCACAGGCTGGGAGCCCAGTGGCGGTAAGCCCTGTAGGTATAATAGAAAATACAATTCCAGTTCAAAACACTCAAAAGAGGAAAAGAAAATCAATGCCGCCAAAGTTTGATTATATGGGTTCACCAAACTGTGTGTCTAAAAATAGCCTTCTGGAGCCGTATAATCCATACTTCTTGACTGGTACACTGGCAAACCAAGTGGGAATTAATACTACACAACTGGACCAAATGACGTCGGCATTACTCAACCAGGCAACATTGCTGAACCAGGCGACGCCTGAATCTCGACATTCACCACAACCAAACCCAGCCAATACAGATCAGCCGCTGAATAACATGGACAAAGAAACATTTGGCACATTTTCAAGCAATCTGGAAAAGACAATCAGCAGTTTATTGGATAATGCTGATAAAATACCGGACATGACAAATAAAAATGCCATAGATATACCAAAATATGGAGAAAGGATATCAGATATGACGACCAAAACTGACACAGAAATATCAAATTATCGAGATAATACAAATGACATCATGACAACCAAAGATGACACAGATACACCAAATTATTCAGCAACAGGTGTGTCCGGTGGAAACCAGCTTGCTTCGGTAATTGAACGACTAAGCCAACAGAATCAAAAGTCATCTCTGGGCAACAATTCAGCCACAGGGGATGAACATGTATCTGCTACTGAAACACACCTGAAAGAACCATCATCACAAGATGCGTCCAGATTAACAGACACCAATAGCTTGAAACGGAGTGCAGACTCGACTATCGAACCACGTAAAGTTTCAAAACGTAAGCGAACAATGCCGAAACAGTCGTCAGTTGAGTATGAACAATTTGAGCCATTTACAACAAACAATACAAGTGGACTAATCAAACGTACGCAACAAATGTTCCCGGAATGTGATTCGAACATTGCCTTACCAAGACCATCAAACAACTGGGACGTACAAAGGACGGCGCACAAAAATTCCAGTGGTCTAGCGCGAGACACAGATTGGCAAAATGTGAATCAAACAAACAACTCTTTTGCTGCCAACATATCGAACAGCAGTAGGAACTTCGGAAATGTAGGGAGTGTGAATGAAACAAATTATTTTGCTGCCGACTTATCGAAAGGCAGTAAAAACTTTAGCCGTGTGGATGAAACAAACAATTCTTTTGCTTCGAACATATCAAATGGCGGTAAGAACTTTAGCAGTGTAGGGCGTATGAATGAAACAAATGACTCTTTTGCTTCTAACATGTCAAATGGAAGTAAGAGATCATTTACCGGTGTAGAGAGTCCCTCCGAAGAACAGCTGGAGGTGTTTAAAGCCATGTTCACGAGTATCTTACAGAAGGACAACAGAAGCAGCTTAGAAGAGCCCGACCTGGATTAGATATCATACTTTATATATGGGTCGCCAGCGGAGAAAAGTGGCATTACGGCATTTATAATACTTGGTTCTTTTGAAGTTATACAGTTTGATTATCGCTTTGCTCAAAACAGTAAATCTACTCAGTGGCTGAATGGCGAACAGTGTAGGCCCTGATCAGACTGCGCAGATGCGCAGGCTGATCTGGGGCTACAATGGTTGCAAATGTTTTAAGAACAATACAAGTAACTTAGAAGAACGTCACTTGGATTAGACATCATACTTTCTAGGGGCACATCGGAGGAGAAAAGGGACCGCATTTGGTATGTGTAGTTCTTGGTCTTCTTAAGACGTTATACAGTCCAATCATCGCTTTACTCATGACAGCAAGCCGATTCAGTGGTTGAATGGCGAACAATGTAGGCCCTGATCAGACTGCGCAGATGCGCAGGCTGATCTGGGGCTACACTGGTTGCGAATGTTTTAAGAACAATATGAGTAACTTAGAAGAACCCGACTTGGATTAGACATCATACTTTCTAGGGAGAAAAGGGACTTGACGACATTTGCAGCAACGGTGTATCTTTGTTCTCTTGCATACTTGTATACAGTCAGATTGTGATCTAACTGCTAATGACAGTGAAGTTGTTTAGGGCCGAATTGAAAACAGTGTAGGCCCTGATCAGACTGCGCGGATGCGCAGGCTGATCTGGGGCTACACTGGTGACCATCAAACGTTGTAAGGTACATTTTCTCAGCCTCATATGGTCAGCACTTGCTTTTTAAATAACATTTAACACTTTCAATACCAGATAATGATTCCATGGGTGTATCATTTCACAGGTCTGTGGTTGCAGGTGGGAGCATGCGATGGGTAATTTAACGATCGGGATTCATCCTTACCGATTCCCGACCAGAAACCTGGTTTGGCCCTCGCGTGTCGTTGGCATTCTTGTATGTGACAGTTGAATCTGGTTATACCCCTTTGTGAGTATTACAATTATTCATAATCCTATTACTTTTAGGGGAAGGGGCCAAGTGACTTTGGTGTGGTATGGTCTTGAAACCAGGTCAGGTTATTCTAATTTCAGGGTTTAATATTTATATTTGGATGTAAATATTCCGTTCTGATTTCTCCATGTAAAGCATATTTGATTGTATGACGAACAGTCGGTTCAATTTCATTCAATGTTTTCATCGCTACAGACACTTGAATGGATTTGATTGATCAACAGCTAAGGTCATTTAAGGCAGGCCAACTAGTTCAATCTTGCATTTAACCTGCTGCATTGGGTGGAAATCACAAAATCAGTTTGTTTGTTTGTTTGTTTAAAGGTCATTTAAGGCCTGGCCAGCGTGTTCATTCAACCTGCTGCAATGGGGGGAAAATCAGAACGGAATATTTACATCAAAATAAATACATATTCAGCTCTGAAATTAGAATAACTCGACCTGGTGCCAGGTGCATACCACACTACAGTCACTTGGCCCCTTCCCCTAAAAGTATTAAGATTTAACCAACTGCATAAAATACCTATAAGTTATAGTGTAGGAAAATAATTATATTCCTCTTATAAGGGGATTAACCAGATTAACCTTTCACATACAGGAATGCCAAAGACGTACCGTACCTGAGGGCCAAACCAGGGGCCCGTTTCACTAAACTTCGTACGACCAAGATGTTCGTAAGTGCAAACTTGGGATCGTCTGGAAATTTCAATTGATGGATTTACATTAATTGAGCATAGGCTGCATATGCAGCCTATGCTCAATAAATGTAAATCCAATAATTGTTTACATGAAAACATTGCTAATGTGAAATTTACAGACTATCATAATTTTGCACTTACGAACATTTTAGTCGTACGAAGTTTAGTGAAACGGGGCCCCTGGTCTCTTTTCAGGATTCCGGTAAGGGCACTTACTTGGAAAGGCTTGTTACTTTTGACCAAAGGAATCTGTAACTTAACTGAAATGTGACCTGTCATAACAAAATAGGGCTTATTCAGTTTTCAACCAGCTCATGAACAGCCAGCACTCATAGCCTAATATGGATCTACCGGTATTGAGTTTTCGACCAGTTTGTTTGTTTATTGGTGTTTAACGGCTACGGTCATGTAAGGCAGGGTAGCTCGTGATTAGCCAGCACTCATAGCCTAATATGGATCTAGCGTTCTTGTAGGAGGCAACAGGAATATTTCATCAACTCCATAGTGAACAGAACGTAGATCCTGATCAAATAGCACGGCAGCACGGGCTGTTCTGGGGCTACACTGGTCGTATACTCGTTAAACCTTGTTTTCTCATGGCGAGTCGCACATTGTCAACCAGATAAATAATTCCAAGCACATACTCTGTTCTCTTGCTCTAAATCAGGAAGTTTGATTGGCCGAGGCTGAGCTAAGCTCAGTCTCGGCCAATCAAACTGCCTGATTTTGAGTACAGATTGTACAGATTTGGAGAATGTACTCAGAAAGTTTTATAAACACAGGCACTATATTTAAGAAATGTTTGCCCGTTGCCATAGTTATATATTTCAGACATTGACAATATACATATACTTTAACATTCCAAGTTGGCATCAATTTTCTCAGAATTGCGGAGTGGCAGAAATGTGTCTGGAGAAGCGGGTTTATTGTATGTATGGCAAGTCGTTTCCGATATGATACTGGAGAAATGGGACTTATGTCATTTGTTGCCAGTCTACTGTCTGTTCCACGTTTTGCTGCTGACAAACTTTTGGCTATTAAACATATTCAATCTAAAAATATTTAAATGTAAGTACTTTTTCATCAATAACAAAAAAGTTGCCCTATCCAATTTTTTTTATTTCATGAAATTCCATAAAATATGGATTTTATTGCGAAAAAATTCGCATAGGAAAATTGTTTTTTAACATGGGGGGGGGGAAATGAGGAGGAGGCTGACCAGGAGGGTCAAAACAAAAAAATTTGGAAATTGACTGCGAAACCTGGCGAGATAGCTTGGAAATGATGTAAAAGTTAGATTTTGAAAATTTGTAAATAAAAAATTATTTTAAAATTGTTTTTTCGCAATAAAATATTTGATGGAATTTCATCGGATAATTTTTTTTGGGGAGGGCGACTTATTTGTTATTTATGAAAAAGTATTTACATTTAAATATTTTTTGTATTTAATGTGTTTAATAGCCAAAAGTTTGTCGGCAGAAAAACGTGGAACAGACAGTAGTTCTCTGTGACTGGAGAAATGGGCTTATGGAATTTGTTACTAGAATAGTTCTTGATCTGTGACTGGAAGAATGGTGCTTATGGCATTTGTGGTAGTCTAGCCCCTGTAGCCTATTTCACCAACAAGTACGGTATACTTTTCTAGCAAAGTATACTTTGAGGGAGAAATTTTCATTTTTAGGATAAATTTATTAATTTTTATTATACTCAATGTATTACATTATCACAGCCAATTTGGCTGTGATAATGTAATAAATTCAGTCTAATAATTCTGCATATTTTTGATCATCAAATATATGCAGTTGTTAGTTCTATATGAAATAATGCATTTGAGGAAAAATAAATTATTACTCCCTCAAAGTATACTTTGCAATGTTGCAATCGGCTACTCATATCAGAAATGGGACGTACAACAGACTAGTTCTTGTTCAATTACTGTTACTGGAGAAATGGTGTTTATGGAATGTGCCGCCCATCTAACTCACAAGCTGATAGCACACCCTAGCAGTCCGATACAGACCTATACCATTTGATAGAAGCATCACACGTGTTTCACCGACTACTAGTGGAGACCCTGATCAGTCTGCGCGGATGCGCAGACTGATCTGGATCTACACTGGTTGCATAGGCATTAAGACCCATTTCTCCAGTCACAATTATGTGACTTGCTAACAAAACAGGGACTATAGAAGTTTGCTCCTAATCAGCTGACAAACCAGCCTTATTCCCTGTTAGGACCAGTGTAGGCAAAGATCGGGACTGGTCTGCACATTGGTGAAGTAAGGAGCAGTCTGATCAGGGTCTGCAATGTTCACCATTCCGTCGGTGAAACGCACATCATGTTTCTACTAACAATGTGCATAGCTGTCGGAGTGTACTAGTAGATCAGGGACTAGACTGGCCTGACCCCTGTTTCTCCAGTCACAAAGCCGGTGATTGTGCTATCAGTCGGATCAGGAGCTATACTGGCCACAAATGCCATAAACCTATTCCTCCAGCCATACCTACATATGACGATGGTTTTAAAATGGAAATAAACATTGTATCACTGCAGCATTGTACGGTTTGTTTGTTTGTTGATGTGGTGGGAAAATCCCAAAATCAGAACAGAATATTTACATAAAAAAAAATATAATATTCAGCCCTGAAATTAGAATAACCCGACCTGGCGACAGGTCCATACCACACCAAAGCCACTTGGCCCCTTCCCCTAAAATAGGATTACACATAATCATATTACTTATATAAGTGGTATAACCAGACTCGACTCTCACATACAAGAAAGCCAAAGAAGTACATGAGGGCCAAACCAGGTCTCTGGTTGGGACTCCGGTAAGGATGAATCCCCAATCGTTAAATTAAAATATCCATCGCATGCTCCCACCTGCCACCCACACAAATGGCACCAAGCCTATTCATCGAGCTATAGTTACACATAATGATGGTTTTAAAATGGAAATAAACATTGTATCAATGTATCATTGTACAGATTTGTAAATATTCAACCAACATATCCGGAAGATGTCCCAAATTGTAGATGACCATGGCTCAGGAATTGCTAGGTCTCACTTTTACTATAGTGCACACTTGATTGACTGGGGTTTTACGTCCATGAAACGTTAAGGAAGTATGGTGGCCGTGACCGGAGAATGGGGGTTATGGGTTTTGCGACCAGTGTAGATCCTGATCAGACTGTGCATCCGCAGGATCTGCACTGTTCGCCATTCCATCAATGAAACACCCGTCATGCTTCTAACAAGGAATATATATCATTATCATTACAGGCGTGCGTTATTTGATCAGGAGCTGCACTGGTCACAAATATCATAAGCCCCATTTCTCCAGTCACAGCCACATATACAGACGGGATCTGCATCGTTCACAAACATTGAAACGGTTTAAAATTTGAAGAATGTCATTGTCCTCTTGTATGTTTTTATCCGACCGTGTTTCTCCACACTTCTTCGGAATACAAATGAAAGAAACGATTTTGTTTCAATGTTTATTAACTTACATCAACATAGCACAACCTACTTGCTTCATATCATGCTCTAAGCAATACATACAAACATGTACAACGGATCCAGGTCCCTGTGCTTGTTTATTAGGTATTTGTTTGTTTGTTTATTGGTGTTTAACAGCCTATAAACAGCTACAGTTATGTAAGGCCGGGCAAACGGGTTTGATCCCGTTTTAACCTGTTGCATTGAAAATACCAAAATCAGAACGGAATATTTACATCAAGAAAAAATATATTCAGCCTTGAAATTAGAATCACCCGACCTGGTTCCAGGTCCATACCACACCAAGTCACTTGGCCCCTTGCCCTAAAATAGGATTACAAATAATCGTAATACTCCATACAAACATGTACAACCGCTCCTGTGAGTGTTTATTAGGTAACTAGCTGTGCATGGTCTAAATACACAAACTGTCTGATATCAATGTTTTATCAGATAACTTGCCCTGTATTGACCGAATACATACCAGTAACATTTTGTAACATCCGGGTTACAACGAAGTGAAAACTGACATTCCATTGGTCGGATGACGTTACCGACTTACGTCAGTGGAATGACGCAACTAAAACTTAAAGTTTATCAGGCTCGGCTTGGAAACGGTAGGAATTCCTCGGCAAGCCTCGAAATTCCTACGCGTTTCCTAGCCTTGCCTGGTATTCTCTATATGACGATGCCGTGTCAAATTACAAAATATTGGTTGCCATACGAGACCAGCCATATGAATTTGTGTCCAAAAAGATTTTTCATGGAAAATATTTACAGAAACTGTGATATGGGTTAAAGGTACATGCCCACTCAGTAGGCACAATCTGTTCTTTATAGGAATTAAAGAAGTGTATAATTGTGTCGCTATTCCAGTAGTTCTATAAATTACGAGTGCCCGCTATACAACATAACCCCACGTATTGATTGGCATTATTATACATTTTATATATGACGTAAATTTCCACACTGAGATCAGGGGCGATAACCGCGTTTCCTTAAAATGTTAACGGACAATACTCTTTATTCTCTGTATTTATTTTTCGATGTGCAATGATCATACAACGTACTTTATAATCTGTTGAAAATATTATTTTTTCAGGCGACACATTTAATTAGTATAAATAATTAAAAAATATCATGCCTCATTTGCATATGAAAATAGCCCGATACTACTGAGAGTCAATTATACACTTATTTAATTCCTATAAAGAACATTTTGTGCCTACTGAGTGGGCATGTACCTTTAATATGGCTGGCCACTTTTAGTCATTGATTGCAGCAATAAAACACTTTTATAGTCTATTCTGAAATCCGAATCGTCTTTGCTCTGAATGAGCTTAACCCATTTCATGCTGAGGATATGCCATTTTGATCGGGATACAATAATAAATATCTTCTTTAAATGTGCTTAGAAATACATGTCGTGACCACCATTTGAACCGTCTCACCGAGACGGTTCAAATGAGTGGTCACAACATATACTTTCATTGAGAAATAACAAAAATAAAATATTTAAAAAAATTCATACCCAACAAGGTACATTCTGCATGCAATGGGTTAATGCATTGATGGTCAATTTCATAAAACTAGATGGACGAGGCCCGCATGTCGCGCCCACCAAGGCTTTGATAGTATACCGAAAAACTTTAACCAAACACTTGAACCCGGACGTACGTACGCCAATGTGCCGACTATATCGCGCTGTCCGCAAGGTAGACTAACATGCCATGTCTCTATATCATGTTTAACTTCTATTTTTTTATTATCCGACTTATCATTTAGTATTTACTTTGCTATAGATCGATAGTAAAGCCATAGTGCTATGTCTATCTGCAAGCGGGCGCGATGAAACTCCTATATAAAACCACCTTACAGATTCATATATAGTAACTATGTACACAAGTTTATGAACAGTAGCCGATTTCATCAAAATTGCAAAGTATACTTATCTAAGTGTACTTTGAGGGAGTAATCATTTATTTTTCCCGAAATGCATTATTTCATATAGAACTAACGACTGCATATATTTGATGATTAAAAGTATGCAAAATTATTATACTGAATTTATTACATTATCACAGCCAAAATGGCTGTGATAATGTAATAAATTCAGTATAATAAAAATTTATAAATTTATCCTTAAATTGAAAATTTCTCCGTCAAAGTAGACTTTGCTAGATAAGTGTACTTTGCAATGTTGGTGAAATATGCTACTGGGGGCCGTTTCACTAAACTTTGTACGACTAAAATGTTTGTAAGTGCAAAATTATGTTTTCTTGTGCATAGGCTGCCAATGCTCAATAAATGTAAATCCATCAATTGAAATTTCCAGACGATCCTAAATTTGCACTTGCGAACATTTTAGTCGTACGAAGTTTAGTGAAACGGCCCCCTGGTCTGTACAATTCCACTGGCTTTTTCCAGTGATTGGACCAATACTGCAAGTCTGAACTGAAGCCCGGTTTGGAGAAGTTCCACTGTAGTTTTATTTATTTTCTACTGGACTGGTCGAGTCCCAAACCCCTGTGTCATGCTAGTTGGGGCTGACACAGGCAACGGTGGCTGACCCGGGGCTGAATTAGGGGTCGTGACCCCGTGAAATTGCTGGTACCAATTGTAGGAATTAGGATTTTGATTGGCTGATGTACTCATGGGGGCGGGAACACCAATAGAGGCGGAGCTATCATCGGTGGGCGGTACCGGGGGGCGATACGGGTTATAGTGCTGCAGGGTGTCTGGGAGAGGTTCGTGTTTCATCTGGCTCTGTGCCTGGGTGCTTGTATTCGAATGTGAGTTTTCACCGTGCGACGACGTGATTTGTTGCTTCAAAAGTTCCGTTTGCTGACGAATCGACTCTAGAAGAAGCTTCTGCGGTTGGTCGATGTTCGAAGTGTTGATTAGCATTCGCGGTTGCTGTTGTTGTTCTTGTTGTTGAGATTTGGTGACGTTCATCCCATAAAGGTCGTAGTTCTTTTCTTTTGATGGCAACGATTGTTGTTCAGGGTCGCGGAGATAGCTGGGAACATTACTTGATGATTCGGATGATCCGAGACCCGGTATTGGCTTCGACTGCGGTGATGACCGGTCTAGGGTCGGCTGCAGGGATTTGGTAATGTCCGATAGCTGGAAAAGAATGATAGCAAATATAGCCCCGAGACCTGCCAGTCACTCGTATTATGGTGAAAATAATAGAGAACATCAGGCTAGAGTCTTTTGATATCAAGTTTCAAAGTTGAGGTTAGGAAACGTGTAGGAATTCCAAGGTTTTATGAAGAAATTAATTAATGACTTGGCCATTTCTAGGTGTGTTTTTAAAATTTAAAATGGACAGATGGACTGGCAGACCGTTCTTACGAATGGGTACTTATATGACTATTTGTTTGTTTAAAGTAGGCACATAAAAGTCAAATTTGGCCACAAAACAGAAAATATTGTTAACTATTACCTGTCCATCCCCTGTGTGGCTAGTCATATAAACCCACATTCGTCAGCCCAAACGAACAACGCCATAACATAACATGTTCCGTTTTTCAAACAGGTGTATACAAATACAGACTGACAATTTATCCCGTCAACACAGTGTGTATGTGCCGTGAAACACGGTGCCGTGAAACATTTTTGATATCCAGTCAAAACTATTTTTGCATTTTACAGCCATTTGTAGGTGTTGACGGGATAAATAGAATAAAAGGTTAGTGCCGTGAATGGGAAAAAATATCTGGCGCAGCACGGAAACGGGATGTGCTCGGTAGAGCCTCGCCCATCCCGTTTCCTGAGCCTTGCCAGCTATTTTTTCCCATTCACGGCACTAACTACTATTCTCTATCTATTTTCCTTATTTCTGAACCAAAGTATATGTTGTGACCACTCATTTGAACCGTCTCGGTGATGAGACGGTTCAAATGAGTGGTCACAACATATACTTCTGATGAGAAATAAAGAAATTCTTGAGCCTTGCCGGATATTTTTTCCCATTCACGGCACTAACCTACTATTCTCTATAAACTGGCCAGAGTTTTACCAGATGGAACTAATCAAGTGAAAGAAACGGAGAAATAAAATTGTAAATGTGTTTGTTCACACAAATAAAGTATATCTTGAGTTATGTACCCGAGTAATGTAAATGACTTGGCGAACTGGGGACACTCACTCACGGCACTAACCTACTATTCTCCATCTATTTTCCTTATTTCTGAACCAAAGTATATGTTGTGACACTCATTTGAACCGTCTCGGCGAGACGGTTCAAATGAGTGGTCACAACATATACTTCTGATGAGAAATAAAGAAATTCTTGAGCCTTACCGGATATTTTTTCCCATTCACGGCACTAACCTACTATTCTCTATAAACTGGCCATGTAAATGACTTGGCGAACTGGGGACACTCACCTCCTTGGGGGCGCTATTGAGGCGGTACTTGAGTAGAGCCTGGGTGAGGGCGTTGGACACCTGTAGGGCCATGGCGGCATCGTCCTCACTCGCGATCATTGACGACGACTGCAATAACACGCGATTGGTTGGTTGGTGTTATTTACAGGTCGTATAGAGATAGGCACAATAGCAAGTGACTGATTTGGTAACAACATATACTCATCTCGACAATATGGTTCATATGAGTGGTAACTACATATACTCATCTCGACAAGATTGTTCATATGAGTGGTAACTACATATATTCATCTCGACAAGATGGTGGAGTGGTAACTACATATACTCATCTCGACAAGATTGTTCATATGAGTGGTAACAACATATACTTTTGAACAGAAATAAACAAAATAATCAGATTTTTTAATTGACTTGAATAGTTTAAATAGTTTGCTTGTTGTTAACCGTGCGATATTTGTCATGCCGTATTTACAGCCACACACCCCCACCGTCCTGCGCCGACCTCTGTCTGGACGTGCACGACGTGCGGCCTGAACCTTCCGTTCTCACGCTCCGCCTGCCACTTCATGCACTACCACAACGCGACTCCGCTCCACCTGTGTGACACCTGTGGTTTCCGTGGCGAGCTGGAGTCGGACGTCCACGCCCACATCTCCAGCGTGAAACACCCCGGGGTCCAATCAGAGGTCGTGTCATCCGACGACCCCACCCAGCCGTTCTACTTCGGGCCTCAGGCAGATTTTATCCCGTATAACGCTGGGACTAAACCCGTCATGGGTGTGAAAACAGTGTCTTGTATACCTGGAGAACGTAAGTATTGTTTGGGATTGTCAGGGCTCCAGATAAGGAATTACTCAATTAGTAATTGAGTATTGTTACTCCAGCATTTCTAAAGCAATTGGGTATTTCCAAATTTTAATTGGGTAAAATAAAATCACACTACTGTTTACACATCAACAGACCGCAATTATTGAATAGTTTGCGTCGAAATGAAAACATGTCTTGGCATTTCATTAGAATTGTCTCCTTGGAGACAATTCTAATGAATTACCAAGAGGTGTTTTCATGGAAATAAGAAAAATATGCTTATTTGTGGTCAGTTTATTGTTTTCTGCAGCATGATAAAGGTACCACAAAATTTGTATTGCTTTTTGATACTCGCTACTTCTGATTTCAATTGGGTTTTTGGCAATTTTAAATGGCTATTTAAGCAAATACGCAGCTTATCTGGAGCATGGGTTTGTGTTGGAATGTGAGTCGGAATTATTCTGCAGCTTCTATAGGATTACTACAATCAAAGCTATGTGGTTAGGCCAGAGTACTTTTATTTTGTTAAAGACTTAGAGTCCAAGTTTTGAAGCACGAAAATGAAACTTTGAATCATTTGAAATTTACAGACTATTCTAAATCTGGACTTTTCGAACATTTTAGTCGTACAAAGTTTAGTGAAACAGCCCCCTGGTGTATAACACAATGTATATTATGGGCAATCAAATTTCAGTTCCTGTTCTTGTACGTAAAACGCAGTGAATTTTTCCCAAATGAAATCTGCAAATATACATTCGGCACAACAAAATTGGAGCCAATAAAATTATTGATCGTCTGTCCTCAGTTCCACTTATTTTGCATCCTGAAGATGTCGTCTGTACCATTTGACAGTTGCTATCTATCTCTTCAGCTAGGCTACATCATTGCATTTTCGGATGAAAGCAAACGTATCATTGCAGTCTGTATCAATATACATTGTTAATGAATCTATAGTGTCATGTAACTACAGTCTACACTCGTTTCCTCCAGGAAAATACTTTTGAGTTGACGATGAGAGTTATTATATAGGAAAACGTGTACGTGGGACCAAAAAGCCGACTTTGAGTTATCAGTAGTTTGACTTAACCCTTTCAACCCTAAGGAACTGGAATGGACTGTGATATGCTAATGTTCCGACCAATCCAATGGTCGCATAATGATTTTCAGATTTGTCCATTTATGAAAAGGGGGTATTTGTTGTTCTCAAAAATATAAAAATTACTTTCAAACAATGCAGATCCTGATGAGACGGCTCGTTACGAGCCGGCTCATCTGGATCTGCACTGTTTGCATAAACCGATATAGCGGGCTTTCGGGTTCAAAGGGTTACGTGGGACCAAGAATTTGGCTTTGAGTTGTCAGTAGTTTGACTTGCGAGAGTTTGAGGTAACGAGTGTAGACTGTATGTCTGATTGATAAAAGTGCTTGGAGGCATAAGCAATGTTTATCTGGTAAATATGATATGTATTTGCATATAATTAGCCCTTGAATCCCTAAATAACTGGAATGAAACAATGATATGTTAATTTTCTGACCAATCCAGTTGTCACAAAATGATTTTCAGACTAGTCCATGTATGAAAAGGGGGTAATTCTGAAAAATATGAAAATTACTTGCAAAAAGTGCAGGTCCTGGGTCTACACCATTTTCAAAGACTTCTATAGGGGTCTGTAGTGTTGAAAGGGTTAAAGCTGTATTTGGATTATCTGACGGCGGTCGTAAATCTGGATGTAAAAGTGGTCGGAATACACAGAACAATGCGTTATTTCATTTAATATATACCTTCATAACCTTAAATATTTGGACACAATTTATTTGTGGAAACGCATACAACTATATGGTCTCCCACAACAGTGAGCGTGCCGATATTTATGGTCAGTATGGCAGTACTGGTTCAATCACAAAAACAATGTCTTTGGATACAATTTGCTTTGGGAAATCCCTATTTAATAGGGCTTTCCCAAAGCAAATTGTGTCCGAATATTTAATGGGTTTCCCAAAGCAAATTATGTCCGAATATTTAATGGGTTTCCCAAAGCGAATTCTGTCCGAATATTTAATAAGGATTTCCCAAAGCAAATTGTGTCCGAATATTTAATAGGGGTTCCCCAAAGCAAATTGTGTCCGAATATTTAATAGGGATTTCCCCAAAGCAAATTGTGTCCGAATATGTAGGGTTAATACGGTAGCTATAAGTCATTAAATTTAGATGAAAGTGATAACGTAAATAAACTGTAGCAGAAACCTTGTTTAAGCTACATGCATGTGGTTAAATTGTGTATTTAATGGTATCTAAAACTTCAAACTTTCTCCTGAAAAACATGTTGAACGCTATTAAAAATATTTACAAGTGATATTTTGTTTGAATTTCTGTTTCTTTTTTCCAATTTTCTTGTTCAATATTTTTTTTTTATCCTGATACGGCTCATTTTATTTTTGAAAATTATGCTGTAAGTCTAAAACGTAAAGAACTCTGGCCTTGACATAAGCAGATAAGTATGTACATGTACATATTAGTAATGGTTTTCATACTTTGCCAGCTATTATACACAACAACTGTACTTGAACCATACCTTCAGCTCTACAAGTCCATTATAAAAGTAATAAGATTAGTACAAATCATATTTTTGGAGTGAGGACCTGGCACCAGGTCAGGTTATTCTAATTTTAGTGTTGGATGTATATTTTTGCTGTAAATATTTGGTTCTGATTTTGGGATTTACCCCCCATCACAACAGGTAACAAATAGGATTTGACCCTGTTAACCCGGCCTAAAATGACCTTAGCTTTTGACAGGCCATTAAACACCATTAAATCAATTTAAATTAACACTATAAGTACATTCTAAAATAATATTATGTAATGTTAGAATAAATGGGTGGAATCTATACCTGACAAAATGAAATTTGTATGTGTATATGCGCCACAGTGATAGTACAAGGAAATGCTTTTTTCCTCACATGGAAATGATAGATCTTTGATGTAACGCACTTGATGTGGTGAATGACACAGAAAATAAATAACTTATCTCACTGTTTGTAAATTAGTTTGTGAATTATTCATTAAATAATTCCAGCACAACAATATTTACACAATTCCCTAACATTTGATTGGTCCGTAGCAAGTCTCTGTCCAAAATTTATATCCCAGTAAACTCCCACGCGAACTACTTTCCGTAACCGTGAGGCGCAGTTAAAATAATTCTTAAGAAAACGGAAAATAAACACATTTTCTTGATGAATTTAATTAAAATGCTGGAATTATAAGGAATGAATGGCCTTTTTTTTGGAATTTATCGGGGATATAAACTTGGAAAAGTCGCGGCGGGAATACTGGACGAGGCCTTCCGGCCCTCGTCCAGTATTCCCGCGACTTTTCCAAGTTTATACCCCGATAAATTCCACAAAAATGCCATTCATTCTATAATAAATTAGTATTAGTTTATTCATGTACAGGCAGTCTCTGTGAATCTCATCAGACCGACGAACATGTCCAGTAAAATTGCCGCCGGACCAAATGTCTGGCAACATAAAAAAAAAATGATATTCTGAACTTTATCACCTTCCTTTGGTATGCCAGTTTCTAATTTTATGACGCTAGCTAGCCTTACTTACATGACTGATCTACCTAAAAGCTCCTGAATATCACACAAAATGAGTTTTTATTTTTATAAATGTTTGTTTGATCTGGTAAATATTTGTCCGGTCTGGTAAAAATTTCAAGTTCAAGTTTACCAGACTGAATGTCCTGTAACATTTTGGCAGTTTCTCGGAGACTGTACTGGTGTTTATATATATGCAATATAGATTTTGATGCTAATATTTGGACAATTCTTTCAGTCAAGAGATACCATGTGTATACTTATCCTGACCCTGACAAATATTTACAGGATCTGCAGTGTTCGGAAATGTTAGCTCTATGCTCTGTATGACTATTATATGGTTTGACAATCTCCTGCCGTGGGTAAGCGTTTGCTGTGGCACTGTTTGAACCCCAAGGCCGTAGGCCGCGCGTTCAAACAGTTCCCGAGTGCCACGGCAAATGTTTACCCATGGCTGGACATGGTTGAACGTTATTGTTACATTTCCGTCGGAAATATCGTGTAATTTGAGCATATATGCAGTACTTTCGGTAATTTGATAACCTGCTCCATTCAAATAGCTGATTTACACATACATGTTCTGGGACCACAGTACACGTCGCGTGATGCAGCCGCATGAATTTCAAAATTGCGACCATTGTGAACTGGTCTGGTGACGTAATGGCGCGTTCTAGTAACGTCATGAGACACATGCATTACGAAGTGAGCATTGTCTACAGCCATCCATGGTCAAACAGCACGCGCTGTATGTCTGAACACGGCTGTGAGCGGTGTCGAACAACGGCAGTCATGTAACAATATAGGGTTGAAAGAGTTAGCTTCTTTAGTCTTGTTACTCAGCACAGAAATGCAATTCTGACTGTATATCAAACATCATGATGGGAGGAAAATGGCGAAAGTCAATTTTGGGATGAGAATACACTTATTGTAAGGCAAACAAGTTTACTTTCATTCCCGCTTAATCTGCCAAAGTTCTGGAATTTTGTAGCAAGTTACAATCGTGTGTTTTTGTTTTATATTTTTTGGTGATTACGAGGTGCGTTTGTTAAATATACCAGTGTTGGATATGGGGGGAAATGTCAACAGCGTATGCACATTTGCTATGACAGTATCGTGATTCACAATTCATGTGAAGTAATGTTAACCCTTAGACCGGTATCTTTGGAAATGATTCTGAAGTGCTGTCAAACCACGTTTTTATTGAAAAATGAGACAAGATAAAAGCAACAGCAGACGACAATTGTTGTGAGCAGCGGTCTAAGGGTTAAAGTTTGTATGTGCATATTCCAAGCAGGTTGTATGAAAAGTAGTGATGTTTCTGTGTCTGTGTACTATGAAAAATGATGAAATGGAAAGAAACCATGGCCACCTTATTTAGTAGCATGGCTTCATAGTTCGACAACAGATGAAAAATAGCTGAAGTAATGAAACAATGGCTACTCTATTTTCAGATGCAACATTCAAAAATTGATGAAATGATATTTGAGAAATTAATGGCCAAACATATTTACTAACATGGTGATAAGTTTGACAACAGTACACATATTGCTGAAATGATATTTGAAAAATAAGTAATTTACTGGTATATTAAACACACCTCATATTTATTTTGTAGTCTTCTGCAATTGAAAATGTTTTGTCTGTAATTAGAAAATGTTTGGCAGCACGAAAGATTCCTGTGCAACTGTCAATTGAACGATTTGCCACTTAACTGGGTATAGTCGAATCTGTGCTAAAGGCCACCTCCGAATAGCATTTTCCTGTCCATATCAGCTACACTTTTGTTTTCATAATTATGAAATTGCTACGTAAATTAACCTTTGAACAAAGGCCAGATTTTTATTTTTCCATAGCTGGCCTTTATTCAAGGTTTGACTATACACTATAATATTAACCCTTACACCGCTATCTTAATTTTTTGTCGTCTGCTTTTTATTGTCTATTATCCATTTTTATCATCAAAAACATTCTTTGACAGCACTTTAGAATAATTTACAACATGGTTTGACAGCACTTTAGAATCACTTCCATTGGAAATGATTCTGAAGTGTTGTCAAACCATGTTTTTATTTAGAAATAAGGCAAGATATAACAGCAACAGCAGACGACAATTGTTGTGAGTAGCGGTCTAAGGGTTAATAATTCCAGCACAAAAATATTTACACAATTCCCTAACATTTGATTGGTCCGTTGCAAGTCTCCGTCCAAAATTTATATCCCAGTAAACTCCATTGCCCAGTTAAAATAATTCTTAAGAAAACGGAAAATAAACACATTTTCTTGATGAATTTATTTCAAATGCTGGAATTATAAGGAATGAATGGCCTTTTTGTGGAATTTATCGGGGATATAAACTTGGAAAAGTCGCGGGAATACTGGACGAGGCCTTCCGGCCTTCGTCCAGTATTCCCGCGACTTTTCCAAGTTTATACCCCGATAAATTCCACAAAAAGGCCATTCATTCCTATAATAAATTAAAACTTCATTCACTCTTCAGCTGTAATAGTGTATATACAGTGTTGTGCCTATGCTGTGTACAAGGGGACATTTTCTCACCTCGTTGCCCCCTAAAATATAAGAATCTCCTATTCCTCTAGACCTGGGGCCCGTTTCACTAACGAACTAAGCAAGTACTTTTGTCATAAGTTATAACTTAAGTCCGGAGTACGTGCTTAGTCCGTTTCACAAAACATCTTAGCAAGAACGACAATCGAAATTTACGATGGAAAACTAAGACAGATAGCTAGCAGTCTTAAGTTATAACTTAAATATTTAAGTCGGAACTTATGAAATAAACAAAGATGGATGACCCCATGTGAGCCGAGGTGGAGAAAACAATTCACTGACAGCAGGTAAATGTTCACTTCATACGTACTATTTTAGCAAGTATCTGCCATATAAACCATATATGCTTACATATAGATAGCCACTACCTGTGCTAGTTACCCGTGTATTGCTATTTGTGATGTAGGTCATGTCGTTACCAGTATTCGTTATGCCCAGTTATCGACAACATTTACAACCACTGTAGATCCAGATGAGCCGGCTCGTAACGAACCCTCTGTATGCTGTTCATGTATGTCTGTTTGTCGGTTGGTGTCAGTCAGTGGTCGGTGTCAGTTGGTATCAGTGTCGGTCGGTGGTCGGTCGGGTGTCGGTCGGTTTTTGTCTGTCGGTCTGTCAGTCGGTCGGTTTGTCGGTAGGTGTCGGTCAGTGTTGGTCGATCAGTCGGTATCGGTCGATCAGTCGGTGTCAGTCGGTCGGTGTCGGTCGGTCGGTGTAAGTCGGTGTCAGTCGGTGTTGGTCGGCGTCAGTCGGTGTCGGTGTGTGTCGGTCGGTCGGTCAGTCTGGTCGGTCGGTCGGGTCGTCGGTGTCGGTCGGTGTCGGTCGGTGTCGGTCGGTGTCGGTCGGTGTCGGTCGGTGTTGGTCGGTGTCGGTCGGTGTCGGTCGGTCGGTGTCGGTCGGTCGCTGTAATTGTCGGTCGCGGTCGGTCGGGGTCGGTCGGTCGGTCGGTCGGTCGGTCGGTCGGTGTCGATCGGTCGGTGTCGATCAATGTCGATCGGTGTCGATCGGTGTCAGTCAGTGTCGGTCGGTGTCGGTCGGTGTCGGTCGGTGTCGGTCGGTGTCGGTCGGTGTCGGTCTGTTGGTGTCGGTTGGTCGGTGTAGGTGTCGGTCGCGGTTGTGGTTGGTCGTGGTCGGTCGGTCGGCTCGGTCGGTGGGTGGGGGTCGGTGGGTCGGTGGGTCGGCGGTCCGGAGGTCGGTCGGTCGGCCGGTCGGCCGGTCGGTCGGTGTCGATCGGTCGGTGTCGATCGGTCGGTGTCGATCGGTCGGTGTCAGTCAGTGTCAGTCGGTGTCGGTCGGTGTCGGTCGGTGTCGGTTGTTGTCGGTCGGTGTCGGTTGGTGTCGGTTGGTGTAGGTGTCGGTCGCGGTCGGTCGGTCGGTCGGTTGGTCGGTCGGTCGGTCGGTCGGTCGGTCGGTCGGTCGACCGATCGGTGTTGATCGGTGTCGATCGGTGTCGATCGGTGTGAGTCAGTGTCGATCGGTGTCGGTCGTTGTCTATCAGTGTCTATCAGTATCAATCGGTGTCGGTCAGTGTCAATCGGTATCAGTCGGTGACGGTGTCAGTTGGTCGGTCGGTGTCTGTCGGTCTCTCGGTGTCGGTGGTTTGTGTCGGTCGGTGTAGGAAGTTGTCGGTCTGTGTGCTGCCCTGCCCGCCCGTCCGCCCCGCCCGCCCACCCACCCGAAGACCCCGCCCGCCGCCCGCCCGCCCACCCACCCGAAGACCCGCCCGCCCGCCCGCCCGCCCGCCCGCCCGCCCGCCCGCCCGCCGCCCGCCGCCCGCCCGCCCCCGCCCGCCCGCCCGCCCGCCCGCCCGCCCGCCCGCCCGCCGCCCGCCCGCCCGCCCGCCCGCCCGCCCACCCGCCCGACCCGCCCGCCCGCCCGCCCGCCCGCCCGCCCGCCCGCCCGCCCGCCCGCCGCCCGCCCGCCCTGCCCTGCCCTGCCCTGCCCTGCCCTGCCCTGCCCTCCCTGCCCTGCCCTGCCCTGCCCTGCCCTGCCCTCCCTGCCCTGCCTGCCCTGCCCTGCCCTGCCCGCCCTGCCCTGCCCTGCCCTGCCCTGCCCTGCCCTGCCCTGCCCTGCCCTGCCCTGCCCTGCCCTGCCCTGCCCTGCCCTGCCCTGCCCTGCCCTGCCCTGCCCTGCCCTGCCCTGCCCTGCCTGCCCTGCCCTGCCCTGCCCTGCCCTGCCCTGCCCTGCCCGCCCTGCCCTGCCCTGCCCTGCCCAGCCCTGCCCTGCCCTGCCCTGCCCTGCCCTGCCCTGCCCTGCCCTGCCCTGCCCTGCCCTGCCCTGCCCTGCCCTGCCCTGCCCTGCCCTGCCCTGCCCTGCCCTGCCCTGCCCTGCCTGCCCTGCCCTGCCCTGCCTGCCCTGCCCTGCCCTGCCCTGCCCCTGACTCCCTCCCTGCCTCGTCGGGCACATGTTTGGGATCTTAGGTGGTTGGAGGTGTCGCCTATGACAAACGAAAACAATGCAACATATTCCGTAACCGAAGCCTATTGTGTCTTAAGTGGTCTTTCTTTTCTTTAAAAACGATGAATATACAACCTAATGGTGTGTCATGTATGAACGTCCGTCCGTCCATCAGTCTGATTGACTATCCGACTGTTGTTTGTTCTTTCTTTACAGAACATACAAACGATGGCAGCTGCAGTTGCTATAATCCAGGCGCGCAATTTACCATGGGAACGAGTCTTTAGGACCGAACCAATCTCCTAGACTTCATGGATAACGAGGACCAAATATCGAAATGCAGGCTGTCTCGTGATTTTTTTTCTACAAGTATGCAACATTGCACATGCTGACATTATACGGTCAACCCTGAGATCACACAGTCTGTCAGTGTGTCATTGCAAGTGTTGACTGCATTGCGATTTTACGCAACTGGTAGTACCCTGGCGGTTACTGGAGAGATATACAACATTAGCAAATCAAGTGGTTCTAGAAAGTGGGAGTATAACTTTTGCGGACAGTGTTAGCCTTGTGTTTCGTTTTCTGATAAGGAGATACCTGGTTTTCAGACTAGATGGAGAAACAGTCCTGACGCATTTAACAAAAATGATCAGACCCGTCAGCTGAACGCACGTGCGCATTAATCCAGTCCTATACTGGTAAACATGTTCAGGGGCAATCCTATATGTGTGACACTGACTCACACGTGCATGCATTTCTACATGTAATCAACAAATTACCCGTGTCCAGTTCAAATAAATATAATATGTCATTCGGTAGTTGTATCAGATACATCCATATCTGACCGGGCATACCATTAATAATCGACAGTACATGTGTTCTGTTGACTCTGAAACGTGATTTCTGAGTTAATGAGGTAATCTAAGTAAAATTTAAAAAATAAAAATGGTCGAACTACAATTTTATTGGAATGTAAAAATAAAAACATTGTTAATTGCTTATTTTGTTGCTGTTTCATGTCATATGCCAGTTTATATTACAGTATAAGGTTCACTAGTTGGCAATAAATATATCCACATGTATTCAATGGCGTCGGAATATTGAGATAAAATTTATCTCTATATGAGATTATTTTTAAAAATTAATAATATTCAACATTAGGCTTGCAAATCCGTTATTTTAGATGTCAAAACACATAAAGGGAAAGTAAAGTCATCATAAAAATATGAGCCCCGAGCGGGATTTCGAACCCGCGCGGCACATACCAAAGCTGTAAACAATAACTAAGTTGTAACTTATGACGGACTTGTTATGACCGTCTTAAGTTTGTGTTGTGAAACCAAATAAGCAATGACTTAAGTCGGTCATAACTTTTGTCATAAGTTATAACTTAAGTTCGAACTTATGAACAAACTAAGATTTGTTAGTGAAACGGGCCCCTGACAACTAGTGGCAACACTGTATATAGCAAAACACCAGTGTGTTTAAAACTAAGATGTGTGATAAAACAATACATGTAGTATTGAATCCCCATACAATACAGTCTGTACAATGAACTTTCAGTTATATTCCGTTTCACATCAAGAGTTGGTGAAAATTAATGCTTCAATGAAAAGATTATGTGTTTGTCTCCACAATGAAAATATGTTTCTGCCAAAAATTGAACTTCGCCATTTTCACCCGACATTGGCAATACATATATGTATATAATTGGGTAGATATGTCACTGTGATTGGAGAAATGGGGCTTATTGGAATTGTGAGCAGTGTAGCTCTTTGTCAAATAAGAACACTCATGTAGCCTGATAATGATCTACATTTCTTGTTAGAAGCATGGCGGTTTTCATTTATGGAATGGTAAACAGTGTAGATACTGATCAGACTACGGATGCACAGGCTGACCTGGATCTACAAAGGTCGCATAACCCATAAGCCCCACGTCTCCAATCACGGCCACAAATAAGGAACATAAAAATGTGTTTCGTTCTCAATTGTAGTCATCAAGCGATACATAGCGATGGACTGGGTCTGTAAGCTGTGTGGGGGAAAAGAGACAGCCTGGCGTGAAGGTGAAGCCCCAACTGAGACATCACTGGCCAACCTGGGCACGTGGCCGCACAACCACTACAAGGACGTTCACCTAAAGGCACCATTTACATGTGGTGAATGCAACAATCCATTTGACTGTGAAGACGATATACGAGAGCATTGTGTGAAGAAGTGGCATAATGTGTCTACTATTATTAAAGGCTCGACAACCAGTTCAGGCAAGCCTGTATTGTCGGGTGTGAATAAAGACAAGCTAGACATGGTATTGGTGCTGAAACAAGAAAAGACAGTTGAGACGGTATCAGATACTGTGAAGAATGTCCAGATAACATCTGAAGCTGATGGCGCTGCAGAAATCGTTGACAAAAAGCAGCAAAAATCACCTGCCAAAAAAATTAGGAAACAACGTTTAGATAGGAAAGAGAGTGTTGTGAAAGATATTGCTGAAGGTAGTGAATATAAGATTATTGCAGTTAATGTTATAGGTAGTAGCAATTCAGCTGTAACAGTAGATAGCAGTGAAACAACTATATATCTACTGTAACCCCTCCGATAGTAAGTTCAGATGAGCTCACAGTAGAGGCTGCAAAACCTAGTGCAAGTACATCTGGTGTACCAAATAGGCTTTCTTTCAATGCTGGAAACAGAGCGAAAGGAGTGAGAGCTTTGAAGCGTGAGCTGTTGGAAGATGATGAGAGAAAGAATGTAGATATGTCTGATAGTCAGATTGATGATATTGGTGTGAGAGAAGTGAAATATATTAAGCTGGATGATGAATCATTAGATGGCATACCTGTAGTATTTAAAAAGAGCATACCTAGAGTAGGAACATCAGAAAACATAAAGACGATGACGGTGATGATGATAATAAGAGCCGTGGTGGAGATAGGGATAAAAGAATGAAACGGAAGTCTGGTGCAGATCATGGGGGTGATGGCTTCATGGTGCTGGATGAAAGGTGTGAAGTTGATAGTGACATTTCTGCCTCAGTTGAAACTTAGCAAACTCTCTGAGGATGTGAACAAGGAGGGAAATAAATAAATAAAAACCAGGAGTCCCAGAGCACAGGTAGTAAAATGTCTGGGGAGACATTGGGTAGCAAACAGTCTAATGTGAAGACCATTAGTAAGGTATCTTCACCAAGGGTGGATAGGAAGGTGTCTGATAGAAAGTCAAAGTCTTTTAGAAAAGAATTGGCAGGAAAATCATCGTTGTCAATTGGAGACTTTCAAATACGAGGAGATGAAACGACAAAAACTGATAGCAAAGTTTCGGGGGCAAATACTTTTACTGGAAAAACATCTGCGAGTACAAGTCCTAAGAATGTGAATGTTGAAAAAGCTGGCAGAGGTAATGACAGTAAAGGTTCAAAATTGAAACGTAATGTTATTGCTGTTACAATCGAGCTAGGTGGCAGTGATGCTAATGCAAAATCCACAAGTAGTAAACTACAAGGAAATGATCCACTCACAGCATCTGACAAACAAGAGAGTGTTGCTGCGCATGGTGCTGTGCGAAAGAGAAAGGCAGCTACAGCAGAGAAGGTAGTTGCTAGCAAGAAACCTAAAAGTAGCCCAACTGATGTACTTGTGCACAAAAGCTCAACAGAGGCAGCAATGGTGACTACAGATACTTCATCTGGAACAGGTGATGAGTCTCATAAAACAAATATTAATATGGATACCAATCAACATGAGCATGAGCCTACCTCTGTACATGCTACAGAATCAAAAACTGGATGAATCCAATAAAGCATTGGAATTGGGAGGGAAGACAATAAGTTGTCTGAAGAAATGCATGATAAAACTAAGGACAACAATATGTCGGAAGGTATGGACATTAAAAATGGCGAAATGGGCTATGGGTTCTGATCATAAAGTGTTGTAGATCATAAAGCAAAAGGATGCATTGTATGGATTAGTTCTTCAGATAATAATTAATTTATGTTCAGAACCTGTTGAAATATCTGAGAAGCATGCCAATGTGGGAAAGCGAAAAGTGGGCACAAAGCTAAGGCATTGATTTACTAAGAACGTGAAGTTAGCCCCAGATAAGCTGAATGTATATGATAGTACAGCAGATGTGGTTAAGGTTTCTATAGATTCTGCAGCTGAAACCATTCACAGGACACATACAATGAATACTGAAATGGATACAAGTGAAGAACTAAGTACATCTAGTGACTGTGTGAAAGCAACTGATTCTGAGCAAGTACAGAGAGCTAAAAATCTTGCCAGTTGCATGCTCAACATAGACATTAAAGATGTCGAAACTGAACAAATAGTATGTGCTGAAAAAGATGAACTGAGTGAGTCGGACGTTGAAGAACTGCCTGAGATATTATATGAGGATACATGTAATACAGGTAGTGAAGTGGTTGAATCAGACACTAGGATGATTATTATGCCAGCAGGCAGTGCTGTATGTGAGACTGTTCGTTACTTGAGTGTTAAAATGGATACTGGGGAAGGTTTGCCCGAGTCTGCGGCTGGTCAATCTAAAATAGTGAGTGAAACACAGAGAAATACACATGCCACTTGCAGCAAAGAAATTGAAACTGATACAGAAATGGTATGCAAAGAAATAAATGAGCTGTGCGAGTCTGATATCATTTCTGAAAAGTGTGAAATGTCTGAAGCGGGTAATTCCAGTGGCATATCGAAAGACATCAATACTACCAATAGTGAGGCTCCTGATAACTCAAGTAGCATGACAGAGAGTGGTGAAGTTCAATGTGGTGAAGCAGATGAGAGTGGTGAGGTTGATATAGCGTCTGAGGATAATGTTACTATTATACAGACACCTGCTGCAGATACCGTAGTACCCGCTGTGCGAAATGGTGCAAACATAGGGAACATTACATCACCTTCTGGGAACGTTTTACATATGCCCAGACTGTGAGAAAGTATGTAAGTCAAAGGGCGGCCTTACTAGTCACCGCAGAGTGCATAAAAAATAATGTCATGTTTTCCACATTGAGAATTTTTTATAAATATGAATGTTCAAAATGTAACAGTTCAACTATTTACATACATGTATTTACTTGTTCATCAATTTACGGGAAATTGACAGTTTTTATAACTTGAATACTGTATATTCACCCTAATTTGTCTTTTTTATTTATGTAGATTGAATGCTTTAAATGTGTATTCTGTTGACCTTAGCCTTCATATAACAACAGCAACTGTATCAGTCTCAGAATATTTTTCAGGAAAAAAATCCAAACAAGGAGTAAACTAAACAGTAAAGAGAATGTTATATGTTGGGAGTAAGGTATCAACAGGACAGCAAAATAAACAATTCAGAAATGTATGTAAAATATAAATTACAGTTATCACTTGACATGTTCCCATATATTGTTAGCAGTGTATATGGCAAAATTGATCTCATTACGTTCACGGTCAATGTAGCTACAGAGCACAATGCACATGGGTCATTATTGTAGGAATGAATGGCCTTTTTGTGGAATTTATCGGAGTATAAACTTGGAAAAGTCGCGGGAATACTGGACGAAGCGATAAAAAATTAGTTTTCAAAACAGAAAATATTTTTTTTTTTGGGGGGGATTTTTTTTTCGAAAATTGTGATTTTTTAAGGCCTCGTCCAGTAGTCCCGCGACTTTTCCAAGTTTATATCCCCGATAAATTCCACAAAAAGGCCATCATTCCTTATAATTCCAGCATTTGAAATAAATTCATCAAGAATATGTGTTTATTTTCCGTTTTCTTAAGAATTATTTTAACTGCGCCTCATGGTTGCGGAAAGTAGTTCGGTGTGGGAGTTTACTGGGATATAAATTTTGGACAGAGACTTGCTACGGGCCAATCAAATGTTAGGGAATTGTGTAAATATTTTTGTGCTGGAATTATTCATCTGTAGACAATTGTCTTGTGTGAGATGAAATTGATTTATCCATTTTACAATCTATTTGTATTGCGACAAATTGTTTGTACAATATTCGCACTTTTAAACACATTTGTGCTTATGGGTACTCAACTCAACATTCTGATTCTCTCTCTTATTTTATTGAATATTCATGTAACAGATTGAATAAAAAATGTTTTTAGGTTACCGGTATTATGAAAACAACTTAGAGGATGGGAAATATGTTTGTATAAAGCAAATTGTGTATATAACTATGTACGGTAGTTAGTTGGCTGGGGATTTCAAATGTGTTTGCATAAAGCGAGAATTTTCTTAAAAAAGTGCTGTCAAAGCATGTTGTAAATGATTCTAATTTGCTGTCAAAGCATGTTTTTGATGATAAAAATTGAAAATAGAAAATAAACAGCAGGCGTCAAAAAATTAACATACCGGTAGTGGTATAAGGGTTAAGATCTTTTCTTTTACATTAAATGATTTTTTTGTAATTAAAGTATGCTTCCTTGCACATGTTATGACATGTTTTTGTATTCTTATTATAGGAATGAATGGCCTTTTGTGGAATTTATCGGGGTATAAACTTGGAAAAGTATTCCCGCGACTTTTCCAATTTCCGGCCTTCGTCCAGTATTCCCGAGACTTTTCCAAGTTTATATCCCCGATAAATTCAACAAAACGGCCATTCATTCCTTATAATTCCAGCATTTTAATTAAATTCATCAAGAAAATGTGTTTATTTTCTGTTTTCTTAAGAATTATTTTAACTGCGCCTGACGGTTACGGAAAGTAGTTCAGCGTGGGAGTTTACTGGAATATAAATTTTGGACAGTGACTTGCTATGGACCAATCAAATGTTAGGGAATTGTGTAAATATTTTTGTGCTAGAATTATATACTCGTAAATGTCCAGACTAGAATCTGCATTATTCCAGACTAGTAATAATAGTTTTCTGCGGTGCGCTCAAGCATAGTGGAAAACTGTTGTCTTCAATACACGGAAGTGTAGCACGGGCAGCGAGCAGGACTGGTTCTTGTCACGCGATGTGCGGGCTGTAAGGCGTGTATCGTCATTCTTGCGATAGCAGTCTCTGCATGAACAAGTAATTTTCTCATGTGAAAGATAGATATGATGAGATTTGTAAATGTATATTATGTTATTGTACAAGTACAGATTTGTGGGTCCCGTGCTTTCTCGAGTGGATTTGGACCTAGAGGTTACCACAGGGACCACTGTGGGTTGTGTTCATCTCGACTCGTGCAGTAAAGATCGCAACCAGCAGATACATGTGTTTGTGTTTCATTTACGGCTAAATGGAGTATAGTTAAGACTGTCTGCCACTTTGAGCCGATGTCACTTTTTTGGCCAGGAAGCTACCGGGACTCGCAGATAAGTTGTATTTTAATTTCACAAATGTTGTAAATTGTCAACTTTATTACACCTTTTTCAATACTCAATTTTAAAATAAATGCTTACTTTCACATTGCTGTGAGTATTTTGTACTCCCACTTTTGATAATCTATGTGCATTATGTTAAAATAAGTGCGTAAAATATGCCAATACGTATCTTATCTGGAGCTCTGAGCTACTCGGTTATATATACCCTATTATGTTATATCTGACATGCACACTACATGTGATCCGTTGCTACCTGAAAGAGTGAGTTGCCTTTATCCCATTTTTACAGACAACATAATGCATTGAAAGCCAGGCAATTTTGAGATAATGTTTATGAGTAAATGACTAAATGTACGTCATTTCTGTACTGAAATTACATCGTCAATACATGTATGTTTAATACTATAGGAATGAATGGCCTTTTTGTGGAACTGTTTATCGGGGTATAAACTTGGAAAAGTCGCGGGAATACTGGACGAAGGCCGAAAGGCCTCGTCCAGTATTCCCGCGACTTTTCCAAGTTTATATCCCGGATAAATTCCACAAAAAGGACATTCATTCCTTATAATTCCAGCATTTGAAATAAATTCATCAAGACAATGTGTTTATTTTCCGTTTTCTTGAGAATTATTTTAACTGCGCCTCACGGTTACGGAAAGTAGTTTGCCGTGGGAGTTTACTGGGATATAAATTTTGGACAGAGACTTGCTACGGGCCAATCAAATGTTTGGGAATTGTGTAAATATTTTTGTGCTGGAATTATTACCTCATAATCGCCATTTACGTGGAACTTGCTGTCAGTTATCCAGAGCTCCAGATAAGTTTTGTATCTAAAGCGTATTATACCCCATAATTCAAATTCAATGCGTATTTTACTTTTACAAATGTATTATTGATTTTATTCCGTATCAAATATGGAACAAATGATAAAAAGTTTGTTCACTTATTTCAGCTGCAGCTCAACTAAGTAAATTTTCACTTTATTACAGTATTTTCACTACTCAATTTGACTCAATTCATTATCTACATTGCTGCTGCGATCATTTTGTATCACTCCCACTATTGCTCAATCAATGTACTATTTTCACATTGCTGCGATGTGTCAATGTACTCGCACTATTGATAATCAATGCATATTTTCACATTGCTGCGATCATTTTGTACTCCCACTATTGATAATCAATGCATATTTTCACATTGCTGCGATCATTTTGTACTCCCACTATTGATAATCAATGTGTATTCTGCTATATACGTACTAGTCGGACCAGATTGTTATCTAAGGGGCTATGTGGGTGGGGAGTTCAATCGCCTGTGGTTACATAAACGATCTACAAGATACTGATTACGTAATAAACACCAAGTCATGAAGACGATTGTTTTCCAAGTATTTAGTCGGTTGTGTTTAGAGGGGATCTATGTTATACTAGTAATTTATGGTATTCGAATTTTAATAAATTATTATTTATTTTTTTAATTTATGTGCTTCAAACACATCCATTTGCCCCAATGATCCATTACTGCCTAAACAACTGGGGCCCTTTTTCACTAAACTTTGTACGATAAAAATGTTCGTACGAAGATTTCTATGAATTTGCTTCTCAATTTAACGTGTTTCTCTTAAACCACCTACATGTTCGTGTCACCCTTAGACCGCTACTCACAACAATTGTCGTCTGCTGTTGCTTTAATGTCTTGCCTTATTTCTCAATAAAAACATGTTTTGACAGCACTTCAGAATCATTTCCAGTGGAAATGATTCTGAAGTGCTGTCAAAGCATGTTGTAAATTATTCTAAAGTGCTGTTAAAGCATGTATTTGATGATAAAAATAGAAAATAAACAGCAGACAACAACAAAAATAAGATAGCGGTCTAAAGGTTAAATGTAGCACATTCACAAAATATTTTCCAAAATCGGCTGTCTGAACAAATGCTATTGTGGATTTCAATTTTGCCCTTACAAACTTTGTACTTGAACATGTACTTGTACAGGTAATATATGGGATTGAGTACTAAACCCATTGACTAAACCAATGACCTTAGCTGTTGATAGGCCGTTAAACCCCAACAAACAAACAAACAAACACTTACTAACTTCTTAGTCGTACAAAGTTTAGTGAAACGGGCCCCTGTATTTTTTACTACTAAAAATTATTATTGATAACTGTATCTACCGGTGTAGTCTATAGCCTAGTTAACCCTTTCAACACCACAGACCTCTATAGAGACAATGTTTGCAAACAGTGCAGATCCAGATGAGCCGGCTCGTAACGAGCCGTCTCATCAGGATCTCCACTGTTTGTTAATAATTTTAAACGTCGTACAGATTACCCTTTTAGAAGAATGGGATAATTTGAATGAACAAAATTAATGAAATAGCGTGAAACATTGGCATGGAACATCCTATTAAGTTACTTGGTGTTGAAAGGGTTAATATGAATATGTTTGAATATACAGTCACTTTCAAAATTAAGTGCACATGCATTTATAGATTGCAGTTTGATTTTGATTGCTTAACCCTTTCAACACTACAAGCCTGTATAGTGGTATTGGCAGAAAGTGTAGATCCTAATGAGCCGTCTCGTCAGGATCTGCACTTTTTGCAAGTAATTTTCATATTTTTGAAAACAAAAACACCCTCTTTTCATAAATGAGCTAGTCTGGTTGGATTGGTTGAAAAATTAACGTATCAAGATCCATTCCAGTTACTTACGGGTGAAATGGTGAAAACCATTCCAGATTTGGCATGTACTTGTACAGAATAATGATGTGCGACCAGAAGTCAATATAAGGTTCGACAATGTCCAGCCGTGGGTAAACGTTTGCGGTGGCACAAGGGAACTGTTTGAATCGCAAGGCTTTAGGCCGAGGGTTCAAACAATTCCCTCAGAATATTCATCACAGCGTCACCAGTCTGTAATTGATATATCATTTTAAATGTCGTCAGTTGCATGTGGTTTCGTTTTAAAACACAGCATCCCGATGTGAAAGATTGATACAGTGGAACCTCCATAAACCGGACACCAATACAACACCTGGGATCTTATTTGTCATGAGTTTCCTGGTCATTTATCTCGGGTGATAATGTATGTTCATGATCGCATAGCACACACCTATGGCTCAAAATTATCGAATGCCTGATTTATGGTGAAACCTCCCTAAACCGGACACCCTGGGGACCTCCCAGGGTGTCCGGTTTAAGGGGGTTTCGCTGTAGTTGTTGCATACATGACAAAAAACAACTGCTCTTGAACAATGTCAAATTGCCGGCTCTTGAACGACGTCAATAGTATTGAAATTCAACATGTGTGTATTAATTTTGCATTTGACTGTATATACAGAATGTATGTAATAATGTGTATGTAGTAATGGAGTAATTGGGAAAACAAAAGCGTGGCTAAAGACAACATTTACCATAGGTTTGACTGTAAATATTATTTCATGAAAATATTGAAAATACAATGTAACAAAACGGCAAATGAAAAAGTATGCTTGAATTATTATACAGTAGATTTTCCTATATGAGACGTGCCATGTGATTTTGCAGCGTAACTAACTTCCTTAAATAAAGTACTTTCAACTTTTAACGCCAAATATTGTAAATTTTGTAAATGTATTTCATGGAATTGTGCAGATGTCCGAAGGGGTGAAAAATCACATGGCGCCGTCTCATATATGCTATAACTTTTGTTCATGCCATTTTGCACACAGGTTGAAGTAACAGACCGAGGTATATATATAGGGAGTAAAAAACAACATTTTAAGCGTATTTTATCTTCATTTATTGATACTTTTAGGCATATTTAATGTATTTATAGACCTCGGTCCGTTACTTCAACCAGTGATTTTGCATTGACGATATACTTGCTGTGAGAAACCATAGATTACTGTGTGTTTCCCAGAAATAAATTGTGTCCAAATACTTAGCGTTTTTATGATACATGATTCCAGTAATAATTGATGTACATGTAATATAGTATGAAGTGTATGCAGTTAAAATATAATTCTAGCCATTACAATGCTGTCAGAATTAATTTGTGTCGTCTGCTGAATATTTTTTATTTTTCCATTTTTCTCGTCAAAAACTTGGTTTGGCAGCACTTTAGAATCATTTCCAATGGAAATGATTCTAAAATGCTGCCAAACCATGTTTTTACTGAGAGAAAAGACAAAATATGAATTATCAGCAGACGACTATTTTCGGTTCCCGCTAGCTTAACCACCTCCTGTATACTTTTTGATAAACCCTTCAATTGTCCATTAGTCAGTGATGGTAGATAACCATAACTATATGTTGAACCCATGAAACACATGGTGATTACCGTGATGTATATATTGGTTTGCATGTTTTCCTTCATTTATGTCTCACCCACGATAGTGGAAAGTGAGACGAGCGGTCACAATTCCGGCGACACCGTCATTATCGGCGTTGTCAACAATTTGGGACGTAGACAAATTTCCCATATCTCTTGATCATTACCAAACTTCATTAACCTTTCAACACCAAGTAATTTAATAGGATGTTCCATGCCAATGTTTCACGCTATTTTATTAATTTTGTTCATTCAAATTATCCCATTCTTCTAAAAGGGTAATCTGTACGACGTTATTATTATTAACAAACAGTGGAGATCCTGATGAGACGGCTCGTTACGAGCCGGCTCATCTGGATCTGCACTGTTTGCAAACATTGTCTCTATGGAGGTCTGTGGTGTTGAAAGGGTTAATAGCTTCTTCACATTGATATATATCCATCCAGTGACATTCCATTGACCTTAATGGGTGACTGGGAGCATGCGACGGGTAATTTAATGATCGGGATTCATCCTTACCGGTATCCCGAACGGAGACCTTGTTTGGCCCTCAGATACGTCTTTGGCATTCTTGTATATGAGGGTTTAATCTGGTTATACCCCTTGTATGAGTAATATGAGTATTCCTAATCATATTACTTTTAGGGGAAGGAGCCAAGTGACATTGGTGTGGTATGGACCTGACACCAGGTCGGGTTATTCTAACTTCAGGGCTGAATATATATTTATTTTGATGTAAATATTCCGTTCTGATTTTGGGATTTTCTCCCCAAGGCAGCAGGTTACATGCGGGATCGAACCCTTTAAATGACCTTAGCTGCGTATAGGCCGTTAAACACTAATAAATCAAATCAAATTGACCTTGACCTTGACCTTTGTGGGAGGTAAATTTTGGACATAGACCAAATTTTGAATATCTCTTGATCTGTTAGTTGGATCATTACTAAACTTCATCAATAGTTTTCTCACATGGATATCTATCCATCCAGTGTCTTGACCTTCACCTTGGAGACCTTGACCTTTGTGTCACTAATTTTGGACGTATGTCAAAATGTTGAATTCCTCCTGATCTGTTAGTCAGATCCTTTGGGATAATCTTGACCTTCACCTTGGAGACCTTGACCTTTGTGTCACTAATTTTGGACGTATGTCAAAATGTTGAATTCCTCCTGATCTGTTAGTCAGATCCTTACCAAACTTCATCAATAGCTTCCTCACATTGACTGCTATCCATCCACTTAGTGTCATTCGGGTGGCACCCAATGCAGCAGGTTCAATACAAGATCGAACCTGTTGGCCCAGCCTTAAATGACCTTAGCTGTCGATAGGCCGTTAAACATCAACATTCGGGGGGGTGGGGGGGGTGGGGGGGGGTGAGCATGGTGAGCATGGTGAGCTTGACCTTAGTGTCAACAATTTTGGACATACGTCCAAATGTTGAATATCTCCTGATATATTAGTCGGATCCTTACAAAACTTCATCAGTATCTTTGCCACATTGATGGCTATCCAACCAGTGTCATTTGGCTGACCGTGACCATGGTGAACTTGACCATGGTGTCAACAATTTTGGACGTACGTCCAAATGTTGAATATCTCTATAGTCGGATCATGACCAAACATCATCAACATCTTGACTTTCTTGGGTTATTCTAATTTCAGGGCTGAATATATATATATATTTTCGATGTAAATATTCCGTTCTCATTCTGGGATTTCCCCCTCAATGCAGCAGGTTGAATACGGGATCGAACCGTATCTTAACTGAATCTGCTGTTCACACCTGGAGCTTAATGAGTATGTGTATTAAGGGTGCCTGGTACCGGATCAGGACACTTTCAGTGCTGATGCTGTTATTATGCTCCCGATTTTGGTAGAGCTTGGATGCCTATGGTGTTTAGACTGTGTCCATCCATCCATGGCTCAGATGAAGAAGTTTGCCGGAATTTCTCCAATCTGCCACCGGGGGGGGGGGGCGAGGTTTCATTCGTGTGTTGACAGGCCACATTTTCTTGTTACTGTAAGTCCATGATGCGGTGCACTAGGGTTTAAAATGCAGGTTTTCCTGATGGATTGGCGAATGTGCAGTATTATTGCATATCCCCACTACTCTATCAGGGCCTGTGAGTGTTCGAGTGTCTGTTTGGGTGGCTATAAACTGCATTTTATACCGATTTCGAGTCTCCCCATCTAACAGACATTTTTCTGTTAGATGGGGAGACACGAAATCGGTATAAAATAAAGTAACGGACCAAGGTGTATAAATGCTGTACTGATTACTGGTGTGTTTTCTGTAGCTGTCTCATTTGCATATTTATCATGTACTCCTAAACAATTTCTGGGGGTACATATAGTCACCCGTGGGTGGCAGGTCGGAGCATGCTATGGGTAATTTAACGATCGGGTTTCATCCTTACTGGAATCCCGGCCGGAGACTTGGTTTGGCTCTCACATACGTTTTGGCATTTTTGTATGTGACAGTTGAATCTGGTTATACCCCTTATATGAGAATTACGATTATTTGTAATCATATTAGTTTTAGGGGAAGGGGCCAAGTGACTCGTGTGGTATGGACCTGGCACCAATGCAGCAGGTTAAATATGGGATCGAACCCGTTGGCCCGGCCTTAAATGACCTTAGCTGTTAACAGGCCATTAAACACCAACAGCAACAAACATATAGTCGCCCTGCCTATCTGTCTGTACATCCGAGATTTGCTAGTATATTATGATTTTCACTATTTCTCCGGACTATTTTTTCATGATACCAAGAAAATCTTCGCTTGCTTTCTTTACTTTCAGGTGCAGACTTTATCGCAGTGCCTACAAAGATTGGGACGTCACCACGTAGGATATATTCAACGGATTCTGTAAACATCCTCAGACGAATGATATATGAGACACGCCATGCGAGTTTGTACCTTCGGACATCTGCGTAATTTCAGGAAATATGTTTGCAAAATTTACAATATTTTCCGTTAATGGCGTCAAAAGTTGACAAAATTTCCAGAGTACATGCTTGTACTCTGAAAATTTTGTCAACTTTTGACTTTATTTATTAAATATATTGCAAATTTTGTAAACAAATTTAATGAAATTACGCAGATGTCCGAAGGTACAAAATCGCATGGCGTGTCTCATATTACTACCAATTTGTATGGACCACTGGTCGAGAAACGGGATCTTGCATTTTCATTGTATATTTTGATCCTCTGGCATAAAAATATTGGATTCTCGTCCTACTGTTTAACTTTGTGCATGCTAGGGTATAACGCAACACATTATGATATGTTTCTTGTTTCTCTGTAAATATGCATTGGAATTTCGTTAGAATTGCGTCCACCAATGAAATTCCAAGACATAATTATTATATTTATACGGAGAAATAAATGAAAATACAATGAATTGTCGTCTGCTGTTTTTGAACTTTATAGCCCACACTTTTTGTTAGCCAGTGGTCCATGTGTAATTATAATAAGCCAGGTAAGTATATATCCACAACTTACATGCGAGTACTCTGTTTCCTCAATGATATACAAATTACATTCAGTGTCGAGGAAGAACACATTTTACACAGACTGTGACCACAATTCCGGCGACGTCGGCATGAACCATTTTGGATGTACAGTGGAACACTGAACCGGACACCAAACAAACACCTGTGATCTTATTTTAATGAGTTTCTTGGTCATTTATCTCAGGTGATAATGTCTGTTCGTGATGCATAGCACGCAACTATGGCTCAGAATGATCAAATGCCTGATTTACAGTGAAACCTTTCTAAGCCGGACACCCTGGGGTTTAAAGAGGTTTCACTACGTTTACATCCAAATGTTGATCATTACCAGTATTCATCAATAGCTTCATCACGTCATTGACGATTACCCATCCAGGGCCAGTATGGTTACCTTGACCTCGGTGACCTTGCCTTGACCTTCATGTCGACAAGTTTGGATGTACATCCAAATGTTGAATATCTCTTGAGCCATTGGTCGGATCAATACCAAACTTCATCAACATATTCATCACAGTGATGGGTATCCACCCTACTGTCATTCGGGTGACTTAATCTTCGTGTCCTTGACATTCATGGGCGAGACACTCGCTAACGATGTGTCCTTGACCTTCATGGGCGAGACACTCGCTAACGATGATCTCATTTTGTCCATGATGCTATTATAGGTAAACTGAATGTTTAAAATTGTATTTGTTTTGTAACGTGATTAAAGCACGTAAAAAGTGTAATTTTATGTGTTCTCTTATCTCCTGTAACAATTGGTCCGAATTAGCCCTTACAATGCTAAATTGTGTCCTCTCGTGATTATCCCCTCGCTGATATGCAAGATGGGGGATATAGCGTTAGTCCATGTATATACTATTTGTCTACAGTGTGTGTCTAGCGAGAGGTTCCTCCTTATAGGAATCACGATTTGCCTGGTTTGACCCTCGTGTATGTTTTTATATTTGGCTCTTGTGTTACCTGGGATTTGAATTGGGTTATTGCCCATTATAAAAGCGGTAAGATTAATTCTGATTCTACGGCTTTTGGGAGGGGGCCAAGTGATTCTGGTGTGGCGAGGACCTGGCAGATCAGGATTATTCTGATTTCGGGGCTGAATGAATACATGTATATATATTTTTATTGTAAATATTTAGTTCTGATTTTTGGATTTTATTGTACAGGTAATATATGAAATTTAGTACTAAACCCATTGACCCGGCCTTAAATGACCTTAGCTGTTGATAGGCCGTTAAACCCCAACAAACAAACAAATGTTCACCTTGTTTATAAGGCAAATGCGTTTACGTTTTTAATGTTTTCTCAATAACTCGTTAACTTCTTCACCAATTTCAATAATATCTGCACACAATGTATGTCATTGGATGGTGCTTTGTTTCGCAAACAACCCACACCTGAACAACCAATGTCGAGGACACTGTGGACTTATATTCACCTTGTTTGAAAGGCAAATGTGTTTAAGTTTTTAATGTTTTCTCAATAACTCCTTAAGTCCCTTCACCAATTTCAATAATAGTTGCCAACAGTGTTTGTCTATAGATTAGCTTCATATTAACGATGCCGTTACTATCAATGTTTCCGATTAAGCGAGGGGCCAATATCAAATTAGGGGGGTATTTAGTGGTCACATTCAACTGGTCGTACAAACTAAAATCATTGTGATATTTCGCTAGGAAATACATTCTGCTATAATAATTCAGAGGTGTACTCTTTTTTATTTGTTGCGGTGACTCTCAAATTCAAGATGGCGTCCAAAATGGCCGCCAAAAATACAGTTCACTATATGAGAGCTATAATTTGATATATTTGGTGATTTACGAGGCTAAACCAATGTATTGGATGCAGGACATCTTTAGAATATAGTTGAATAATTTTCACAACTGTATAAATCCAAGATGGCCGCCATTTATATAAAATATTTCATATTTTTGAAGAAAAAGTGATGTTATCATGTCACACGTACGTATTTTCGTCTTATGGAATAAGGTTGATACAATGCAGCTCTCATACATGTCTGCAGAATAAAGAAAATGTTATCTTATACTTCTCTTTGCGTAGATTATGCTTCAAAGATGGCCGGCATGCGCTATACCTGAATATATGAGTAACTACAATTATAGTACTGATCACTGTTCTGACCACGTCGAATTTCATTCTTCAAATTGTATAGACATCCGTTCTGGAGCTAAAGAATATACGCAAACACTATGCTGATTGATCATTTTGAATCATAACAGTTAACATTAACATGGCATATAAACAGTTCTAGTCCCTTTAATAATATTCATCTGAACTGTAGTCGTTGCCTTCGATAAGAGCTTCCTGTGTACGTTTATCAAGGACTTCAGAATCTAGTGGCATATCGTCTGACTCCCCAGAGGTTGACGGCAATAAAACTCCAGAACGTACATCTATGGTTCGATTTTGACAGTTTGAATTGCACTTGCGCAGGCTTGTGCATTTGAGGTTATTTTTCCCGCACTTGCATCTCTTCGATTTCATTGCTAGTATTTCAGAAGGAGCATGAGATACGTCCATCCAGTCTATTGTCAGGTGATCTCCTTGTACAGTCCAACCATGACCAATAGGGGGTGGTGGTGCTTGAGCTTGGTCCAAACAATGTCTGGAAAGATACGCTTGATAGTTTGATCGACAGATCTTTTTCCGCAGCACATCTTGACAAGGAGGCAACCTCTCCGGGTCTAATGTACCGGATAGGAATAGTAGAGTGCGATAATCGTTAACTCTCATTGTTGGAACGGGACTGAGCTTCTTTCCTCTCGCATTGTAACTGTAGAATATACATGTTGCTTCTTCACAACTCTCAAACAGCTCAACTGATGGTTGAACTTCCTTTCCTAACATGGTCATTGCCTTGCAAAACTTGGAGTCATTTTGCAACAGGCAGATAACACCAGATTTTCCTCGCCCCTTAAACGCACTTGTGCTGTCGCATCCCGTGAACGGATGTGCGCCTATAATCGCCTCACATACAGCCTCTCCTATGGACTCACCTATCGCTGAGACATCGACATATCGTGTTTTAGAACCAGACCCAGTGAGAAAGAGACATTTCGCTTTGATCCACCCTAGTCCACAGGCGGCAGAAGCTAACACTATCACATCTGTATCTGGGGACTTGATGACGATTGTATCTGGTTGTGGCGATTGACGTGCTGCGTATTCTGCATGGAATATTAACCGTTGATCGGCTTCTTCCATCTTATATTCCAACTCTGGAACAGCTTCACATTCCATCTGGTGTAAATGTACGATGAACTTGTAGCACTTGTCTTTTGCCGTGGCATATAGTATATTTCTCCCAAGCAGCTGTGTATATTTGTCATCTTGCCATTCTCTGATGAAGAATTTGGATAGGGAGTCTTTAAAGTTACCGTCTCTAAGTGCTTTCTTAAACTGTTTATCCACCTTCTGTCCGGCGCTACAAATGTTGTGGCAAATGAACCATCGAGACATCGCATGCGTGAATCACGCTCAGAGCTCTTTATTGACATGGTTGGATAGGTGTCAACGATCCAGTGAATAGTGGCTGAATTTGACATTTGGTCGATCCTGGTGATAGCTTTCAGCACTGTTTCCGCCAAGTCTCCAAATGTTGTTTCGGGCGACAGTTTTAGACATTGCAGCTCTACCATTGCATCTATAAGGATGGTTTGTTGACCAATCATCGGTGGTTCTGTCGCTTCCACTATATTCTCCAACTCGTGCATAAGCACACTCTTTGATGTTTTCACCAACTCGCCATCTGCCGTAGCAAGAGTATATGGAAATGGTCCTAATGGAAATTCTAACACTTTGCCAATCTCTAGATCCCTTTCCATTGACAGAACTATCATCGTGTGGAACATATCGCGAGTGTCTCGTAATCGCGTTTTGTCATCTATTAATGTGCATCGTTTAACCTTCGTCATAGTGTCAAATGTTTTCAGTTTTAACTTTGGCCACGGGGCATAGAAACTGACTTCACTTCCTGCTGAACTTTGCATTTTAGATTGGAGATTCTCTGTTTCATCAGTGGGTGTACTATCGCATTGCGGCTGAAGTCGTTCTTTGGAAAAATTCACCAGTTCGTGTTTCCCCTTCTCATGTGCAGTCAATAAGTCTATAGACACCTCTTCGGGGGCCTGTCGGCCTGATGTTACATGACACAATGGTCCTGTCTGAAAACGGATTGGTCCATTTTTCAATCGTCTCCATAACTTGCTGTACTTTGTACTCGTCATCTTTTATGCGAGCCCTACCAGCGTCGTCAGCTTTGAAACCTTTGACTTGACTAGTATCTTCGCCAGTGAGGATTTTACACCGCTTCATGAACTCGGCACGTTGAGTCGACAAAATCTCCCATTTATTTGAGTGTTGCAGCAGGTTTCATACTGATGTCAGCAATACCACCTGGTGACTTAGAGTCCCTGTTCACGCCCATCTCTGTTTCTTGGTTAGCTGGTACTCTGCCGAATGGGTTTGTTTCTGATTTCTGTATTGTAAATAGGTTTCCACTCACAAGTGGGTCGTACGCATCATTGTGTGTATCTTGTAGTTTCAGCATATTCAGCAGATACACTGGCTTATATCTGCCGTACACCGTTCGTCCACAGGCAATAAACCATGGAAGCATTTCCAGTTCAGTGTTGATGTTCAGGAACCAGTCACCAGTACTGGAGGCGCGGACATGTCGCAACAGGATCCCGATGATCTCGAGGTATGTTGTCCAAAATCTGCCATTTGGACCGAGTGATGAAACGAAGTCCTTATACATTGATGTGACAGTTGCGAAGTTCGCAGAATGTGTTAGTTTGCTCAGGTTCTCAGCTGATATGTTCTGGCGTAGTTCGTCGACTTCAGCATTGAGTGCTACCAGTGGCTCATCACTGTCTAACTGTTGAGCAAATGTTTTGAACCGTAAACGCTCGAATGCTTCAGCAGCTAACGAGTGGGCATAGAACCCACGCTCCCAATGCTCACCAGATAGAACTCTGTCAACTGAACCTTCTGCCAATATTCCTGCTTCTATGAATATGTCCCACAATCCGGCCTTGCCAAACATGTATCCAGGACACGCCATGAAACGCATTGCTGTGTGAAACGGTCCCTGGTGCAATACTATACGATTCATATTTGGATCAAATACCTGCTTCGCAAGAATTACTTCCATTGCCTTTGTCCAGATTCCCATATCCACAACCACTTGGACAGAGCAAGTACCTTTGCCATGATCATCATCCATTACTTCATCTACCATCTCGACGGTCCTGGTCAGGAACGTATATATTACATTGTGATCCGGAGGCTTGTGGATTGTTTGACAGTATCCAATCTTGTGAGGCAATACATTTGGAACAGTGGGCGATACCGAACGTTGTATATTGCAATTAAACCCCTTCCATCCAGGAACCTGTTGATCCGATGGCTGTACATTGTCTACATAGTTCTCCCCCATTCGTGTCATAATTGGGCCTTATTGATCAGCGAAATGTCTCAAATAAAATCATACTGACCTATTTATTTCACTTCAGAAAACGTGTTGACGAAGTTTATACGTATGTAGCGTTCTTAAACAAATGGCAATTAACACACCAAAGGGAAGTAACTGTAGAAATCCCAATTTCATTACACCAGTAGGAGTAGCAGTGTCCCACGATAAATTGATTCTGGGTACCTAAATATTGTTTTCTATTGTTTTGTATGACTATGGGCACAGTTGACGCTAACCCTGTGTAAGGTATGCACATGTGATTGCACTGACAGACTAGTCAATGGCATACTATCACATTACCATGGCTTAGCAGGGTGTATGTAACAATATGCATGGCCATACACGTGATATTTCACCCAATGTCTTTGAAACAGCTTAATTTTAACATATGTTTTTTACAACTGGCGGCCATTTTGGAAGCCATATTGATTTCTGTACACAGTGAACAACATTAAACGTGTGTATTTTACATTTTCACACTTTACCATTGAAACAGATCCATAAAATTGCATATTATTGACTGAAATACGCGTAAAAGTTGAACGTCTTATTTATTTAGAAAATTGGCCGCCATCTTGGCCGCCATCTCGGATTTCATAGTGACCGCAACAATTGCGCGCGAGTACACCAGCAGAATATTGTTTCTAATGCTACATAGAAACAATCTAAATAGGTCTCGTTAGTTTGTACGACCAGTTGAATGTGACCGTCTTTTCAGGTATATGGACCTTCGCTTAGATAGGGTCATCCGTGTCCTATGAACACATTTTCTAGTTTATTTTCCATGTAAATCAACAGAAAAATAATTTGGCAGCAATTTAGAATCAATCCTGGAAAAAGAAGACGAAATATAAGTGGGTGGCATGCGGGAGCATGTGATGGGTAAATTAACGATCGGGGTTCAGCTTTACCGGAATTCTGACTGGAGACCTGTAGCCGATTTCATCAAAATTGCAAAGTATACTTATCTAGCAAAGTATACTTTGAGGGAGTAATCATTGATTTTTCCGAAATGCATTATTTCTTACAGAACTAACGATTGCATATATTTGATGATTAAAACTATGCAGAATTATTATACTGAATTTATTACATTATCACAGCCAAAATGGCTGTGATAATGTAATAAATTCAGTATAATAAAAATTAATAAATGTATCCTTCAATTGAAATTTTCTCCCTCAAAGTATACTTTGCTAGGAAAGTATACTTTGCAAGGTTGGTGAAATAGGCTACATGTTTGGTCCGCACATACGTATTTTGCATTTTGTGACAGTTGAAAGTGGTTATACCCCTTATGCAAGTATTACGATTATTCGTTATCCTATTTTAGGGGCAGGGTCCAAGTGACTTGGTGTGGTATGTACCTGGCACCAGGTCGGGTTATTGTAATTTCAGGGCTGAATATATTTTTCTCCATATAAATATTCCGTTGTGATTTACTCCCCAATGCAGCAGGTTAAAACGGGATCGAACCCGTTTGCCCGGCATTACGTGACCTTAGCTGTTGATATACTGTTAAACACCAATAAACAAACAAATAAAATATAAACCAACACCAGACTATAATTTACGTTTCCCCTTCCTTAAGGGTTAAACAAAACCAAGTTGTAATGTGCCTATGCAAAAAGCATACATGTGGATTTGCATCGCACATGACTGGCTGTTTCACGTGTTGCTGCCGACGATCTTTTGGCCATTAAACACATTAAATTTTAAAAAATATTTAATTATAAGTACTTTTTCATCAATAAAAAAAAGTCGCCCTCCCCAAAAGAAATTATTTGATGAAATTCCGTCAAATATTGATTGTATTGCGTAAAAAGTATTTTCCATGGGAATTGAACATGGGGGCTTTTTGTTTTTGCTATAAAATCAATATTTAATGGAATTTCATCAAACAAACAAAATTTGGGAGGGTGACTTTTTTGTTATTAATGAAAAAATACTGACATTTTAAATATTGTTTAGGTTTTATATGTTTAATAGCCAAAAGTTCGTCGGCAGAAAAACGTGGAACAGACAGTAGGTACAAAATTACATGACGTGTCTAACATGAGACCTGCCATCTTATTTTGTACCGAAACACATGGGCAATTTTTCATGAACTACATTTACAGAAACATTTACAGAAACTGTGATATTTTCTGTAAATGACGTCGAAAGTTTCATATAATTCCGCATTTACTACGAACAGCTCGTCTACTTTTTATGTCCTTTACGTAAAATATCGTACATTTCGTAAATATTTTACGTAATATATGGCACCTGTTCATTACATGGCGTGTCTTATACGTGTCTAATTCTTTAGAAGAAGAAAACCATGTTCAAAAGCACACGAGAATCCACTGATAATGATCTGACGCATTACGCAAACACACCTTATCTGGAATTAGTAAATTATAAATTAAATATACAAGTAATATTTAAAGCAGTACCGATGTGATATAGATCTATTTAAATACACATATAGAAAGTATATGCTACAAATGCTTACAACACAATTTACTTATCGATAACGGTCACTGAATCGTGGCCTATTTGACCGCATTACCTATTGCGCGGGCACCCCAGCAACTATACTTACCTAGTTCACTAGGGATTAGCTGGGGGTGCGCTCGCTAATACAATGTTTGCGCAATGGTGTGTCAAAAACAAACAGAAAATAAATAATACAACTGATACCAACATTTAATTTGATGTTGTAGAGGTTAATAATATTTAAGCTGCGTCCTAAGAATGCATTCATTGTATTCTTTATGGAACGCCAAATGTACATAAACTCAAATAATTAATGCTAGCTCTAAATATTCAATGCTAGCTCGAAATATTTAATGATAGCTCTAATTATTTAGAGCTAGCAATACTTATTTGAGATTATGTAGAATTGGCGTTCCAGGAAACTCAAATAAAGCTAGCATTAAATATTTAGAGCTAGTTCCAAATCATTTGAAGAGCTCTCTAAATCATTTCGAGCTAGCTCAATATTTAAAGCTAGCTTTAATTATTTAGAGCTAGCAATAGTTATTTGGGTTCATGTAGATTCGGCGTTCCAGGAACGCCGAATCTACATAAACGCAAATAATTAAAGCTAGCTCTAAATATTCAACGCTAGCTCTAAATATTTAATTCTAATTATTTAGAGCTAGCATTAACCCCTTGAAACCGAAAGCCCGCTATAACAGTGCAGATCCAGATGAGCCGGCTCGCAACGAGCCGTCTCATCAGGATCTGCACTTTTTGTAAGTAATTTTCATATTTTTTAGAGAAAAAAAACACCCCCTTTTCCTAAATGGACTAATCTGAAAATTATTTTGTGACGATTGGATTGGTCGGAATTTTAGCATATCACAGTCCATTCCTGTTACTTAGGGTTGAAAGGGTTAATTATTTGAGTTTATGTAGATTTGGCGCTCCATAATTCTTAGGGCCCAGTTCTGAGGAGCCAGTGTTGTACTTGTACAATCTTGACTGCAATTGAAAAGTCATAGGTTTATTTTATCTCCTCATTGTTGACGTTTTCCTTGGCTTATCGCATTATGTCAACATTAACACATTTCTGGAACAGCTTTGTATTCCCCTGACCTGCATTCATGATAATGACGTGCTAGGTAAATGGTTGGATGGGGTTAGATTGTATTAAAGGTACATGCTCACTCTGTAGGCACAAACTGTTCTTTATATGAATTAAATAAGTGTATATTTGCGTCACTATTTAGTTTACCTGATAGTGACGCGCGGTGGTATCAGGCTATTTTCATATGCAAATGAGGTATGATGTTTTTTTTAATTATTTATACAAATTAAATGCGTCACCTGAACAAATAATATTTTCGACAGATTATAAAGTATGATCATTGCACATCAAAAAATAACTACAGAGAATAAATAGTAATGTCCGTTAACATTTTAAGGAAACACGGTTATCGTCCTTGATATTTGTGTGGAAATTTACGTCTGCTATAAATGTATAATAATGCCAATCAATACGTGGGATAATGGTGAATGAATGTTTATTTTGCCAGAAAATGTCTCGGATAATGTCACTGATATAAAGAGCAGTTTGTGCCTGCTAAGTGGGCATGTACCTTTAAAGGTACATTCCCACTCAGTAGGCATAACATGCCAGGTTATAATATATAATATCATACGAAAACCGAGCTTAATGACAACGTCATGAAAAGCGGTAAACGACGTTTTTCGTCGGTTGTCCTTATGAATTCAAAATGGTGAACGCATAATTTAACTGGCTACATATCAGCGAAGTCTTCGCTTACACTACACTTTGATTACTTAATAATGTTAAATATGAACAACCTAGTGTATGTCAACGATATTATCATCTATTATCTTGGTCAATTGAGACTTGAACAATTCTAGCCAGTACTTAGCGAATGATATGCCATTTAAAGGTACATGCCCACTTAGTAGTCACAAACTGTTATTTATATGATTTAAATAAGTGTATAATTGTGTCACTATTCCACCAGTTCTAAAACTTACGAGTGCCCGCTCTACAGATATAATCATTTAGTAATATTTATTTTACTGATAGTGACGCGCGGTTGTATCAGGCTATTTTCATATGCAAATGAGGCATGGCATTTTTTAATTATTTATACTAATTAAATGCGTCACCTGAAAAACTAATATTTACGACAGAATTAAGGTATGATCATTGCACATCATTGCACATCGAAACATAAATACAGAGAATAAATAGTAATGTTCGTTAACATTTTAAGGAAACACGGTTATCGCCCCTGATATCAGTGTGGAAATTTACTTCTGATATAACATGTATAATAGTGACAATCCATAGGTGGGGTAATGCTGAATGAATGTTTATTTGTCAGAAAATGTCTCAGATGATGTCTCTGATATAAAGAACATTCTGTGCCTACTGCGTGGGTATGTATCTTTAATGCCACTCATTTTATCATAAACGGAGGTAGATATGCAGTTAGATAATAACATATATATCCGGGGTTTGTATTGAATTTGGCAAAATAAATGCATCAAAATCTCCAATAGATTCAGAATCAGTGATTTCAATGCAGCTTCTTGATTGTTTGTGTATAGGTAATACGTAATGCACAAAACACACAGTGAGGTCGGTGGAGTTTTCGAAAAGTCTTGAAATTACTTGGAAATTTGATGGTCATAAACCTGCTTTTCGCACGATTTGTAGTATCAAATCATCAGCTTATCACCGGACTGCATAATAATATATGTCTGAATCAGGCGATGGTAATGAGATCCTCAAGAAAGACACATAAGGCATGGGCGGATTCAGGGGGGGGGGGTGGAGGCGGACCCGGCGCGCGCCCCCCTAAAATTAGCCGAGTAAAGATTTTTTACAAGTTACAAGGCACGTTTCTGCGTTCGCGTTGTGAATTTATTGTTTATTGGGGGGGTGGAACTGTAATAGTGAGGGACTTGATATTTGGTGTGTGCCTTTCTTATCATTCAATCAAAAATCATGTCTAAACATACTGTGTCAATAGTTTTGCTCCAAAATGCGCCAGAACGCAGGAAATGCGATGTAGATTTAAAACAAAATTCAAGGGGGTGGGGGTGGGGGGGGGGAATAAGCCCCCGGACACCCCTAGCGCTATCCCGAGCTTTGCTCGGTCAACGAACGATCTATGCTCGTTCGATAATATAGTCGAGTATTGCAAAATAGTTACGCCCCCCCCCCAACCCGAAAATCCTTGATCCGCGCCTGCATAAGGTATCACGCTACAAATTCTGCCCGACGTCATGTTTTGTCACAAAGTTAATGTTATAAGCGGCCTACTGCAGATGTACACGTGCAATGTCTACAAAAAATACTGCATTTGTAGCAATTTCGTGAGCACAATCATATGATCGGGCGACGAAGGGTGTGTATTGGTGATTCGGGGACAAGCGCCCCTTGGGAATATAGTTCATCTCTGAATGCCAATCGGTGTGTCTGAAATGTATTTCATATTGAAATGAAATGAAAAAGAAATTGAAAGTTTTTACGTGATCTTTTTATCACTTCTTTCTATCTATGTATAACATCTTTTTTTTTATACTACATGCACTTCCGACAGCTAAATCAGGCAATGCAATTCACCTTTGTTCAAACATACCACCTGAAATACCAGCAGTAACATTATTGACTGCTGACGTTGTCGAAGTGGATTCCTTTTATGCGGCTGTTCGTGTACGGTATTAAAAATTTAAATCACATAGGGCAAGATTGGCGAATATGGAGGATTGAATAACGCCTCAATCGACGATATTTGATAATAGATTCATCAATTGTAACCGCTCAATTGGAAAAATGTACAGATGTCACTTCAAGTATCCTAAAACTCGAGAGAAATTGGTAACTCGCCTGGCCTTCTGCTACATGTTCATCATCATCGGGATCCATCTAGCCATACGTCTCCTCATATTTAAATCTTTTTAATCACACAATGAGTTCAACCGATCTGGTATTTCACGAAGAGTGGTCAGTCGACCAGGACCTTTACTTTGCGTCACACCGTCTGACGACCTCACTTTTGGACGTTCATGCCTGGCCTAGCCTTTCGCGCCTTCATGTCCATTGTCTATCCGACTGTATCGTTCGTATATTGTCATCCCGATGATGGACTTTCTCTGATCATCAATATCTCATGTTTTGTGTTAAAATACAAACTTTAATATAATCTCTTGGGTTTTCCGGCATATTCTCTTAGACAGAGCTGGAAGTCGTTAATCTACGTCATTTCCGGTCATGATGTCAGATTTTTCAAATATGTCGTCGCATACGAAATATTAAATAATGTCGCTATTATTCCCCAAAATTATTTCAGACAGCAGCAAACAACAGGGAAACGCCAACACTTCTCACTCTGCCTTATTTGAAAATTATTCATACGAAATTACTTTACTTGGGCGCTAATAAAAACGTCGTAATTTCGACGTCATTGATCTAAAACGGCATATAAGTTTTTAACACGCGTCATAAAAATACTTCTAAAATGAAAAATAATTGGGATACATTGATCATTTTTGCGGCATATGAATTTTAAAATTCAGAATACGCGAACAAGCAAAAACTGAAAATGTTGTCATTAAGCCCGGTTTTCGCACGGCGCGGCTCATATATATTCTGTAGCTATGACATTTTCTGGCAAAATAAACATTCATTCACCATTACCCCACTATCGATTGGCATTATTATACATTTTATATCAGACGAAAATTTCCACACTGATATCAAGGGCGATAACCGTGTTTCATTAAAATGTTAATGGACATATTTATCGTTTGATGTGCCAATATCATAATTTATAATCTGTCGAAAAAAAAATGTTTCAGGTGACGCATTTAATTAGTATAAATAATTAAAAAAATATCATGCTTCATTTGCATATGAAAATAGCTGATACCACCGCGAGTCACAGTAAAAGAACTATTACTAAATGATTATATATGTGTCGCGGGCACTCGTAATGTTTAGAACTGGTGGAATAGTAACACAATTTTACACTTATTTAATTCCTATAAAGAACACGTTGTGCCTACTGAGTGGTCATGTACCTTTAAAGTTAAATTGCACGATAATATGACTGCAATATAAATATATTAGACATTCATTTGCATGTGGGCAAAACAAAATATCTAGTGTGTCTAATATATTGCTTCAATAGTTCATGTGTGGTTATATTATACTCATGTGTGGCTGTGACTGGAGAAAATGGGGCGTAGGTTTTTTGCGACCAGTGTAGATCCAGATCAGCCTGTGCATCCGCACAGTCTGATCAGGATCTGTACTGTTCGCCATTCCATCAATGAAACACCTGTCATGCTTCTAACAAGGAATCAGATTGTTAGCAGGCTTAGCCGCTACATGAGTTTGCTGTTTGATTAGGAGCTAGACTGGTCACAAATCCCATAAGCCCTATTTCTCCAGTCACAGACATGTACATTCTCATATATCTTTGAGCCATCACACATTGCATTCAATTCAATTCCTTCTCAGGGACTATGGTGTAGTAAGGATGCCTGACACCAGATGAGGACACTGTGTTTTAGTGAAGCTTACATAGAACGGTAAACACAATTTCAGCAAATAGAGTCATAATTTGATTGACCTTAGCTGATGCTGGGACGTTAAACCCATTCACTTTCACATTGATTTAGCATCAGTCAGAATATTACGTTAGATGCTACCATAGACGTCACCAACATTTGTGAGTGGGTGATTGGTCGGGCGAACGCGAAGGCGTAAATTAACGGTAGGGGTTCCTCCTTATAGGAATCACGATTTGGTACTTTTTTTATATTTGGCTCTTTTGTTACCTGGGAGTTGAATTGGGTTATTGCCCATTATAAAAGTAGTAAGATTATTACTGATCCTACTGCTTTTGGGAGGGTGCCAAGTGAATCTGGTGTGGCGAGGACCTGGCATCAGATCAGGACTATTCTGATTTCTGGGCTGAATATACAGTTTTTTTTATTGTAAATATTTAGTTCTGATTTTGGGATTTTCCCCCCATCTGTACATGTACTTGAACAAGGCCATAAATGACTTTAGCTGTTGATAGGCCGTTAAACCCCGTTAAACAGCATTTGCTTTAAAAGGGGATTCGACTTTCAGCGTGTGGTGGTTGGTTGGGAGCATGCGATGGCGGGATTCATGGAACATGTATTATATGTATGTATTCTTTATGAATGGCTGTAATGGTTAACAACACATGATCACAGGTTGAAGTAACGGACCGAGGTATATAAATACAGTAAATATGCCTAAAAGCATCTATAAATGAAAAACAAATAAGCTAAACAAAATGTTGTTACTCCCTCTATAACACTTCTAAGTGGTATAGAGGGAGTAGCACATTTTGTTTAGCTTATTTTATTTTCATTTATGGATGCTTATAGGCATACTTAATGTATTTATAGACCTCGGTCCGTTACTTCAACCTGTGCACATGATTCGAAGAAAAATGTTGCAAAACAGCTTATTTCGGCAGCCATTTTGAAAAAAAAAATTGCCATTTGCTGATTTAATGACGTATAAAATGTGTGAATGATATTACAGCGATTTGACCGATTAATATTGATCCAATTGAAAGTTAACCATCTTATTAACCCTTAGACCGCTACTCGCAACAATTGTCGTCTGCTGTTGCTTTTTTGTCTTGCCTTATTTCTCAATAAAAACATGGTTTGACAGCACTTCAGATTCTGAATTGCTGTCAAAGTATGTTGTAAATTATTCTAAAGTGCTGTCAAAGCATGTTTTTGATGATAAAAATGGAAAATATAAAATAAACAGCAGACGACATTATGATAGCGGTGTAATGGTTACGCCCATATAACGCCCATGAACCATGTTTGACTCACAATAGGATACTGAATCTGAAAATAATTGATTGCTAAAAAAAACATCGTTCGCTATTGTATGGAAGGTAATATCCGCCATAATTATATGTGACTTGATGCTTGCGTGCTGATGACATTACAACTTATATTCATGTTATTTCATTCGTCATTTGTATTTATTACATTTGAAATCTGCTTGTTGTAATTGTATTTGTCTTTCTTACATGTCCATTCTGCTGATTGCTTTGTTAATTCGTCTTATTTACATTACAATTATTGATACGTCCTTATTCGTGTCCCTGTTTTATTGCACTAAGCATTTGCAATAGAAAGTTAGAACAAAGCACTTAGCACGTTGAATAAGGCCGAAAGCAGTAAGGACAAAGCCGCAGGAAGTTAGCATCAAGCTACAGTCCGAAAGCGGAAGGCCGCAAGCAGAAAGCATCAAGCTACAAGCAGAATGATGCAAGCAATATATGGGTTAGTAGTGCGTCATTACGTCAGATGGCACTGCTGTCCGCTCAAGTAATTCTCCCTCTAATAAATTATAGTCAGACATCTGATTGGCTGTTCAAGTCACACCTCCAATGCCGGTGTTGATGTAAGATTTCACCCACAAATTATCACAGCATAGGTTAGAAGACACCAACTAGTTTTACTATATACTTTAACCGAATCCCATCCAATACGGCCAGTCTCTCCTACTTTCACTATTCGTATGGATGTTGTGGGACCTACTTGTACAGGACCTGCAGCCGGTCTGTACTGGTTCTGCATGAATTAAACAATAGGTTCACTTATTCCTAAGACTTAATAGAAAAATCCAACCTCGTCATGTCCTCCAATATTGTTTACATTTTTTATTGGCCACGGAAAGTCTGTTTACATCACATGACCAACACCCCCACATGTACCTCAAGTGAAACTGGGTAGTAATGGATCAAGATTTGCAAGCAAACTGTGTCAGTGACCTCAAAACACCCGCACGATTTTGTTCATACTGGACTACTATTACCCCCTTGACGATTTCGCACCATTTATTATTCTCTAATCTATATTAACTAAATTGTATACGTATGTATGGTGTTTGACTTACTAATGCGTTTTATACATACACGTATCCTCATAATTAAATTACATATGTACGTAATTGAAAACAATCACATTTTTTATAGTAAGTTACACATATGATAACTTACACAGGTTGACTATCAAACTGGCCCGTTACCGATGCAAACCAATAACCGTCAAGGATCAGACTAAGGTGGCACACCACCATTGATTTTCTCTAAAACACTAGCCCGTTACCACACATTTTGCTATTCTCTGCTACTTTCAATTTTCTTATGGATGTTGTGGGACCTATTTTCCAATAACCTGCACTTATTCTGCTCTTGATCTTGACTAATTAAAATATAGATTTAATTATTGTTGAAGCTGGGGTCCCATCTAGTAGGTACAACTTTTTCGTTATGGACATTAAATAAATGTATAATTGCAACTAGTCCACCACTTTTAAAAAATACGAGTGCCAGCTACACAGATATAATTATTTAGTAATCTTTAATGTATTCATAGAGACTCGCGGTGGTATCAAGCTAGTTACATATGCAAATGATGCAGTATTTTTAAATTATTTATATCAACAATATGCTGAATAAATATTTGTATTGACATATCATAAAGTATGCTATTGCACATCAAACAATAAATATATGGACTAAATAGTTGCTTCCGTTATCATTTTAAGGAAACACGGTTATCGCCCCTGATATCAAACTGGCATTTCGCGTTTGATATAAAAAGTATAACAATTGTCAATTAGTACGTCTGGTAATGATAAATCAATGTTCGTTTGGCCAGAAAAATATCAGATTGAAAGAATAAAGAAAAACATGTCTCCCTATATTATAACCTGGCATGTAGCACTCTAGGTTTAAGGTTAGAGAAATTGACACCAGTTTCAGCATATTTGAAGCATTACAAAGAAAACACTGAGCCTGTTGGTCACGCGCACCCCCCCCCCCCCCCCCCCCCCCCCCCCCCCCCCCCCCCCCTCCCCCCCCCCCCCCCCCCCCCCTAAATTCGCCGAGTAGATTTCGCGTTTGTGAATTTATTGTTTATTGGGGGGGAGGTGCAGCCATAAAATAAACGCGGGGCAGCAGCAGCAGCATCTGACAGCATCCACAACAACAACAACCTGAACTACAATCCTGGTAGAGGCTAGAGGCAATATCCTACAGCGGCATGAATATTAATGAGGCATGAATATTCATGATTGACAAAAAGCGCGCGCTCAAAGCAGGTAGAGGCTAGAGGCAATATCCTACAGCGGCATGAATATTAATGAGGCATGAATATTCATGAATGACAAAAAGCGCGCGCTCAAAACAACGATGGACATCGACAGTGCTGCTGTTGATGTCGGCATGACATATATGGCATGAGGCTGAAAGGTTTCGTCAGTTCTTTCGAAGAAGCTAGGCAAGCCATGAGTGAACTGGAAAAAGACACAACAACGTCATATTCCAGTTATAAATCGGACAAAAACTTCGGAAACAACGGTAAATATTGCATAATGTGTAGAGTAGATGTACAACCAATATCCGTATAGTGCCAGTAGTCGTGATACAAGCGTGAATACAATGTCTGAAACTGAAACGAACGGTATAATATTTAAAGTTTACACTAATGATTGCCAACACATAAATGCGATGTTTTATATGACTTACACAACACACAGCAGTAGGATATTGCCTACATATGGTGGCAATCCTCTACAGCGGAATATATGACATACACAGCCCACGGCTGTAGGATATTGCCTACATATGGTGGCAATCTTCTACAGCGGAATATATGACCTACACAGCCCACGGCTGTAGGATATTGCCAACATATGGTGGCAATCCTCTACAGCGGAATACATGACATACGCAGCCCACGGCTGTAGGATATTGCCTACACATATGGTGGCAATCCTCTACAGCGGAATATATGAAATGACACAGCCCACGGCTGTAGGATATTGCCTACATATGGTGGCAATCCTCTACGGCGGAATATATGACATACACAGCCCACGGCTGTAGGATATTGCCTACATATCGTCATATGGTTGCAATCCTCTACAGCGGAATATATGAAATACACAGCCCACGGCTGTAGGATATTGCCTACATATGGTGGCAATCCTCTACAGCGGAATATATTACATACACAGCCCACGGCTGTACGATATTGCCTCCATATGGTGGCAATCCTCTACAGCGGAATATATGAAATACACAGCCCACGGCTGTAGGATATTGCCTACATATGGTGGCAATCCTCTACAGCGTAATATATGACATACACAGCCCACGGCTGTAGGATATTGCCTACATATGGTGGCAATCCTCTACAGCGGAATATATGACATACACAGGGCTGTAGGATATTGCCTACATATGGTGGCAATCCTCTACAGCGGAATATATGAAATACACAGCCCACGGCTGCAGGATATTGCTTACATATGGTGGCAATCATCTACAGCGGAATATATGACATACACAGTCCACGGCTGTATGATAATGCCTACACATATGGTGGCAATCCTCTACAGCGGAATATATGACATACACAGCCCACGGCTGTAGGATATTGCCTACACATATGGTGGCAATCCTCTACAGCGGAATATATGACATACACAGTCCACGGCTGTAGGATATTGCCTACATATGGTGGCAATCCTCTACAGCGGAATATATGACATGCACAGCCCACGGCTGTAGGATATTGCCTACACATATGGTGGCAATCCTCTATAGCGGAATATATGACATACACAGCCCACGGCTGTAGGATATTGCCAACATATGGTGGCAATCCTCTACAGCGGAATATATGACATACGCAGCCCACGGCTGTAGGATATTGCCTACACATATGGTGGCAATCCTCTACAGCGGAATATATGAAATACACAGCCCACGGCTGTAGGATATAGCCTACATATGGTGGCAATCCTCTACAGCGGAATATATGACATACACAGCCCACGGCTGTAGGATATTGCCTACATATGGTGGCAATCCTGTACAGCGGAATATATGAAATACACAGCCCACGGCTGTAGGATATTGCCTACATATGGTGGCAATCCTCTACAGCGGAATATATTACATACACAGCCCACGGCTGTAGGATATTGCCTCCATATGGTGGCAATCCTCTACAGCGGAATATATGAAATACACAGCCCACGGCTGTAGGATATTGCCTACATATGGTGGCAATCCTCTACAGCGTATACACAGCCCACGGCTGTAGGATATTGCCTCCATATGGTGGCAATCCTCTACAGCAGAATATATGAAATACACAGCCCACGGCTGTAGGATATTGCCTACATATGGTGGCAATCCTCTACAGCGTAATATATGACATACACAGCCCACGGCTGTAGGATATTGCCTACATATGGTGGCAATCCTCTACAGCGGAATATATGACATACACAGCCCACGGCTGTATGATATTGCCTACACATATGGTGGCAATCCTCTACAGCGGAATATATGACATATACAGCCCACGGCTGTAGGATATTGCCTACACATATGGTGGCAATCCTCTACAGCGGAATATATGACATACACAGCCCACGGCTGTAGGATATTGCCTACATATGGTGGCAATCCTCTACAGCGGAATATATGACATACACAGCCCACGGCTGTAGGATATTGCCTACATATGGTGGCAATCCTCTACAGCGGAATATATGACATACACAGCCCAATGCTGTAGGATATTGCCTACATATGGTGGCAATCCTCTACAGCGGAATATATGACATACACAGCCCACGGCTGTAGGATATTGCCTACATATGGTGGCAATCCTCTGCAGCGGAATATATGACATACACAGCCCACGGCTGTAGGATATTGCCTACATATGGTGGCAATCCTCTACAGCGGAATATATGAAATACACAGCCCACGGATGTAGGATATTGCCTACTCATATGGTGGCAATCCTCTACAGCGGAATATATGACATACACAGCCCACGGCTGTAGGATATTGCCTTCATATGGTGGAAATCCTCTACAGCGGAATATATGACATACACAGCCCACGGCTGTAGGATATTGCCTTCATATGGTGGAAATCGTCTACAGCGGAATATATGACATACACAGCCCACGGCTGTAGGATATTGCCTACATATGGTGGCAATCCTCTACAGCGGGACACCGTGTATGATTCATATGGTGGCAATCCTCTACAGCGGTACACCGTATATGACTTGTACACCGTGTATGACTGACACATTCCACCGCTGTAGGATATTGCCTACATATGGTGGCAATCCTCTACAGGATTTTGCCTACATATGGTGGCATTCCTCTACAGCGGTACACCGTATATGACTTGCACAACCCACAGCTGTAGGATATTGTCTACATATGATGACAATCCTCTACAGCGGTGGCAATACTCTACAGCGGTACACCGTGTATGACTTACACAACCCACAGCTGTAGGATATTGCCTACATATGGTGGCAATCCTCTACAGCGGAAATATAGACATACACAGCCCACGGCTGTAGATATTGCCTACGTATGGTGGCAATCCTCTACAGCGGAATATATGACGTACACAGCCCACGCTGTAGGCTATTGCCTACGTAATGTGGCAAATCCTCTAACAGCGGGGAATATATGACGTACACAGGCCACGGCTGTAGGATATTGCCTACGTATGGTGGCAATCCTCTACAGCGGAATATATGACATACACAGCCCACGGCTGTAGGATATTGCCTACGTATGGTGGCAATCCTCTACAGCGGAATATATGACATACACAGCCCACGGCTGTAGGATATTGCCTACACATATGGTGGCAATCCTCTACAGCGGAATATATGACATACACAGCCCACGCCTGTAGGATATTGCCTACATATGGTGGCAATCCTCTACAGCGGAATATATGACGTACACAGCCCACGGCTGTAGGATATTGCCTACGTATGGTGGCAATCCTCTACAGCGGAATATATGACATACACAGCCCACGGCTGTAGGATATTGCCTACACATATGGTGGCAATCCTCTACAGCGGAATATATGTCATACACAGTCCACGACTGTAGGATATTGCCTACACATATGGTGGCAATCCTCTACAGCGGAATATATGACATATACAGCCCACGGCTGTAGGATATTGCCTACACATATGGTGGCAATCCTCTACAGCGGAATATATGACATACACAGCCCACGGCTGTAGGATATTGCCTACACATATGGTGGCAATCCTCTACAGCGGAATATATGACATACACAGCCCACGGCTGTAGGATATTGCCTACATATGGTGGCAATCCTCTACAGCGGAATATATGACATACACAGCCCAATGCTGTAGGATATTGCCTACATATGGTGGCAATCCTCTACAGCGGAATATATGACATACACAGCCCACGGCTGTAGGATATTGCCTACATATGGTGGCAATCCTCTACAGCGGAATATATCACAGCCCACGGCTGTAGGATATTGCCTACATATGGTGGCAATCCTCTACAGCGGAATATATGAAATACACAGCCCACGGCTGTAGGATATTGCCTACACATATGGTGGCAATCCTCTACAGCGGAATATATGACATACAAAGCCCACGGCTGTAGATATTGCCTTCATATGGTGGAAATCCTCTACAGCGGAATATATGACATACACAGCCCACGGCTGTAGGATATGCCTTCATATGGTGGAAATCGTCTACAGCGGAATATATGACATACACAGCCCACGGCTGTAGGATATTGCCTACATATGGTGGCAATCCTCTACAGCGGGACACCGTGTATGATTCATATGGTGGCAATCCTCTACAGCGGTACACCGTATATGACTTTGTACACCGTGTATGACTGACACATTCCACCGCTGTAGGATATTGCCTACATATGGTGGCAATCCTCTACAGGATTTTGCCTACATATGGTGGCATTCCTCTACAGCGGTACACCGTATATGACTTGCACAACCCACAGCTGTAGGATATTGTCTACATATGATGACAATCCTCTACAGCGGTGGCAATACTCTACAGCGGTACACCGTGTATGACTTACACAACCCACAGCTGTAGGATATTGCCTACATATGGTGGCAATCCTCTACAGCGGAATATATGACATACACAGCCCACGGCTGTAGGATATTGCCTACGTATGGTGGCAATCCTCTACAGCGGAATATATGACGTACACAGCCCACGGCTGTAGGCTATTGCCTACGTATGGTGGCAATCCTCTACAGCGGAATATATGACGTACACAGGCCACGGCTGTAGGATATTGCCTACGTATGGTGGCAATCCTCTACAGCGGAATATATGACATACACAGCCAACGGCTGTAGGATATTGCCTACGTATGGTGGCAATCCTCTACAGCGGAATATATGACATACACAGCCCACGGCTGTAGGATGCCTACACATATGGTGGCAATCCTCTACAGCGAATATGACATACACAGCCCCACGCCTGTAGGATATTTGCCTACATATGGTGGCAATCCTCTACAGCGGAATATATGACGTACACAGCCCACGGCTGTAGGATATTGCCTACGTATGGTGGCAATCCTCTACAGCGGAATATATGACATACACAGCCCACGGCTGTAGGATATTGCCTACACATATGGTGGCAATCCTCTACAGCGGAATATATGTCATACACAGTCCACGACTGTAGGATATTGCCTACACATATGGTGGCAATCCTCTACAGCGGAATATATGACATACACAGCCCACGGCTGTAGGATATTGCCTACACATATGGTGGCAATCCTCTACAGCGGAATACATGACATACACAGCCCACGGATGTAGGATATTTCCTACATATGGTGGCAATCCTCTACAGCGGAATATATGACATACACAGCCCACGGCTGTAGGATATTGCCTACACATATGGTGGCAATCCTCTACAGCGGAATATATGACATACACAGCCCACGGCTGTAGGATATTGCCTACATATGGTGGCAATCCTCTACAGCGGTGGCAATACTCTACAGCGGTACACCGTGTATGACTTACACAACCCACAGCTGTAGGATATTGCCTACACATGGTGGCAATCCTCTACAGCGGTACACCATATATGACTTGTACACCGTGTATGACTTACACAACCCACAGCTGTAGGATATTGCCTACATATGGTGGCAATCCTCTACAGCAGTACACCGTATATGACTTGTACACCGTGTATGACTTATACAACCCACATGTGTAGAATATTTCCTGCATATGAATGCAATCTTCTACAGTGGATCACATTATAGGGCATAATACACACTTGGTGTGGTATGGACCTGGCACCAGGTCAGGTTATTCTAATTTCAAGGCTGAATATATTTGTTCTCGATGTAAATATTCAGTTCTGATTTTGGGATTTTATTTTCCCCCCAATGCAGCAGGTTAAAATGGGATCGAACCCGTTTGCCCGGCCTTACATGACCTTAGCTGTTGATAGGCCGTTAAACACTAATAAACAAACAAACAAACAAACATAATACACAACCCACAGGCACAGCTGTAGGATATTGCCAACATATGAAGACAATCCTGTAGAGGCAGGACACCGTAATGGTATAATATGGCATACCCAACTCATGATTTGTCTTCACTTTCAGATGTGTTTGTTGGGACAAATTCAAAATTCTCTGGCAAGACAAGTTGTCCAGAAAGAAGAGAAAACGATGGGATTCCATTTGTGATGCTGGCGACTACCAGCATGGAAAAGACCGGCATAGAAGGAGGAAAGAACGACAGAAGACGGCAGACTGTCAGTTATGAAGCATTATATAAAGTGAGTTGGAAAGCATTCGATTCTTTTTTAAGAGAGATGTAGCGTTCGTCCATGTGCGTACATACATGTGTATGTGCTTGTCTGCGGCGTTAGTAACACCTTTAATTTTTGTCGCGCCCGCATGCGGACAGCGTGATAATTATAGTCGCCACATTGGTGTACATACCAGTGCCGTAGCCAGAGGTTCGAAATAGACGAGGCCAACATAAGCGGCGGAAGACGATAATTATTGGGGGTGGAAGTGTGGAGGGCCCGAAGGGCCCGAGTTTGCTAGGCGGGTCCGGGGGCATGCCCACCCTGAACATTTTGAAATCAAAGTGGTCTGAAACGCCATTTCCTGCATTCTCAGCAAAGTCTGAGCACATACTATGACTCCCATTTTTCCTATATTGGAATAAAAAAAAATAAATTATCAAAGCTGCCGGTAAGATTCTCGTTTAACCAATGGCCAGTCTTGTTTTAACTTCTAAGCATTATTGTTGATTGCTTGTTGGCCATAATGGTTTAACGCCAACAAGATTGACGATCTCAACAGCTTCCTAGACTTTGATACCTAACCCCCTCCCTGTTGATCTGACCTACTTTTCTCTAAATGTAGGCCATGTCCGTCATAAGTTAGTGGGACTGTCACAAAACATTATCAGTAGTTCCTGACATTAATAGCTAACCACCCTGGGTCATTTGATGACCGTGACCTACTTTACTCAAAATAATGTAATGTACGACCGTCAAAACTTGGGTTGTACTTCCAAATTTCGCGTATCTCCTCATACATTAGTCGGATGTTCGACAAACTTCATTAGTAAGTAGCTTGTTTACATTGATACCTAACCATCCTGTATCATTCAGGTGACCTTCACATACTTTCTTATAATATATGTCCCATCCTTCAAAACTTGGATGTACGTCCAAATTTTTCATACATCCTGTTACATTAGTCAGATGTTGGCTAAAGTTCATTAGTGGCTTCCTGACATTGATAGCTATTCTGGGTCATTTGAGTGACCATAGCCCAGTGGTAGTGGGTGAGTTACAATCATCAATGAAACAGGCTCTGTTTATTTCTAACTATACAGATATACACAGCCCCTGATCCATGCCCGATAAAGCACATTTTCCGAACAGACATGCCATTCCTCACCGATTTGAGATGTTATCATAGAAGTTCAGAATTGGATGTCCAGTATGGGCCAAGACAACGCAGAACATTATGTAAGTATTAACTGATGAAAAATACTTACATACACTTCATCTTAGTCTTGTCGTGATTCTACAGTACCCAGACAGGTGAGTCCCTACACTACACGGACAGGTGAGTCCCTATACTACACACACAGGTGAGTCCCTACACTACCCAGACAGGTGGGTCTCTACACTACCCAGACAGGTGGATCTTTATACTACACAGACAGGTGAGTCCCTACACTACCAAGACAGGTGAGTCCCTACACTACACAGACAGGTGGGTCCCTACACTATACAGACAGGCGGTTATCTACACTACCCAGAGAGGTGGGTCTCTACACTACCAAGACAGGTGGGTCCCTACACTACCCAGACAGGTGGGTCCCTACACTACCCAGACAGTTGGGTCTTTACACTACCCATGACAGGTGGGTCCATACACTACCCAGACAGGTGGATCCTTACACTACCCAGACAGTTGGGTCACTACACTACCCAGACAGGTGGGTCCATACACTACCCAGACAGGTGGATCTTTACACTACCCAGACAGGTGGGTCCCAACACTACACAGACAGGTGGATCTTTACACTACCCAGACAGGTGGGTCCCTACACTACCCAGACAGGCGAGTCCCTACACTACCCAGACAGGTGGGTCCCTAGCTACCCAGTCAGGTGAGTCCCTACACTACCCAGACAGGTGAGTCCCTACACTACCCAGACAGGTGAGTCCCTACACTACACAGACAGGTGAGTCCCTACAGTACACCGACAGATGAATCCCTACACTACACAGACAGGTGAGTCCCTACACTACACAGACAGGTGAATCCCTACACTACACAGACATGTGAGTCCCTACAATACACAGACAGGTGAGTCCCTACACTACATACACAGCTGAGTCCCTACACTACCCAGATAGGTGAATCCCTACACTACACAGACAGGTGGTCCCTACACTACACAGACAGGTGAATCACTACACAGACAGGTGAGTTCCTACACTACACAGACAGGTGGATCCCTACACTACACAGACAGGTGAATCCCTACACTACACAGACAGGTGAGTTCCTGCACTACACATACATGTGGATCCCTACACTACACAGACAGATGAATCCCTACACTACACAGACAGGTGAATCCCTACACTACACAGACAGGTGAGTCCCTACACTACATACACAGGTGAGTCCCTACACTACCCAGATAGGTGAATCCCTACACTACACAGACAGGTGGATCCCTACACTACACAGACAGGTGAATCACTACACAGACAGGTGAGTTCCTACACTACACAGACAGGAGGATCCCTACACTACACAGACAGGTGAATCCCTACACTACACAGACAGGTGAGTTCCTACACTACACAGACATGTGGATCCCTACACTACACAGACAGATGAATCCCTACACTACACAGACAGGTGAATCCCTACACTACACAGACAGGTGGATCCCTACACTACACAGACAGGTGAGTCCCTACACTACACAGACAGGTGAATCTCTACACTAGACAGACAGGTGAGTCCCTACACTACCCAGACAGGTGAATCCCTACACTACACAGACAGGTGGATCCCTACACTACACAGACATGTGAGTCCCTACACTACACCGACAGGTCAGTCCCTACACTACACAGACAGGTCAATCCCTACACTACAATGACAGGTGAGTCCCTACACTACACAAACAGGTGGGTCCCTACACTACACAGACAGGTGAGTACCTACACTACATAGACAGGTGAATCCCTACACTACACAGACCAAACAGGTGAGTCCTTACACTACACAGACAGGTGAGTCCATACACAACACAGACAGGTGAATCCCTACACTACACATACAGGTGAATCCCTACACAACACAGACAGGTGAGTCCCTACACTACACAGATAGGTGGGTCTTTACAATACAGAGACAGGTGAGTCCCTACACTACATAGACAGGCGAGTCCCTACCACTACATAGACAGGTGAGTATCTACACTACACAGACAGGCGAGTCTATACACTACACAGATAGGTGGGTCTTTACAATACAGAGACAGGTGAGTCCCTACACTACATAGACAGGCGAGTCCCTACACTACACAGACAGGTGAGTATCTACACTACACAGACAGGCGAGTCTATACACTACACAGATAGGGTTTGACCTAATACTAGTATATTCCCGTCTCTGAAATGACTTTAATTACAAGTTTCTGAACAGTATAATACTATTTCATCATCAGCTACCCTGCTAGCCAGTCTGTAATAGACCTTGTTAGATATATTTAAAGCCTTTTAATCAATTAAATATGTTCACCTTTTCCTCTCTAGATCACGGTTCACATGCAAGTATTCCGTAATCCCATGCTTACAAACATCTAATTTGTTTAGGTCGACCATACAGATAATAAAGGATGGAACCTTCATAATGAAGTGCTGGTGAAGAGGGCGAGTTCAATGTACACCTTGGAGACGACAGAAATTAACCCCACCATCATATCAATATCTGGACTGTTGTAGAACATGCAATTATTACACACTGTCGGAAATATCAATGCGTTTAATTTCGTCAACTTACACAAACTGACAATTTCTTACATGGTATGTCGGTATTGTTGGAAATGTCAACCTGTCTGTGCCATTCAGACCATACATTGAATGTGATGAAAGTGTTAACTTTCCTGTACAGAAGACTAAACCAGATTGTGTACATTCATCTGTGGAAACACAAATTCCAGCTGCACAGAGACAATGTCGCGAACTGTTTAGGGAGATCCAGAACGTCACATATTTGGTGCCGATGTTGCCACATTGACTACAGCAACAACTACAGTATTCCCCTGAAAAATGGATTGCCCGCGATGCCTGTTGTGAAACACTGCAAACACAAAATACCCTACACAAGCTTTCTTCCCTTGAAAATGTGAAAAAATGTGTACCTACAGCATGTATATTCTTAGTAACAAAAGTATATATAGGTCAAATGCAGTGGTTCAAAACTTCCTTTGACTATTTACATATCTACATTTATCACATGAAAACATGTTATTCCATGCTGTAACCCAGTTCATAAATGTTATATGGCACACGTGTAATAACACCTGTAGAGAATTTGATTGACTGGCCGCATGCGCCCTAATTATGTATTTTGCGCCAACGTTATGTGAAATTAATAAAATGGAGACGGTCCAAATGACATCCGTAATGGCGCGAGAAAGCAATAATGTTTTGACGTTGACGTCATCATGTTTGAAATGTCATTAGAAGCGTCGGTGACTCATTAAAATTACTGAAATTGTTAGAATATGCTTTCGTTTGGTAATATGAAGTGTTTACAAAGAACAGGAGCCTATAATATTACATGGCATATTTATAATAATTTTTCTTGCAGGGATTAAAAATATTTTTCTCTGCGGAGATTTTTAACTAGATGCGAAAATAGTCAATGGCGTCTGCTCACTGAAACATATTGGAAATCTCCACGTTGGATGCTCTTTGGAGGGAAGTCATGTGATAAACAGAATCTCAAACTCGTTTCCATTTGATATGAGATTTATGAAACTTGTCGGCAATTTTATGCACCTCGCCTGAGGCTCGGTGCATAAACTGTGCGCGACTTGTTTCATAAATCTCATACCTGATGGAAACTCATTTAAGATCCTCTATATGTATTTTGTTGCAAAGTTAGATGTTCATCCTGGACATATGCTGTTTTATACAATCTAATATGTTCAATAGTTGCAGTATAGATTGTACAAGGAACTAGCTATATGCATGTAATCGTTTATTTAACATTTGAGCTGGTTTATCGTGAAATAAGCGCAATGGTTGGGTCCTTGCACTCAACAGATGAGTGAGTGTAGTGAACCGAGTTCGTATAGCGGTAGGATCCAATCACGAAGGTATTTCAAGATAATCAGCTCATCTGGTTAAATGAACATTTCACACATGATAATTTGCAAAAACAAAGTGATTGAAGCGTAAAATATGGACAAGAGTTGTGCAAATTAATTTCTGAAGGCGGGTCATATTGAAAGCAACTGTCGTGCGATTCAGAATGTGTCCTAGAACATGATTTGATTAGTTGAAGGAAACATGTCATTGTGACTTTACCGACATCATTTCTTCATATATAGGAAACACAAGAGTGGTGTAAACAATTGCAGCTCGACACAACCGAGTGGTGTAATTCACTGTGAAATTTGGGAAAACTGCCGGCTGAAATGTAAGGAATAGGGAATAACCACCAGCATTTGTTAGATATAAGGAATATTTTTCACGAGCCAGCCATGACATCTAATTTCGTCGACTAACGAGTGTGCAACACAAGTTAGTCGAATTATGTGGCCTTCCTGTCGAGTGAAATATATTATGTACTCAAAAATGCAGGTGGTTATCTATTTATTACATTGCTTTGTTTAAAAAATATTTAGAGTAGTAACATTAGTCTTATTACTTTTAGGGAATGGGGCTAAGTGAGTTTTTTTGTAGTACGGACATGGCACCAGATCAGATTATTCCAATTTCAGAGCTGAATATACTTGTGATGCATCATGACAAATGGGATTTTGTGGCCTATGCGTAGTGTAGATCCAGATCAGCCTTCTCGTCTGTGAAGTTTGGTCAGGTCTTCACTGTTAGCCATTCAGTTGGAGAAGCCTTTTTACATATAGCAATAGCAAACAGTTTTAACTCCTTTTCTGACTGCACAAGTCCACATTTTAATAAAGATCTACACTGATCACAATTTTGATAAGCTTGGTGGTGTGTCACAATATATGTTAATTTGCTAATGTGGCTCTCCGTCTCCCCTCCCTTTGTCTCGACCTCTCTCCATTTCTCTCTCCGTCTCCACTCTTTCTCTCTCTGTCACCGGTGGTGGCTGATGGAAGCATGGGTAATTTAACGATCGGGTTCATCTTTGCCGGAATCCCGACTGGAGACCTGGTTTGGCCCTCACATACGTCTTTGGCATTTTGTATGTGACGGTTGAATCTGGTTATATATACCCCTTATGTGAGTATTACGATTATTCGTAATCCTATTTTAGGGGAAGGGGCCAAATGACTTTGGTGTTGTATGGACCTGCCACCAGGTCAGGTTATTCTAATTTCAGGGCTGAATATATTGTTTCTCGATATAAATATTCAGTTCTGATTTAGGAATTTTCCCCCCAATGCAGCAGGTTCAAACGGGATCGAACCCGTTTGCCCGGCCTTGCATGACCTTAGCTGTTGATAGGCCGTTAAACGCCAATAAACAAACAAACACTCTCTGTCTCTCCGTCTCCTGTGAGTGGTGGTCGGGCGAACGCAACGGCGTAAATTAACGATAGGGTTCCTCCTTATAGGAATCCCGATTTGACCCTCAGATACGTTATTATCTTCGACTCGTTTGTTACCTGGGGGTTGAATTGGGTTATTGCCCATTATAAAAGTAGTAAGATTATTAATGATCCTACTGCTTTTGGGAGGGGGCCAAGCGATTCTGGTGTGGCGAGGACCTGGCACCAGATAGGATTATTCTGATTTCAGGACTGAATATATAGTTTTTGTTGCGCCCGCTTGCGGAAAGCGCGATATAGTCGGCACTTTGGCGTACGTACGTACGTACGTGTGTCCGGTTAAAGTTTTTGGTTAAGTTGTTTGGTTAAGTTTTTTGGTTAAAGTGTTTGGTTAAGTTCTTTGGTTAAAGTTTTTGGTTAAGTTTTTGGGTTAAGGGTTTTTAAAGTTTTGGTTAAAGATTTTCGTTATACTATATCTCTGCAACTGCTTTGCCCATTACCTTGAAACTTCACATGGGTGTTTATCATCATCTATATTTTCATTCTACCCCCCGGAGCGGGATCAACTGATCCTGAAAATAGTGCTGCAGTAGCCATTGCTTGTCGTAAAAGGCGACTAAACTGGCTTAACGATTGGGTTCATACTTTCCGGAACCCACTATACCGGATTTGGCCCTCATGTACATTTTGGCTTTCTTGTATGTGAGAGTTGAGTCGGGCTATGCCCCATATATAAAAGTAAGATTAGCGCTAATCCTATTACTTTTAGGGGATTGGGGATAAATGAGCGGTGTGGCGAGGGCCTGGCACCAGATCAGGTTGTTCTAATTTCAGGACTGTATATATATTTTGATTGTAAATATTGAGTTCTGAAGTTGGGATTTACCCCCCTCGGACAGGTGGATACGGGACACGACCCCGTTGACCCGTCTGCGTGTAGACTCCCTGAGGCTTGTACCACTATGTCAGAAAAGCGGACGTTAAACCCTATTCACTCACTCACTCACTCACTCACTCACTCACTCACTCATTCTACCCCCTCCCGTGCGGCCCCTGTGCCCAATGTCAAGGTCAAATTACTTTGAAGTTTTTGGTTAAGTTTTTTGGTTAAAGTTTTTGCTTAAGTTTTTTGGTTAAAGTTTTTCGTTATACTATATCTCTGCAACTGCTTTGCCCATTACCTTGAAACTTCACATGGGTGTTTATCATCATCTATATTTTCATTCTACCCCCCTCCCGTGCGGCCCCTGTGCCCAATGTCAAGGTCAAATTTACTTTGAAGTTTTTGGTTAAAGTTTTTTTCGCGCCCACTTGCGGAAAGCGCGATATAGTCGACACTTTGGTGTACGTACGTATACGTGTGTCCGGTTAAAGTTTTTGGTTAAGTTTTTTGGTTAAAGTTTTTCGTTATACTATATATTTTTAGTGTCCATGCCTCGCAAGGCGCGACATGCAGGCCGCGGCCATCTAGTTTGTCGAGCCCGCTTGCGGAAAGCGAGACATAGTGATCACAATGACGTCCGTCCGTGCGTCCGGCCGGCCGAAATCTGCGTTAAAGTTTTTAAATACTTTCTATCTCTGCAGTACTAAGTCGCATCGACTTGAATTGCGATTATTCGTAATCCTATTTTAGGTCAGGCTGTTGATTGGCCGTTAAACACCAATAAATAAACAAACTATCTCTCTCCTCCCTCTGTGGCCACCTCTCTCAATCTGTTAAAATGTGTCCTGTTTGATTACATTTTTGTGTATATTAAATTAACTTTTCTTGCACCATAATATTGAGTAAAAATATCAATTGTAAACTATTTGTGTTATTTGTTCACGTCCTTGAAAGTGTTTGTTTATCGTGATCATGAAGCTGTGGAGTAATGCAAGCAATATCCTACAGCTGTGGGTTGTGTAAGCCACATAAGGTTCCCTGCTGTAGAGAATTGCCACCATATGTAAGTACCGTAATATCCTACAGCTGTGGGTTGTGAAAGTCATACGATGTGTCCCGCTGTAGAGGATTGCCACCATATGTAGGCAATATCCTACAGCTGTGGGTTGTGTAAGTCATACGAAGAGTCCCGCTGTAGAGGATTGCCACCATATGTAGGCAATATCCTACAGCTGTCGGTTGTGTAAGTCATGAAGTGCCCCGCTGTAGAGGATTGCCACCATATGCAGGCAATATCCTACAGCTGTGGGTTGTGTAAGTCATGAAGTGCCCCGCTGTAGAGGATTGCCACCATATGCAGGCAATATCCTACAGCTGTGGGTTGTGTATGTCATATAAGGTGTTCTGCTGTAGAGGATTGCCACCATATGCAAGCAATATCCTACAGCTGTGGGTTTTGTAAGTCATATAGTGTTTCGCTGTAGAGGATTGCCACCATATGTAGGCAATATCCTACAGATGTGGGTTGTGTAAGTCCTATAAGGTGTCCTGCTGTAGAGGATTGCCACCGTATGTTGCCAATATCCTGCAGCTGTGGGTTGTGTAAGCCATATACATGTACGGTGTACAGCTGCAGAGGATTGCCACCATATGCAGGCAATATCCTACAACTGTGGGTTGTGTAAGCCATATACATGTACGGTGTACAGCTGCAGAGGATTGCCACCATATGCAGGCAATATCCTACAGCTGTGGGTTGTGTAAGCCATATTCAGTGTACAGCTGTAGAGGATTGCCACCATATACAGGCAATATCCTACAGCTGTGTGTTGTTTAGGTCGTATAAGATGTACTGCTGTAGAAGCTATATTGCCACCATATGTAGGCAATATCCTACAGCTGTGGGTTGTGTAAGTCATAAAGTGCACCACTCTATAGGATTGCCACTATATGCAGGCAATATCCTACAGCTGTGGGTTGTGTAAGTCATATGAAGTGCCCCGCTGTACAGGATTGCCACCATATGCAGGCAATATTCTACAGCTGTGTGTTGTGTAAGCCATATACGGTGTACCGCTGTAGAGGATTGCCACCATATGTTGCCAATATTCTACAGCTGTGTGTTGTGTAAGCCATATACGGTTTACAGCTGTAGAGGATTGCCACCATATGTAGGCAATATTATATAGCTGTGTGTTGTGTAAGTAATGTAATGTGTCCCGCTGTAAAGGATTGCCACCATATAAGAGACAATATCCTACAGCGGTGGGATGTGTAAGCCATATACGGTGTACCGCTGTAGAGGATTGCCACCATATGTTGCCAATATCCTACAGCTGTGTGTTGTGTAAGCCATATATGGTGTACAGCAGTAGAGGATTGCAACCATATGTTGCCAATATCCTACAGCTGTGGGTTGTGTAAGCCATATACGGTGTACAGCTGTAGAGGATGGCCACCATATGCAGGCAATATCCTACAGCTGTGGGTTGTGTACGTCATATAAGGTGTCCCGCTGTAGAGGATTGCCAATAGAGCAGGCAATATCCTACAGCTGTGTGTTGTGTAAGCCATATAAAGTGCCCCGCTGTAGAGGATTGCCACAACGCTGTAGAGGATTGCCACCATATATAGGCAATATCCTACAGCTATGTGTTGTGTAAGCCATATACGGTGTACCGCTGTAGAGGATTGCCACCATATATGTTGCCAATAGTCTACAGCTGTGTGTTGTGTAAGCCATATATGGTGTACAGCTGTGTAGTATTGCCACCATATGTAGGCAACATCATACAGCTGTGTGTTGTGTAAGTCATATAAGGTATCCCGCTGTGGAGGATTGCCACCATATATATTCAATATCCTACAGCGGTGGGATGTGTAATCTACATACGGTGTCCCGCTGTGGAGGATTGCCACCATATATATTCAATATCCTACAGCGGTGGGATGTGTAAGCTACATACGGTGTACCGCTGTAGAGGATTGCCACCATATGTTGCCAATATCCTACAGCTGTGGGTTGTGTAAGCCATATATGGTGTGCAGCTGTAGAGGATTGCCACCATATGTTGCCGATATCCTACAGCTGTGGGTTGTGTAAGCCATATACGGTGTATAGCTGTAGAGGATTGCCACCATATGTAGGCAATATCCTACAGCTGTGGGTTGTGTAATTCATATAAAGTGCCCCACTGTAGAGGATGGCCACCATTTGCAGGCAATATCATAAAGCTGTGGATTGTGTATGTCATATAAGGTGTCCCGCTGTAGAGGATTGCCACCATATGCAGGCAATATCCTACAGTGGGTTGAGTAAGCCATATAATGTGCCCCGCTGTACAGGATTGCCACCATATGTAGGCAATATCATACAGCTGTGGGTTGTGAAAGTTATATAATGTGCCCCGCTGTAGAGGATTGCCACTATACGTAGGCAATATCCTACAGCTGTGTGTTGTGTAAGCCATATAAAGTGCCCCGCTGTGGAGGATTGCCACAACGCTGTAGAGGATTGCCATCATATATATAGACAATATCCTACAGCTATGTGTTGTGTAAGCCATATACGGTGTACCGCTGTATAGGATTGCCACCATATGTAGGCAATGTCCTACAGCTGTGAGTTGTGTAAGTCATATAAGTTGTCCCGCTGTAGAGGATTGCCACCATATGCATGATATGCAGGCAATATCCTACAGCTGTGCTGGGTACAACAAGAAGCGGTTGTTAACGTTGTTGTTGTTGTTATTGTAGCATTCATGAATAGTCATGAATATTCATGACTCATTAATATTCATGCCGCTGTAGGATATTGCCTCAAGACTCTACCACAGAAAACACGGGTATATTTTAGTTAAATTAAATATGGCCGAGACGACCGTTTTCGGGGTAGTCAGAGTTTTCTGGGTATTCACATATTTTGTAATTTATATACATGTGTTCAGCCGCGATGTGCGTTACGTCGGGTGATTAAAATAAGCATGAGATTGACTTGACGTACATTATTCAAGTCCTTTAATCAAAGTACTGAAAGTACTAAAATATGTTATCTCCACAAAAACTGATCACTTGCGGAACTAGAGACTGAAAGTTGCATATTTTCTCAATCATCATCCAGAGGCAAATGTACTGTGATGGTGCAAACCCATTCACATCCACACGTTTTCTCTAGAATAAATTACTGTTTGTAACTCCCAGAACAAAATTGTACTAAATTTGTAGCAGTGAAAACTGGTCACTGCTACCTAACTGCGAGAATTAAAGATAATTGTTGCTGTATTCATATGCACAAAATGTCTCGATTCGTATTTTCCAAAATTTAACTGAGAAACTGAGCCTAAAACTGAAAACTATAGAGAATAGAGACAGACCAAAACGCCATAGGATAAGTTGGCACAGGGCACTATATTCTTGGTTGTACTCGCCATGTAGGCGTAGCACGACAATATGGCTGCCCCCATAGAAATTTGCGTAACATAATATGCTATCTCAAAGGCAATAACATATAATCAAAGTTCTGAAAGTACTGAAACTAGGTTAGCTCCACAAGATTACTAACACTTATTATTTATTTATATAATGATGTTTAATGGCTTATCATCAGTAAAGTCATTTTAGGTCGGTTAACAGGATCAACTCCCATATTACATGTGTATGGATAGAAGGTTAATCCCAAAATCAGAACAGAATATTTACAGAAAATAAATATAGTCGGTGTACATGGCTTCGCACACTTTACATGTACATGTATATTGATAATACTCAGAAACAAGTATACAAATAAAGTTTGCCGTTGTTTGTATTTTGACAGATATGACACTCAACAACGGAAATATGTGTGTCACATGTCAGACAGTTCATGCGAGGTCAGGGATCCGCCATTGTTGTTGTACTACATGAATCAATTTGAAAACACATGGGCGTATACATGGCCTCGCACACCCGAAACTCTTCAGATATAACGTATACATAGAATCTAATGATTAAAATTGATGTTCAGCATCAATCGATTATATGTTCAAATAATAAAGACATATTAACTAAATATTTATGAAGACACCCACAATGGTGATGTCTGGCACCCAGCTACATCAACAGACTATTCAAACGATTGTTTCACCGTGAATGAAAACAACAAAATTAATATTATTGACCAAACACCCACACCATCGCACCGACGACAATAAACCAACATTACTATCCTACTCTTTGTGCCTGGGAGAGAATGAGTCGAAAACGTAGCGGCTGGATCTAATCAACAGCACAGGAAATAATAATCCCTCAATACACCATGATAGCATCGGTGTGTCCGGTAGAGGTGCAACGATACGGTCAAACCCGTATTGCGATATATTGCGATACAACAAACCCATATTGCAATACGTATTGCGATATTATACCATGTATGAACAAATCATAATAAAAACAAACAGGAGATAAAGAACAGACTTTATTGTTTATTATTGTCATTAGAACACATCAAAACACTGTGTGGGTCAGGACTTTGCCCAGAAACGGTTGACATTAATGATTATTTCTGGACGAGAGGAAATTAGGGAGAAGTGATCAAAATCATATTTTCCCTGATTTTTTCTCTTACTTATAGTTATCGCGTAACTGTATACCGTATATACATGTAGCTAGCCATCGTAAGTCTACCGGCCCCATAAGTCGAGGCACGAACATGAACCCAAAAAAATCAGTCTTGAGCCAAGTCGCGGCCCATAAGTCGACTACTGAAAATTTGTCGGCTACTGGGTGCAGGCGAAATTAGGTCATGAATTGCCTGTATTGCTTGGCTAAGTTTTGTGCTTTCTGTAGTTTGTTTGAAGCAAATATGCTTCACATAAACGTAGAAAATATATCATTTATGCTTACTGTACTATATTTATCGACTGTCACCCCCAGTGAAATGTAAAGGTCGTGTTTGAAACATTTTAATACACACATGTTCAATCGATGTGTTGTAAAAATGGGCTGTTACGTGAATTGGACAAACTTTATAATAAACTAGTTAATCAGTTGCAATACTGTTGTTTTTTTATTGCAATAATACTTGTGTACAAGTATAAACATCATTAACTGCTACAGAGACAAACTAATTGTATTTCTATCAAGTAAATAATGATAATAGCAACTGTTCACAAATATTAGGAGGTAAATGGAACAGCCGTTACCTGGCAATTTCACAGCTGATCGGGTGAATGACCGGATACAGTGGCTTGTTTGATTTCAAGTCTGAATTGACTGGTGATGTGTGCAGTGCTTTTCTCTCATTTTTTGGCTGTGACGGGAGAAATAGGGCTTATGGTATTTGCGACCAGTGTAGCTGCTGATCAAATTGCACATCCATTTAGCATGAGAACATTCTATTTTGCTTGTTATTATCATGCTGGGTGCTTCATTGATGGAATGGTGAGCTGTAAATATCCGAATTGTCGTGATCGATATGCCATATACTGGTCGAAAATGTACTACACATGGTAACATACATTTTGCCAGCCGACAGTCCATACCAGTCGGTATTAGCCTCTCCTGTAGGATATTGTCCACGGGGCGCACACATCAGTGAATGCCTTTACATAACACTGTATCTGTTTCCAGGCTCAATTAGTAACAGGTTTTTAGTCATTTATGCTTCTCGCAAATTTATTGTGTTAATCGAGCAGACCTTCATTTCGCGGATGCCGCGAAACCACTTGCAAAATTTCTGTGAAGGAAGTAATGATTGTTCATTTTGCCTGCAACTCATGGTATGATTTAACATAATTTATTTTAGAAACATAAAAGAAAAATACCGCCACTGCAGTACTCGCCAGTAGAACGTACCTATCTGGCAATAGAAATGGCACCAAGTCGTGATTTTCCCTGACCATTTTGTATCATACTTTCGGTATATTATTTTTATACCCTAGCCATAAAATTACTCACTACATGTGTTACTCATCTAATTGTGGCGTGTTTATTAAAACATATTGACTTCTGTCATATTAAAAATTAAGTTTTGAATGATTTTGAATAATTTTGCACAATTATTTTAACACAAGATGGCGACCGAGAATATGGTGTAAATATCGCGATACGCGAAAACCGTACCGCGATACGTATCGTCAGGATGACATATCGCAATATACCGGTATACCGGTATATCGTTGCACCACTAGTGTCCGGTATGTTGCGTGGCTTCCGGCGGCTCGATCTGTTTAGTCGATTCATCAATGCACAGCATCGGTATGTCAGATGTGGTGCGTGATGTCCGGCAGATTATCAGGCAATATAAAATATAGCTGCTGTATTCATACGCACGAAATGTCTTGATTCGTATTTTCCAAAATTTAACTGATAAACTGAGCCCTAAACTGAAAACTATTGAGAATAGTATATGTAGAGTTTTAGATACAAAGCAAGACAGACCAAAACGCAGGATAAGTTGGCACAGGGCACTATTTTCTTAGTCGTACTTGCCGTTTAGGCGTAGCACGACAATATGGCTTCCCCTATAGAAATTTGGAGATACATGTAACATATAAAAATGGCACCAAATCCAATCACAGTCATTCCGCGTGTTTCGGCCTCCATCGGTGATTCGGTATAACTATATATACATGTATATGAACCAGGCTTCAAACTTTGGTCGGACACAACCTCGTATCATAACAAAATAATATGTTTAAAATTGTAATTTTCTATGCATTCTATGTATTTCTGCAGGATATCGATAATTCTCAAATGATCATATGAACTTGCCACTACAATATTAACGTTAGAGCCTTAAACACATTATTTGTTTAATTTATTATTTGTTTAATTTGTTATGATACGAGGTTGTGTTCGACCTACGAAAATGGAACTGTAATTCGATATTATTTGCATAATTTTAGCAATATTATTATTTTAGCAACATAACAATAATTCTTAAATGAACATGTGCACTTTCCGCCAAAATAATCGCATTAGCGTTAATAAAATCGCGGAATGTGTTTTGATAAGAGGTCAACAGCCAATGAAAACTCGGGACACTTGAAATTTATTGACACATTTATTGACACTTTCGGAACATACCCCGAAAACACCAACCATACGTCAAGATTCAAGATAGCTGACTTGTGTTGCTAAACACGCTAACGCAAATTTTAATCTTAACAACAATCTTATTTTGAAGGCAAGAAACATTGAAAGAAATGTTTACCATTGGATTGAACAGACAATTTAGCTCATATGCTATGTTTATAAAAAACGCTTGTTGATGAACTTGATAATACCCCGAAAACTGGACCCACCATCATATAAAAACAAACACTAAATGACTAATGTGCGAAAATGAGTGATAACGGTCATGTTTTTGTCACCAATTACTGAGTAAGAGGTGTAACTGCAAAATGGCGGTAATTCTGGAAGTCGGCGTGCCGTAAAAAGGTCACGTGACACAAATTTGGCCATCTTAACTTGGGGGAAACCACAGGGCTACTAAAATAAGTTCTTTGTATTCAAGTCAATATTCAATGTACCGGAAAGATCTGATACACTATTCTGCAGAGGAATCCTATGAATGGAATCGTAACTCTGGCTACGGACGGTACGGGAGTAGATTAAAATTGCAAGAGTTACGGTTCGCAACTAATATCGGAGGCAAATTATTGTAGCTAACACCGTACAACTAGCTTAGATTAGCTTAGATCATCTCAGCTATACGGATGTTAAGGATTTAACAGTCCGTTAAACTAACAGAGGTTTTAAGCAACTGGGTCCTGGCCATTGTAAAATATGGTCACAATAACAGCCAATTCTGTCTTCACGTTTTGCAAATAAAATGGGAATAAAAGGATAGTTCAGGTCAAAGTATGTATATTTACAAGTGTTATTATTGGTCTGTGCAAGTTTTTGAAAACAACTACAAAGTATTAAAACTGCTCGCCCGTCACAAAACGACAGGACAAAATTGGATGTTATTGTGACAAAATTTTACAATGGGCGGGCTCGGCTCTTGGCTACATGTAGAAGGATACAGAAAATATCAAAGACAGATGAAATAGTAAAATGCATCCGTGGCTTTTACTATTTCGTCTGTTTTTTATATTTTCTGTATCCTTCTAGCTGAGACACCTGCTGTGTAAGTATTTGTCACAATAACAGCCCATGTCGCAACACGCCAGGACAGAATCACTGAGAATAGGTTGTTATTGTGACAAAAAAGTACACAGTAGGTATCTCAGCTTGATCTAAGAAGGATACAGAATATATAAAAGTCAGACAGCATAGTAAAAGACATCCGTATAGCTGAGAGTATCTAAGCTATTGCTAACCGTACAACATGCTATCCTGTCTGCAGTTGCTACCACAAAAACAGTCGGGTGCAACAGTTGCTCAAATACGATGCTTGTTAAATCGTTGTCCATAACTAGTTAACCCCATGGAATTTTGTAGCATATTTTTCGCTAGCAGTTGCAGGTATGAATGTACATGTATGTCTGTAATACTATGTCGTATGTACACGACTCGTATTTGCACACCTACATGTAACGTGCTTGGGCTTGTGTCATTTTTAGCTCGCCTGCAGAAGAGCTTATGGCATACCCCCGGCGTCGTCGGCGTCCACAAACTTAACGTTGGGGTAAATGTCTTATAACTTATGTTTCCTTTCATGGAACACCTTGTTATTTCATACATGGATTCCTCAGATGACCCTCTATCATGCTGTAGCAAATCCATGACCCACCACAAAGCCCTTACCCAAGGTCAAGGTCACAAACTTAGCACATTCATATACTTAACGTTGGGGTAAATGTCTTATAACTTCTGTTTCCTTTCATGGAACACCTTGTTATTATGCCCCCGCCACCAAATGGTGAGGGGTGCATATAGTGTTAACGGCGTCTGTACGTACGTACGTAACGTACGTACGTACGTACGTACGTCCCGAAACTTTAACGCTCGGGTAAATGGCTTATAGTTTCCTTACTCCGATCTGCTTCACATTTCAGACACGCATTGCTCCAATGCTCCTCTACTGTCATGTGACAAATCCACATTCGTCCCGCACCCGCTAAGCCCAGGGTAAAGGTCACAGACTTGGTGCCTTCGAAACCTTAACGCTCGGGTAAATGGCTTATAATTTCTGTTTCCTTGCTCGGATCTGCTTCACATTTCAAACACGCATTGCTCCAATGGTCCTCTACCGCCCTGTGACAAATCCACATTCGTCCCGCCCCCGCTAAGCCCAGGGTCAAGGTCACAGACTTGGTGCGTTCGAAACCTTAACGCTCGGGTAAATGGCTTATAATTTCTGTTTCCTTGCTCCGATCTGCTTCACATTTCACACACGCATTGCTCAAATGCTCCTCTACTGCCATGTGACAAATCCACATTCGTCCCGCCCCCGCTAAGCCCAGGGTAAAGGTTACATACTTGGTGCCTTCGAAACCTTAACACTCGGGTAAATGGCTTATAATTTATATTTCCTTGCTCGGATCTGCTTCACATTTCACGCACGCATTGCTCCAATGGTCCCGCCCTGTGACAAATCCAAATTCGTCCTGCCCCCGCTAAGCCCAGGGTCAAGGTCACAGACTTGGTGCGTTCGAAACCTTATCATTTCTGTTTCCTTGCTCCGATCTGCTTCACATTTCACACACACATTGCTCCAATGCTCCTCTACTGCCCTGTGACAAATCCACATTCGTGCCTTCGAAACCTTAACTCGGGGGTAAATGGCTTATAATTTCTGTTTCCTTGCTCCGATCTGCTTCACATTTCCCACACGCATTGCTCCAATGCTCCTCTACCGCCCTGTGACAAATCCACATTCGTCCCGCCCCCGTTAAGCCCAGGCTCAAGGTCACAGACTTGGTGCGTTCGAAACCTTAACGCTGGGGTAAATGGCTTATAATCAAATATGCCTCGTTTTCTTTGGCTGCGAGCGGGGGCATTCGTGTGCTGATAGGCCACATTTCTAGTTTCATACATGCATTCCTCAGATGACCCTCTATCATGCTGTAGCAAATCCAAAACCCACCACACAGCCCTTACCCCAAGGTCAAGGTCACATTCTTAGCACATTCATAAACTTAACGTTGGGGTAAATGTCTTGTAACATCTGTCTACTTTCATGGAACTCCTTGATATTTCATACATGCATTCATCTGATGATACTCTATCGTACTATAGCAAATCCATGACCCACCGCCCATCCTTTACCCCAAGGTCAAGGTCACAAACCTAGCATGTTCATAAACTTAACGTTGGGGTAAATGTTGTGTAACTTCTGTTTATTTAGAGGGAACACCTTGATATTTCATACATGCATTCATCTGATAATACTCTATCGTGCTTTAGCAAATCCATGACCCACCACCCATTTCTTTCCCCAAGGTCAAGGTCACAAACTTCTGTTTCTTTACTGGGAACGCTTTGATATTTCATACATGCATTCATCTTATGATCCTCTATTGTGCTACAGTAAATCCATGACCCACCCCTTTCCCCAAGGTCACAAACTTAGCACATTCATACATGCATTCCTCATGTGAATATCTATCATGCTGTAGAAAATCACCAACTTAGTGCGTTCATAAACTTAACGTTGGGTTAAATTTTGTTTTACTTCTGTTTTCAGGGAGCGCATTGATATTTCATACATGCATTCATCTTAATATGCTATATTATGCTATAGCAAACCCACGACCCACCTTGTACCACTGACCCCAATGTCAAGGTCCACCGCACGCCCCTTAACCCAAGGTCAATTATAATATAATATTCATGTTTTTTATGCAACTGTGCCAAGTTTGAGTGAAGGCTGCCAACAGGCGAGCTTCATTGTCTTCTGACAACTCTTGTTAGCTTTGGCTTATTTGTTACCTGGGAGTTGAATTTGGTTATTGCCCATTACAAAAGTAGTAAGATTATTACTGATCCTACTGCTTTTGGGAGGGGGCCAAGTGATTCTGGTGTGGTGTGGACCTGACATCAGATCAGGATTATTCTGAATTCAGGGCTGAATATAAGTTGTTTTTTTGTCGCGCCCGCTTGCGGAAAGCGCGATATAGTCGGCACTTTGGCGTACGTACGTACGTACGTACGTACGACGTGTGTCCGGTTAAAGTTTTTGGTTAAGTTTTTTGGTTAAGTTTTTTGGTTAAAGTTTTTGGTTAAGTTTTTTGGTTAAAATTTTTGGTTAAGTAGTTTGGTTAAGTTGTTTGGTTAAAGTTTTTCGTTATACTATATCTCTGCAACTGCTTTGCCCATTACCTTGAAACTTCACATGGGTGTTTATCATCATCTATATTTTCATTCTACCCCACTCCCGTGCGGCCCCTGTGCCCAATGTCAAGGTCAAATTACTTTGAAGTTTTTGGTTAAGTTTTTTGGTTAAAGTTTTTCGTTATACTATATCTCTGCAACTGCTTTGCCCATTACCTTGAAACTTCACATGGGTGTTTATCATCATCTATATTTTCATTCTACCCCCCTCCCGTGTGGCCCCTGTGCCCAATGTCAAGGTCAAATTACTTTGAAGTTTTTGGTTAAGTTTTTTGGTTAACGTTTTTCGTTATACTATATCTCTGCAACTGCTTACCCATTACTTTGAAACTTCACATGGGTGTTTATCATCATCTATATTTTCATTCTCCACCCCCCTCCCGTGCGGCCCCTGTGCCCAATGTCAAGGTTAAATTACTTTGAAGTTTTTGGTTAAGTTTTTTGGTTAAAGTTTTTTGTTATATACTATATCTCTGCAACTGGTTTGCCCATTACCTTGAAACTTCACATGGGTGTTTATCATCATCTATATTTTAATTCTACCCCGCTCCCGTGCCGCCCCTGTGCCCAATGTCAAGGTCAAATTATTTTGGTTAAAGTTTTTGTCGCGCCCGCTTGCGGAAAGCGCGATATAGTCGGCACTTTGGCGTGTGTCCGGTTAAAGTTTTTGCTTAAAGTTTTTCGTTATACTATATCTCTTTTTTTTTAGTGTCCATGCCTCGCCACAAGGCGCGACATGCAGGCCGTGGCCATCCAGTCAGGGTTGGCCGGGAAATACCGGGGACGGGAAATACCGCCGGGAAATACCGGTATTTCCCGCCCCGGGAAATAAGCCCAGAAGTGGGAAATACCGGGAAATACCGGGAAATAAGATTATGTGTCTTCCAAACACGTTTTTTGCTCATTTTTATGCATTGCTACCACTAGTGCTTAAACTGTTTCGTCCCTGTCAGGAGTACTCATCAGGTGGCATCATTGGCAACCACAACAGTTTGTTTTTGGGTTTTATTGCTTTTTTTTGTTTTTTTTTATTTTATTGTTTTTTTTTTCATTTATTTTTTCTTTTTTTCGTTTTTCTTGTTGGAATGTTTCTTCAGCCAGTAGTCTGTCTTCACCAGTCGATTTCCTCGCTACCTCTCAGGAAGCAGTAGCATAGCACCAGCTTCGCTGCTTTCTCAACGCCCAGTCTGTTGCGTAGTTTCGTCTGTATGATGCCGAAGTTGGAGAACACACGTTCAATGGCGGCTGAACTTGCTGGCAGTACCATCAATTTCCTGGCGAGCTGACTGAAGTCTTTGGTGATCACGCCCGACCTCTCCACACATGACCACCATACAGCTGGCTTCGAGTTGTTGATGGAGGATTCCTGTTGTAGCACCTTAGGAATTGGCAGTGTCTCGGACATGTAGTTGAGGAGTTCGGGTACAAGTTCCGGCTTGGTCTCATGAAGAAGCTCCTGGGCCTGGTGACGTGTTCTGGTCGAAGTTTTCTGCCCTTGTAGATCGGATGTACAAGGTTGGCGAGGTAGTGGTTTGGTGTCATAGCCTGTTTAAATCGCTTGTCAACGTTCTTCCGGTATGGCTCCAAGTCTGGGTTCTGAAGTAGATCATTCCACTGCTCACATGCGTCCGCGATTGTAGCTGTATCTGACTGGAAGGAATCTAAGGCTCTGGAGATGGGCTGTAGTTGTGTTTGACTTCGCTGAACAGTCCGACGTTGTGAATGAGGCTTCTGATCCGCGTGTCGATGACGTCTTCATTCTGGGCCACTATCAGCAGCATGAATGGCCTGTTTCTTATGAAGGTCTCGGTACATGCTAGCTGACTATTCCATCTCGTGTCCGCAGGTAGTTGGGGTTTCACCGAGCCGGCTATCTCCGCGAGTAGGGCGCCAGGAATGTGATGATTGCGAAAGTATTTGTTAATTTCGACGACTTGGTTGATGACCTGGGTCGGTGTGATGTCTTGTCCCAGTAGATTGAGCCAGTGGGCGGAGCATCCATAGACGGTAAGGGAGGGATCGTCGTCCTTCAGGTTTCTCCGCATGGCCTCCATCTTCTTCTCATTGTCGGTAACGACACCCGTGACGTTACAGCCGTACTTCTCGTTGGCCTCGTGGATGGCGTCCTGAGCTATCGAGGTGCAGTATTTTTCGTCATATTCTTCAAAAGCAGTTCATTTTCATCCTGCACACATGATACTACAATCAGTACACCGGGTAATAGAAATTGTATGGTATATATACCCGTATTTACCACCAAAATCATCCAAATTCTTATTTCCCGGTATCCAAATTCTTATTTCCCAGTATTTCCCGGTATTTCCCGGTATTTCCCAGTATTTCCCGGTATTTCCCGCCGTCCCGGGAAATACTCTTATTTCCCGGGAAATTGCCAACCCTGCATCCAGTTATTGTAAATATTTAGTTCTGATTTTGGGATTTTCCCCCAATTTGTACATGTACTTGAACATGTACTTGTACAGATAATATATGGGAGTTAGTACTAAACCCATTGACCCGGCCTTAAATGACCTTAGCTGTTGATAGGACATTAAACCTCAACAAACAAACAAATACACATCGCATGGCAGAAAAATGGGGTTTTCTAACCATGTCTATAGTATGGATTTTGTCATCTGAAAATCAGGTAATGATAAAAACTGTAATTTATCAAACTTCAGATACATGTACAATCATTGCCCTATATGCTGTCATATCAGAGAACAGTTCCAGGGCTCCAGATAAGGAATTAGTAATTAAGTATTGTCATTCCATCATTTCTGAAGCAATTGGGTATTTTAATTGGGTATTTAAGCAAATATGCAGCTTATCTGGAGCTCTGATGTGCAAACATTGTCCCATATGCCGTCATATTCAGAGAACAGTTCAACACCAGAAGTTGTTTTGGCTGACCCGGCATGCAGTTGATATTGCTTTGGGCGGCACAGCAACATTGTGGGAAATTCCTTTTAATTTCTGTTTTCTGTCATACCGCTTCTTGATATCTCGTCATATTGAAACCGCCACATGCACCAACACCACGCATACTTCGTTGTCTCTGACAACTCTTGTCATTGTTAAGTTTTTGTGTGTACGTCCATTTGTCGCTCATTTTCACAGCTACAACCACCAATAATTCCAGCACAAAAATATTTACACAATTCCCTAACATTTGATTGGCCCGTAGCAAGTCTCTGTCCAAAATTTATATCCCAGTAAACTCCTATGCCGAACTACTTTCTACAGGCGGCCTCAAAAATCAATGAATACAGTAAACACATAGCAACTGTGATCAGGTTCAGGTAGTAACCGTGAGGCGCAGTTAAAATAATTCTTAAGAAAACGGAAAATAAACACATTTTCATGATTAATTTATTTCAAATACTGGAATTATAGGGAATGATTGGCATTTTTGTGGAATTTATCGGGGATATAAACTTGGAAAAGTCGCGGGAATACTGGACGAAGGCCTTCCGGCCTTCGTCCAGTATTCCCGCGACTTTTCCAAGTTTATACCCTGATAAATTCTACAAAAAGGCCATTCATTCCTATAATAACATCATCTGCTGGTGGTGTACACTAGAAAATGCAGTACAACATGACCTTCATTTGAATTTGACCTACCTTTTCTGCATCAATCACTTACCTAGTCATTTTCAATGTTCAGTTGTTGTCTCGCCTGCGAAGCAGATAGCGAGACATAGGTTCTGCTTTTCCGACGTCGTCGTCGGCGTCGTCGGCGTCATCATTCAATCTTAAGTTTTCGTGTTACGATCATTACTTCAACACCTTATCAGCTACAGTCATCAAACTTTATACATCCCTTTACTATGATATGTAGATGAATATAGGACTATTAAAAATACAAATCTCGGGGGCCCCAGGGTCAAGGTCAAGGCGGAACAAGGCGAGACATTTGATTCCGCGGAATTATTGTTGTGTTTAAATTCATATCTCACTCACTGTAACGGCTACTACCATCAAACAGACAACCGCATCTGCTAATGGTGTACATCCAAAACTTCAGTATGACATACATCAGCTTTATTCTACCGTGACTACTTTTTTCGCATTTAATTACTAAAGTCACTTTCAATGTTTTTTGTGTTTAAAGTCTTTACAAAAACCCGGCCTTTGTGGCTTTGCCATTTGTTGTTGTTGTTTTTCTTGTTGAAAATATTTAATTTCCCTGTAATAGGTTTTTGGTGGGTCGGGGCCATCACCCACAAACCATACATAATATACATGTAATAGTCAGATACAAATACAAAATATACAATTACAGATATTCACCCTCTTTTGCTCTTGCAGTACTGGGTAGAAATCACTGTTCTATTAAGACTTCATGGTTGAGTGGTACATTAGAATCGTCATTAATGAGAGACCTGAATTTTCAATAAAAAAACTTGCACATGTTATTAAAAAAAGACAGTAATACTTATAATAAACGCGCAGATGACAATGTCACTCTCCAGCGCTGCAAGAGCCAAAGTTTGATTTAGCATATGAAATACATGTAATTGATTATATGTTATCATTCATATTACCCATGATCCAACTGAACAAGCGCCACTCTGTAAAAAGTGAAGTTCACTCCTACTGTGCATCTACATGTTTAAATCATGTGCTAACCCTTTCAACACTACAGCCATTTATATAGGTGTTTTTAAACAGTGTAGATCCAGACGAGCCGGCTCATGATAAGCTGTATCATCAGGATCTACATTCTTTGCAAGTAATTTTCATATTTGTTAAAAAAAAGATAATTATAAATCGATTATTTGAAAAGTATTTTGTGTTGAATGGAATTGACCGAAAATTAACATATTATAATCCATTCCTGTTATTAGGGGTTAAATGTTAAAGTTGTTGGTAACATTATGTATTGACAAGCCAATATATAATCTGTTCCGATCCCCACACTGGTTCTAAAACAAAACGCGGCTGGCTCCGTCAGATCATGGTCTTTGCTTGAACCTGTATTACTCTGTGTATATTATATTCTTCCACTAGATTCATATTTATAATATCTTTATTTCTCAAACCTATAATATGAAGTGGAATTGGGGGTGGGGAGGAGGTGGGTAATGGGTTAAAACAAAGAATAAAAAACACACACAAAAGCAGAGATTTATTATAGCACCCGCAACTAGCTCAGCTGAAGATGAAATCTTATTTTGGTATTTTTGTTACATAAATTAAACTTGTGAAATGATAAAGTCTTCCCAAATTTTTGTAAAGTTTTCAAGTTTGTTGTCCATTATTGCTGCCTTCCTGGATGTTTCATACAATAGCTGAATTTGATGCTTCAGTACTCTGAGACTTGGAACTACTTTTGAACACCGGCAATAATAGAGATAGTATTTAATTTCTAATACGGTAGTATTAATTGTTTCAAGATACTTATTGTTTTTTCGTAAATCCCAAGGATGAATGATTTTTCGTTAATTGTAATAGTTATATTTTTTGTCGCTATCCATTCTTGAAGTTCCCTAAATATGTTTACAATTCCAAAACAAATGTTTTATTGTTTCCGAAAACTTTTTACAGAATGTACATAATGGACTACTGAAAATTTTAATCTTATTTAGGAAATCATTTGTGGTCAGAATATTGTGGTTTATTCGGTACTGGAACCATTTTCGAGTTGTGTCTTTTGTTATGATATGCGGCCATAAATATATTTTCTTCCATGTTTCATTGTTAAAATTATAGGTGGAGTTCCATTTAATTTTACCAGCTGGAGTTTTAGAATTGGAGTTTAATGTGAGATACATGTAATGTCCCGGTTTTGTTTTTAGCTCACCTGAGCGAAGCTCATATGTGAGCTATTGTTACCGCAATGTGTCTGTCCGTCCGTCCGTCGTCCGTCCGTCCGTCGTCCGGGAACATTTTCAAACGTCTTCTCCTCGGTAACCATTGGGCCTATAGTCACCAAACTTCATGGTCATGGTCCTTAGGTAGGGGGACTACAAAATTGTTAAAATGACGTCATTATGTAATCCAAGATGGCCGCCGTCTAAAAATAGCACAAATTCTTCAAAAATCTTCTCAAGAACCGCCAGCCGGATTTCGACAAAACTTGGTAGGAATGATCGATGTACAATGCTCTTTCAAAGTTGTTAAAATGGTGACCCCGGGGTCAAAAATGGGCGTGGCCCGTGAGGTCAAATTGGGGTCAAATTTTATTTTTGACTGAATATGGTCATGTCATATATCAAATTGAAGGTATCAATGAGGCGATTTTTTGTTGAAATCGGATGGTTATGTCATCCAAGATGGCCGCCGAAAGGTCAAAAGGTCGTTCTTTTATTAGAGATTTCAAAATTCGTCTTCACATGAACCGCTTAGCCCATGGTAGCCAAACTTAAAAGTTATGGTCCATGGGTGAAGCCTTTTCACATTTGTTAAAATGGAGGTCATCCCTAATCCAAGATGGCCGCCGTCTAAAAATAGCATAAATTCTTAAAAAAACTTCTTCTAATAAACCGCTAGCCGGATTACGACGAAACTTGGTAGGAATGATCGATGTACAATGCTCTTTCAAAGTTGTTAAAATGGTGACCCAGGGGTCAAAAATGGGCGTGGCCCGTGGCGTCAAATTGGGGTCAAATTTTATTTTTGACCGAATATGGTCATGTTATATATCAAATCGAAGGTATCAATGAGGCGATCACTGGTACATTTTTTGTCGAAATCTGATTGTTATGTCATCCAAGATGGCCACCGAAATGTCAAAAGGTTGTTCTTTTATTAGAGATTTCAAAATTCTTCTTCACATGAACCGCTTGGCCCATGGTAGCCAAACTTAAAAGTTATGGTCCATGGGTGAAGCCTTTTCAGATTTGTTAAAATGGAGGTCATCGCTAATCCAAGATGGCCGCCATCTAAAAATAGCATAAATTCTTAAAAAATCTTCTTCTCATGAACCGCTGGCCAGATTTCGACTAAACTTGGTAGGAATGATCGATTTATAATGCTCTTTCAAAGTTCTGAAAATGGTGACCCCGGGGTCAAAAATGGGCGTGGCCCGTGGGGTCAAATTGGAGTCAAATTTTATTTTTGACCGAATATGCTCATGTCATATATCAAATTGAAGGTATCGATGAGGCGATTGCTCTGGTGCAATATTTGTGAAATCGGATGATTATGTCATCCATGATGGCCAAAAGGTCCATTTATTCAAGATTTTGAACTTCTTTTTCTCAGGAACCACATGGCCGATGCTGGCCAAACTTCATAGGAAGTTAAGATCCTTGGGTGAAGCATTTTCAGATTTGGTAAAATGAGTGTCATCGCTTAATCCAAGATGACCGCCATATAAAAATAGCACAATTTGTTTAAAACACATGAACTCACTGTCACATTCTCCTCTAGTGTTCATGGAGTCAGGTGAGCGAATTAGGGCCATCATGGCCTTCTTGTGTATGTATATTTTTAGTTTGTATGGAGTAAATGGCATTTCTAAGTTTGTTTCGATATTGTTAAGTTTCAAACTTTTACCCCAAACTTTTATTGCTTTGACAAGGCCATAATGTTGAAGAAAGTTTATATTTATGTTGAAATTTGTTTTAAGTTCATTTTGAGAGGCAAAAGTTCCATCAATTTTGATAATGTCATTTATAAAACATATTCCCTTATCAAACCATGCCTTATTGAAGAAGGTTGTCCCACATTTTATGTCCTTATTCAAAAATATTGGGCTTGAAACTATTACATTAAACGATTTGCAACCTGATTTGTAATCTTTCTTACAGTCCAGTCTACAGGGGGATTCAGTTACTTATGTTTTACAAACATGAACATAATATTTATTTTAATTACAATTGCAGGTGATCTGACTTCCATCTTTTGAAGCAAGATGGCCACTTGACGTACAAGATCCAGAGACATATTAAGGCACCTGGAATGTCCAATATGTATGGAGAAATTCAAGGTTCCGCGGTCTTTGCCAAATTGTCTCCACAGTTTCTGCCACAAGTGTCTTGTCACCTACCTCTATAATGCCACAGTGGAGCTGCATTCCGATTACCATTGCCCTTTCTGTCGAGAAGTTATAGATGTAAACGGCAATATGGGATATAATGCTATCAACGCATGGGTGAAAAGATTGCCACTCAACCATGTTATAGTTTCGTTATTGGATGAAGTATCAGATGATCACCATGCCATTCATCAAGCCACAGATGGGAAACCTTCTGTGAAGTTTTGCCAATCACACTGGGGCAGACCACTGGAGTATTTTTGTAGTGAACATGATCAGATTCTATGTGACAGTTGTGTTGCTAAATCCCACAGGAGGTGCGTGAATATTGAGGATCTGGAGGAAGTCTTCAAACCTCAGCAGAAACTGCTCGCTAGAATGGACAAAGTTAGGATAGCCCTTACCAAATCAGTTGACAGCGCTAGAATTGATGTGGAAGAAATTGACAATGCAGAGAAAGAAATTCGGGGAAAGATTTCAATTGTTAAACAGAAGCTACAGGTACTTCTTTCATTGGCTGATACATTTGAGAAAGAAACATTGAAGTCAACTCAAGACATTTCAAGTCAAACGAGTGATAAGAAACAACTGGATATTGGCATTGGACTTAATTGGCTTCAGTCATTAGATGAAGCCTATGATAAATGTACACAGAGCATCTCATCTGCTACTGGCTTGCTGAAATCGCGATGGGCCTTGTTTGATACCATTGTCCAGTGTGAACACTTTGTCAAAGGCCTAACGCTTCTCCCGAAACCATTGTTTTCCATGGAAATTTTCTCATCTTTGGACACCATGTTGAAGGATGGATTTGGAAAGTTCCATGGACCTGATGGAAAGGTACCTAAGCTGGTAAAATTAGAAACAAGAACAACAGAAACGTGTAAAGGGTTATCAACAACAAAAAAAAAGTTAAAGAATTCCAATGCTACATATGGTGCTGCTGATGAAAAACAAAAACATTCGACAGATCCCCCAAAGCCAATCATAACAGCTCGCACTGGATTCCTATACGTTAAGCCAAAGAATTGTGTAACAACTGCTGTTGGTGGTGCAACATCCAAGTCTACGACAGCTGATGTAAATCCAAAGAATTCTGTAACAGCTACTGACAAGGCAAAGGCAACGTATTCCATGAAACCTGCTAATAACGCAAAGCCGGCATATTCCATGACACCTGCTAATAACGCAAAGCCGACATATACCATGACACCTGCTAATAATGCAAAGCGGACATATTCCATGACACCTGCTAATAACGGAAAGCCGGCATATTCCATGACAACTACTGCTGATGTAAATCTAAACCACTCCTATGCAGAGAGGGTAGATTACCCTCCACTTATTGAAAGTCTGGGTGTTGTAAAGATTGACATACCACACAGTAAGGTTCCACGCTATTCTGGAATTGCATATCTACCGGATGGAAGTCTAGTGTTGTCAGATAGCTACCATAGGCGGCTTGTGTTGTTGGATCATAATTGCAATTATCAGTCTCACCTTGTCCTTGGGCCCCTTATGCCCACTATGTTAGTTAGTGTTGGTGGAAATGAACTGGCTGTAGCTGTGCTGAGGAACATGAAAGACGATGATTATGACCAGGTTTTTCATGTCAATGTAGTGGATCGAAAACTGGATGTACTATATTGTTATGATGTTGAACAATTTGAACTGAGGGATATTGCACACGGTAACAACAACAAATTGCTCCTGTCCACTAGAAGTTATGGTGGAACATACTGCTTGTCGGAAGTCTTCATAGACAATGGTGAGGCTGCTTCTCCAGAGTTGCACAATCTGAATGATGGTACACAACTTACATGTATCAATGGACTAACTGTAGACTCTCACTGCTGTGTAGGGGAATATCTACCAAGGATCTATGTGCATGTCGGCTCTCATGAGTCTCCATATCGGCTTATCTGCACAAACAGTATTGGTGAAGTTTTCTTCGAGTACTGGCATGAAGACTTGGTGCCAAGTTGTGTTGCTCCTATTGCCATCGATGGAGAGGGGAATATTTATCTCGGCAATAGGAAGAATATTCATGTTATCTCAAAGCAGGGATATAATATCGCTATTATTGGTACCCAGTGCTACGATATTCAGGCTATAGCATTTAACGAAACGAAAGAACGATTTATCATCACCCATAATGCATGGGATGATAGGAAACTGCTTGAGGAATTCGGCGTGCGCTACTGATCTATAATGTACGCTTATTAGGCCGTCCTTAACAAATTGTTTGTTTCCTGTAACCCGACCCAGAATTTTAGAAGTGGGTCGGTCGGTGAGGCAATTTCTTTTTTTTTCTGTCACATGACATATCGATGGTCTAGTAACATAAGGTCGTAAGTGCTTGACTTTAAAAATTATTAATATTAAAAAGGTACAATATTTTAACACTTGCAATAAAAGTATGTCAATTGCTGTATGTGTTGTTGTATGAACATGTATGCCATTTATGACCAGAGATTATATTAACCCTTTTAACCCACTGTAGCACTAAATTTAAAATATATATATATAAAAAAAAAAAACAATTGTAAAAAAAATATAATTGTAAACGAAATTGCAATAAAAAAAATCGGGTCGCACCGTTTTTAGCGGGTCGGTCGGGTTACAGGAAACGGGATTATAATTATGGCCTTACCAAACTGAAAGAACAGTTGATCCATTAAATCAGACAAGACATGTGATTTTGTACCTACGAACATGAGCAATATTTCATGAAACATATTTACAGAAACTGTGATATTTTCATTAAAGGTACATGCCCACTCAGTAGGTACAAACTGTTCTTTATAGGAATTAAATAAGTGTATACTTGCGTCACTATATTCCACCAGTTCTAAAAAATTATGAGGGCCCGCATTGCAGATATAATCATTTAGTTTATTTTACTGATTGTGACTCGCAGTGGTATCAGGCTATTTTCATATGCAAATGAGGCATGGTGTTTTTTTTAAATTATTTATACTATTTAAATACGTCAACTGAAAAAATAATATTTATACCCCCCGCAACGAGTTGTGGGGGGGGGGGGGGGGTATACTGGAGTCAGGTTGTCCGTCCGTCCGTCCGTCCGTCCGTCCGTCCGTGCGTCCGGATAAACTTAACAGAGAAATATTGTTATAACTTCTATTTCCTTCATCTAAAATGCTTGATATTTCACACATGCATTCCTGTAAGGCTCTACTACCATCCTGTGCCAAATCCACGACCGTCCAACCCCCGCAGATCCCAAGGTCAAGGTCAAATACTTAGTCCGTAAACTTAACATCAGAGAAATATTGTTATAACTTCTATTTCCTTCATCTAAAATGCTTAATATTTCACACATGCATTTCTGTAAGGCTCTACTACCATGCTGTGCCAAATCCACGACCGTCCAACCCCCGCAGATCCCAAGGTCAAGGTCAAATACTTAGTCTCTTTACAAAACTTAACATCAGAGAAATATTGTTATAACTTCTATTTCCTTCATCTAAAATGCTTAATATTTCACACATGCATTCCTGTAAGGCTCTACTACCATGCTGTGCCAAATCCACGACGATCCAACCCCCGCTGATACCAAGGTCAAGATCAAATACTTAGTCTCTTTACAAAACTTAACATCAGAGAAATATTGTTATAACTTCTATTTCCTTCATCTAAAATGCTTAATATTTCACACATGCATTCCTGTAAGGCTCTACTACCATGCTGTGCCAAATCCATGACCGTTCAACCCCCGCTGATCCCAATGTCAAGGTCAAATACTCTTTACAAAACTTAACATCAGAGAAATAAGTTATAACTTCTATTTCCTTCATTGAAAATTCTTATTATTTCACTTGTGCATTCCTCTAAGGTTGTACTATCATGCTGTGACAAATCTACGACTGTCCAACCCCCGCTGATCCCAAGGTCAAGGTCACATACTTAGTCTCTTTACAAAACTTAACATCAGAGAAATATGTTATAACTTCTATTTCTTTCATTGAATATACTTAATATTTCATATGCTGTGACAAATCCCCGCTGATCTCGAGGTCAACGTCACATACATACCGTATAACCTCGACCACCATTTTCTAAAATGCTTATAAACACAAATAATCCTTAAATCCTTATTTCTGTTTGAAATTGGCGGTCCTTGGTAAAAAAAAATTCTTTCTTTTTTTTATTTTTTACTGGCTAATAAACGCCCCCCCCCCCCTTTTGTTAAATGTAACGCCTCCGGGGGCGTTAATTTGAGGTTATACGGTAGTCTCTTTACAAAACTTAACATCAGAGAAATCGGTTATAACTTCTATTTCCTTGCTCGGATCTGCTTCACATTTCACACACTCATTGCTCCAATGGACCTCTACCATCCTGTGACAAATAAACGCCCCTCCCTTTTGTAAAATGTAACGCCTCCGGGGGCGTTAATTCGAGGTTATACAGTAGTCTCTTTACAAAACTTAACATCAGAGAAATCGGTTATAACTTCTATTTCCTTGCTCGGATCTGCTTCATATTTCACACACTCATTGCTCCAATGGACCTCTACCACCCTGTGACAAATTCACGTTCATGCCGCTCGCGCTAATCCCAGAGTCAAGGTCACAAGCCCACACACTTGGAAATTTGTACATATTTTAGGGGTACCTGTGCCCACGCGGGGGGTATTCCGTAAGCCTCGCTTACTGACCAATCTAGTTTCAACAGATTATAAAGTATGATCATTGCACATCAAAAAATAAACACAGAAAATAAAGTAGTAATGTCCGTTAACATTTTAAGGAAACACGGTTGTCGCCCCTGATAATAGTGTGTAAATTTACTTTTGATATAACATGTATAATAATGCCAATCAATACGTGGGATAATGATGAATGAATATTTATTTTGTCAGAAAATGTCTCGGATGATGTCTCGGATATAAAGAACATTTTGTACCTACTGTCATGTCATAATATGTACATTGCATAATCATGATGATGCCTTAAAGGTACCGGTAAATGCCCACTCAGTAGGCACGCAATGTTCTTTATTGGAATTAAATACGGTAAGTGGATAATTATGTCACTATTCTACCAGTTCTAAAAGTTACAAGTGCGTGCTATACAGATGTAATAATTTAGTAATATTTATTTTACTGATAGTGACGCGCGGTGGTATCAGGCTGTTTGCATACGCAATGAGGCATGATATTTTTAGCTCACCTGAGCGAAGCTCATGTGAGCTATTGTTACCGCAATGTGTCCGTCCGTCCGTCGTCCGTCCGTGAACATTTTCAAACGTCTTCTCCTCGGTAACCATTGGGCCTATAGTCACCAAATTTCATGGTCATGGTCCTTAGGTAGGGGGATTACAAAATTGTTAAAATGACGTCATTACGTAATCCAAGATCGCCGCCGTCTAAAAATAGCACAAATTCTTCAAAAATCTTCTTCTCAAGAACCGCCAACCTGATTTCGACAAAACTTGGTAGGAATGATCGATGTACAATGCTCTTTCAAAGTTGTTAAAATGGTGACCCCATGGTCAAAAATGGGCGTGGCCCGTGGGGTCAAATTGGGGTCAAATTTTATTGTTGACCGAATATGGTCCTGTTATGTATCAAATCGAAGGTATCAACGAGGCGATCACTCTGGTGCATTTTTTGTCGAAATCGGATCGTTATGTCATCCAAGATGGCCACCAAAAGGTCAAAAGGTCTTTTTAGCTCACCTGAGCAAAGCTCATGTGAGCTATTCTTATGGCAAAGTGTCCGTCGTCCGTCGTCCGTGAACATTTTCAATCATTTTCTTCTCCCGAACTGCTGAGCCGATGTTGGTCAAACTTTATAGGGATGATATATGGGTGATGCCATTTCAGATTTGTTAAAATGAAGGTCATCGACAATCCAAGATGGCCGCCGTGGAAAAGTAGGTCAAATTCTTAAAAAATCTTCATATGGTGGCCCCTGGGTCAAAAATGGGAGTGGCCCGAGGGGTCAAATATGGGTCAAATTTTATTTTTGACCGAATATGGTCATATAATATATCAAATCGAAGGTATCGACTAGTCGATCATTCTGGAGCGTTTTTTGTCTAAATCAGATGATTTTGTCATCTAAGATGGCCACCGAAAGGTAAAAAAGTTGTTCTTTTACTAAAGATTTCAAACGTATTCTTCTTGTGAACTGCTTGGCCGATATTGGCCAAACTTAACTGTAATGGTCTGTGGGTAAAGCCTGTCCATTTTTGTTAAAATGGAGGTCATCACCAAATCCAAGATGTCCGCCGTTGAAAAGTAGGTCAAATTGTCAAAAAATCTTCTTCTCACAAACCTCCAGGCCGATTTCGACGAAACTTGGTGTGAATGATTGATAGTTAACGCTGTTTCAGATTTGTTCATATGGTGGCCCCTGGGTCAAAAATGGGCGTGGCCCGAGGGGTCAACTAGGGGTCAAATTATATTTTTGCCGGAATATGGTCATATAATATATCAAATCGAAGGTATCGACTAGTCGATCACTCTGGAGCATTTTTTGTCTAAATTAGATGATTTTGTCATCCAAGATGGCCACCGAAAGGAAAAAATAAAAAAGTTGTTCTTTTACTAAAGATTTTAAACGTATTCTTCTTGTGAACTGCTTGGCCGATATTGGCCAAACTTAACTGTAATGGTCTGTGGGTGAAGCCTGTCCATTTTTGTTAAAATGGAGGTCATCACCAAATCCAAGATGTCCGCCGTTGAAAAGTAGGTCAAATTGTCTAAAAAATCTTCTTCTCACAAACCTCCTGGCTGATTTCGACGAAACTTGGTGTGAATGATTGATATTTAACGCTGTTTCAGATTTGTTCATATGGTGGCACCTGGGTCAAAATTGGGCGTGGCCCGAGGGAGGGGTCAACTAGGGGTCAAATTATATTTTTGACCGAATATGGTCATATAATATATCCAATCCAAGGTATCGACGAGACGATCACTCTGGAGCATGTTTTGCCAAAATCAGATGATTACGTCATCCAAGATGGCCACCGACAGGTCAAAAGGTTGTTCTTTTACTAAAGATTTCAAAGGACTTCTTCTTGTGAACTGCATGGCCGATATTGACCAAACTTAACTGAAATGGTTTGTTGGTGAAGCCTGTTCATTTTTGTCAAAATGGAGGTCATCACCAAATCCAAGATGTCCGCCGTTGAAAAGTAGGTCAAATTGTCAAAATATCTTCTTCTCACAAACCGCCTGGCCGATTTCGACGAAACTTTGTATGAATGATCGATAGTTAACGCTGATTCAGATTTGTTCATATGGTGGCCTGTGTGTCAAAAATGGTCATGGTCCGAGGGGTCAAATAGGGGTCAAATTTTATTTTTGACCGAATATGGTCATTTTATATATCAAATCGAAGGTATAGCAGTAAATCACATGCACATTCGCAATATATGTTAGATCAGAATGTACCAACAAATTCTGTGGAACATTTGAAGTTGTAAGTGAAGAGTCTTTGTGAAATCAAGATGACCACTATGGAGGCTTTTAGGTGAGCGATACAGGCCCATTTGGGCCTCTTGTTTTATTAGATTTCAAAATTCTTCTTCACATGAACCGCTTGGCCGATGGTAGCCAAACTTAAAAGTTATGGTCCATGGGTGAAGCCTTTTCAGATTTGTTAAAATGGAGGTCATCGCTAATCCAAGATGGCCGCCGTCTAAAAATAGCATACATTCTTAAAAAATCTTCTTCTCATGAACCGCCAGCCGGATTTCGACGAAACTTGGTAGGAATGATCCATGTACAATGCTCTTTCAAATGTGTTCAAATTGTGACCCCGGGGTCAAAAATGGGCGTGGCCAGTGAGGTCAAATTTTATTTTTGACCAAATATTGTGATATATATATCAAATCGAAGGTATCAGAGAGGCGATCGCTCTGGTACATTTTTTGTAGAAATTGGATGGTCGTGTCGTCCAAGATGGCCGCCGAAAGGTCAAACGGTCTTTATTTTATTAGAGATTTCAAAATTCTTCTTCACACGAACTGCTTGGCCCATGGTACCAAACTTCACAATTATGGTCCATGTGTGAAGCCTTTTTAGTTGTTAAAACGGACGTCGTCGCGTCGCTAATCCAAGATGGCCGCTGTCTAAAAATAGCAGAAATTCTTAAAAAAATCTTCTCGTGAACCGCCAGCCGGATTTCGACGAGACTTGGTAGGAATGATCGATGTAGAATGCTCTTTCAAAGGTGTTAAAATGGTGACCACAGGGTCAAAAATGGGCTTGGCCCGTGGGGTCAAATTTTATTTTTGACCGAATATGCTCATGTCATATATCAAATTGAAGGTATCGATGAGGCGATTACTCTGGTGCAATATTTGTCGGAATCAGATGATTATGCCATCCATGATGGCCGCCAAAAGGTCCTTTTATTCGAGATTTTGATCGTCTTTTTCTTAGGAACCACGTGGCCGATGCTGGCCAAACTTCACAGTAAGTTAAGATCCTTGGGTGAAGCATTTTCAGATTTGGTAAAATGAGAGTCGTCGCTTAATCCAAGATGACCGCCATCTAAAAATAGCACAATTTCTTTTAAACAAATATGACCTCAATGTCACATTCTCCTCTGGTGTTTATGGAGTCAGGTGAGCGAATTAAGGCCATCATGGCCCTCTTGTTTAATTATCTATAAATGCCTCACCTGAAAAAAATTATATCTTCGATAGATTGTAAAGTATGATCATTGCACATCAAAAAAAAAAAAAACACCCACAGCATGGAACTGTTGGAAGAGCTGGGCTTTAAGGTACATGTACACGAGTTGCAGTGGAACCTCGCTATACCGAACATGCCAATGGTACCCGTGGTGTTCGGTATAGTGAGATTCCACGGTATTAAAATAATTGAAATAAAGTGGACTTGTATCCTACTGTCATGTACATGTACACTCCAATGACATATCGATGGTCTAGTAACATTATAGGAATGAATGGCCTTTTTGTGGAATTTATCGGGGTATAAATTTGGAAAAGTCGCGGGAATACTGGACGAAGGCCGGAAGGCCTCGTCCAGTATTCCCGCGACTTTTCCAAGTTTATATCCCCGATAAATTCCACAAAAAGGCCATTCATTCCTTATAATTCCAGCATTTGAAATAAATTCATCAAGACAATGTGTTTATTTTCCGTTTTCTTAAGACTTATTTTAACTGCGCCTGACGGTTACGGAAAGTAGTTCGGCATGGAGTTTACTGGGATATAAATTCTGGACAGAGACTTGCTACGGACCAATCAAATGTTAGGGAATTGTGTAAATATTTTTTTGTGCTGGAATTATTATAGGAATGAATGGCCTTTTTGTGGAATTTATCGGTGTATAAACTTGGAAAAGTCGCGGGAATACTGGACGAAGCGATACAAAATTACAATTTTCGAAAAAAAAATCAAATTCTTTTTTTCGAACATTTTTTAAGGCCTCGTCCAGTATTCCCGCGACTTTTCCAAGTTTATATCCCCGATAAATTCAACAAAAAGGCCTCCTTTATATAGGCTTTTTCCTGTGCCACCCACCCCGACCGGGAAATTCTTCAATTTGGCTACGGCAACGAATGATGAAATGTTTGTTTGGGATGAAATTTCTTTCCCTTTGGAACCGGGATGGGGTTTAATAGAACACCGGACTTCCAATCCGGAGGTTTTGGATTCAAACCTCGCATTAGGCATCAAAAATACTTTCATACTTGTCTGTCGGATGATACTTTAAACTGTGGTCCCGTCTCTACATGACCATTTTTGTCATGATGTATCGACTTGTGTTAGTTACTTCTTTACATGGATTCATGGGTATCATTTTGTTCTGTATCTCGTTCTCTATTTATTTCTCAACACAAACAAATAACTGCTACCTCAAAGTGCACCAAGCTATATTGTAGATTAATAGACTGATTTCAATATGTATATACACTACTGGACTATCCGTACTGCACCGCCTGAGCTGGTGTTGCGCTGGTCGCTATATTTTGTTGCTAGTTGCTACATGCAGCTACATGTATTTCTAAAACTGTATGAACGATTGACATGAAACTTAAGTTGGTCTCTTTATTGACCAAGTAGCCCCAGATTGAATTGTGCATTTTAATAATCTGATCATTACGAAACCCCGCAGGGGACGTTGAATTCTTTGTTTTACTAATGTGTTCCCTCAATTTAACAATTCGTTCCCACGAATTAACAATTCGTTCCCACGAATTAACAATTCGTTCCCTCAATTTAACAAATCGTTCCCACGGGAACGAATTGTTGTATCGTGGGAACGAATTGTTATTGTTATTTCGAGGGATTGATTTGTTAAATTGAGGGAACACATTCTCATTTCATGGGAACGAATTGTTAATTCGAGGGAACGAATTGTTATATCGTGGGAACGAATTGTTAATTTGAGGGAACGAATTGTTAAATTGAGGGAACAAATTGTTATTTCGTGGGATCAAATTAATAAAAAAAATCCATGTCCCCTGTGGGGCTCCGTAGATCATAGCGTGTAATGTTGTCATTGGTGGCGGTAGTAATGTCCTCTTATTGAGAAAATGGATATTAGGAAATGCACTACCAGCATAGTACCTGTAGCCGATTTCATCAAAATTGCAAAGCATACTTATCTAGCAAAGTATACTTTGAGGTAGTAATTATTTATTTTTCCCGAAATGCCTTATTTCATATAGAACTAACGACTGCATATATTTGATGATTAAAAGTATGTAGAATTATTATACTGAATTTATTACATTATCACAGCCAAAATGGCTGTGATAGTGTAATAAATTCAGTATAATAAAAATTAATATATGTATTGTTAAATTGATTTCTCCCTCAAAACATTGCTAGATAAGAATACTTTGCAATGTTGGTGAAATAGGCTACTGGTGTTGCGCTGGTCGCTATATTTTGTTGCTAGTTGCTACATGCAGCTACATGTATTTCTAAAAATGTATGAACGATTGACATGAAACTTAAGTTTGTCTGTTATTGACCAAGTGGACTTTACATTTTTGTGACGTACATACAATGTACATGTAGCCCCAGATTAAAGTGTGCATTTTCATAATCTGATCATTACGAAGCCCCGAAGGGGATGTAGAATTATTTGTTTTATTAATTTGTTCCCTCAATTTAACAATTCGTTCCCACGAATTAACAATTTGTTCCCTCAATTTAACAATTTGTTCCCTCAATTTAACAATTCGTTCCCACGGGAACGAATTGTTATATCGTGGGAACAAATTGTTAATTCGAGGGAACAAATTGTTAATTCGAGGGAACAAATTGTTAAAGTGAGGGAACGAATTCTCATTTCGTGGGACCGAATTGTTAATTCGAGGGAACGAATTGTTATATCATTGTTATATCGTGGGAACGAATTGTTAATTTGAGGGAACAAATTGTTAAATTTGAGGGAACAAATTGTTATTTCGTGGGAACGAATTGCTATTTTGTGGTATCAAATTAATAAAAAAAATCCATGTCCCCTGTGGGACTCCGTAGATCATGGACTAGCTTTAATGTTGTCATTAGTGGCGGTAGTAATGTCCTCCCATTTAGAAAATGGATATTAGGAAATGCACGACCAGCATAGTACCTGTAGCGTATATCACCAACATTTCAAAGTGTACTTATCTAGCAAAGTATACTTTGAGGGAGAAATTTTTAATTTAAGGATAAATTTATTAATTTTGATTATACTGAATTTATTACATTATCACAGCCATTTTGGCAGTGGTAATGTAATAAATGCAGTTGGGTGTTCTATATGACATAATGCATTTCGGGGAAAATAAATGATTACTCCCTCAAAGTATACTTTGCTAGATAAATATGCTTGGCAATTCTGATGAAATCGGCTACAGATCAGATTGTGTATGTCCATGAACGATAGTTTTTGTCGTGATATAGTCGGCACATTGGCATACATATGTCAGTAAGTGCGTTGGGGTTAAAGTGTTTGGTTAAAGTTTTTCGGTATACTATCAAAGCCTCGGCCGGCGCAACCTGCGGGCCGCGGCCATCTAGTTGATTGTTATAATGCCTATGACAAGCGCACAGAAAATAGTTAGGAATTACACTAGTGACACATCTCCCTAAGGAACTTTTTATCAGTCGGACGACCACTAATGAACATCATCACTTGGTCGCTGGGACATTAAACCTATTCATTTTAAAAAAAATATTCAATATAATACACCTCCGCCTGCGCTAATGTTGCCAATAGTTGTCAATTGTTTTCTCTCAATGCTTGAATATTGTGCTTGAAATTGGGCAGATAGAATGGCTCATCCAATCAAACTGCTTGATTGCGAGTTGAGATTGCCAATAGATGTTCGTGGGTGGTTGGTCGGGAGCATGCGAAGGGTAATATAATGATCGGGGTTCATCCTTACTAGAATGCCGACTTACATGGTTTGACCCTCATATACATTTCCGGCCTTCTGACCCTTGAGAGTTAAATCCTGTTAAATCATTAAAAATTAATAAGATTAGTGCTGATGATATTACTTTTGGAGTTGGAGCTAAGTGACTTTGGCATGGAAAGGACCTGGCACCAGATCAGGATATTCTAATTTCGGGGCTGAATATATATTTTTGTGTAAATATTCAATTCTGATTTTAGGAATTCCCTCATTATGGACATGTTAAATACGGGATAGTCCAACCCGTTGGCCCGGCCTTAAATGACCTTAGCTGTTGACAGGCCGTTAAACACCAATAAACAAAATAAATATGTCATCAAGATGTTGCTAGCAGAATGTATGTACATGTAGTAACGTTGTCATACTTACACCTATAGTTGAGTGGATTGACCTGCCACCACTGTCAAAAACGATCCACAGCCTAAAAATCTTAGACAAATAAGTAGCTGCAACAGTGGTGATGGCAAACACCACGCCCCTCGTGCAGGTAACATTTATATTACCAAATTCAAAATAAATATGATGTTCCGGCGCGAAAAACGGTATCGAGTATAAAGCTGGTCATCAATAAAGACTTCCAACGGATTATCGCGATCCCTGAATACACGTTCACGGCGCATGGCCCGACGATACCCGATTTCAATAACTGCTGCTGGTGCCGCCATCTTGGATGTGTAGTCTGTGTCGTCTGCTTCCAATAGCGCAAAGCATACTTTGCTAGTTCAAAGTCTACTTCAAAGCAGACTTTCAAAAACGTACTTACGAAAGTATACTTTCTTCGAGTAACAAGTTCATGAAATGCGTTTTTCGCAAAGTATACTTTGGGGAGTTGATGAAATAGGCTACTGGCGATTTACACAGTGTAGCATGGCCAATGTTCAATTTGGAAATTACGAAAGAAGAGCACACAGAGACAAATAAGAAAAACTATGACTGTTAATTTGCTGGCTGTTTATTTTCACTGCTAGAATGCAACGTTTCCTTGACCAGTTAGTAATTTTAAGCATATGATCTGCTTATAATATGTATAAATCGTAAGTAAAAAAGTAATACTTTTACTGAGCCCCTGAACTATTCTGAAAAATAAAATATGAGAGCGTGGAAACGAGTTTTCGCCATCATAGTCACCATATGAATGGTATGAGCTTTGCTGTCTTTTTCACATACTCCTTGTACATTGGGTTATCTCCCCATGTTTTAATTGCTTGTTTCTCGAGAATGGGAATCCCGCTCACTCGCGTTAATAGGAACGCCACGAAAATTGGTGAGATCACGGAAGCGTATTCGTAACCTTTCGTCATCACGGAAGTTGCCGATATGTACAAGCCGGTCCACAGCAGAATCTCTCCAAAGTAGTTCGGGTGTTGTGAAATGCTCCATAGACCGTTGTTGATGAAGGAATGCTGAAATAAGACGAGCTATGTGATTATAGGAATGAATGGCTTTTTTGTGGAATGTATCGGGGTATAAACTTGGAAAAGACGCGGGAATACTGGACGAAGGCCGGAAGGCCTCGTCCAATATTCCCGCGACTTTTCCAAGTTTATATCCCCGATAAATTCAACAAAAAGGCCATTCATTCCTTATAATTCCATCATTTGAAATAAATTCATCAAGAAAATGTGTTTATTTTCCGTTTTCTTCAGAATTATTTTAACTGCGCCTCACGGTTACGGAAAGTAGTTCGGCATGGAGTTTACTGGGATATAAATTTTGGACAGAGACTTACTACGGACCAATCAAATGTTAGGGAATTGTGTAAATATTTTTGTGCTGGAATTATTTGTTTTTATATTTACAGAAACTGTGATCTTTTCTGTAAATTACCACGAAAGTTAACGAAATTTTCATAACAAATACGGAATCCCCCCCCCCCCCCCCCATTCATACATATACAATACATGATTCGCCCGTTAATCCGGCGTAACATTGTCTTATATGTAGCTGCGGGCTTGTAATCAGAAATTTGGAGTGGGATTTTTTCGAGGCCCGATGCAGTTATGGTGGGGATCCGGGCATGCTCTCCCAAGAAAGTTTGAAATCCAGGTGGTCTGGAACGTACATGCCCACTCAGTAGGCATACACTGTTCTTTATTGGAATTACATAAGTTTTTACTAATATTTATTTTACTGATAGTGACTCGCGGTGGTATCGCGCTATTTTCATAAGTAAATGAGGCACGATATTTTTTAATTATTTACTCGATTACATTTTTCTGCTGAAAAAAAAAATATTTTCCACAGATTATAAAGTATGAGTATTGCACATTAAAAAATAAATACAGAGAATAAATAGTAATGTCCGTTAATATTTTACGGAAACACGGTGATCGCCCCTGATATCAGTGTGTAAATTTACGTCTGATATCAAATATACAATAATGCCAATCAATACGTGGAGTAATGGTGAATAAATGTTCATTTTGCCAGAAAATGTCTCGGATGATGTCTCTGATATAAAGAACAGTTTGTGCCTACTGAGTGGGCATGTACCTTTACCAGAGAAAGAACAGTGTACGGCCGACCTCATTGCGCCGCCTCGTATCGCACACGTGTGAACTTACGGCATTGTGTGGGTTTGCCCGGAATGCAGATTTCTGGTAGTCGGCCACAACCTCGAGGACAAAGCCAATCAGCCACAGGCCCCAGCCGATATAGTCCCTGGTGCACAGTGGGTGGTCCTGTCCCTTGTCGTTCAGGATGAGGGTGGGCAGGAGTGTCGTTAGCACCCAGATACCTGAAATGTGGCTGTGACTGGAGAAATGGGGCGTATGGGATTTCTGACATAGCACACTTACGTAGCCTAATAATGATCTATACTGCGTGTTATTAGCATGACGTGTGTTTCCTTGATGGAATGGCGAACAGTGCAGATCCTGATCAGACTGTGCGGATGATGCACAGTCTGATCTGGATCTACACTGGTCGCAAAAGGTGAAATGTGGCTGTGACTGGATTTGTGATCTGTGTAGCTTCCGAACAAATATTAGAAGCACACTCAAGTAGGCTGATATCGATCTGTATTACTTGTTAGATTTTGTTTGTTGGGGTTTAACAGCCTATCAACAGCTAAGGTCATTTAAATCCGGGTTAATGGGTTTAGAACTAAATCCCATATATTACCTGTGCAAGTACATGTACATGTTCAAGTACATGTACAAATGAGGGGAAAATCCCAAAATCAGAACTGAATATTTACAATAAAAAAACTATATATTCAGCCCTGAAATCAGAATAATCCTGATCTGATGCCAGGTCCTCGCCACTCAGAATCACTTGGCCCCTTCCCAAAAGCTGTAGGATCAGTAATAATCTTAATAATTTTATAATGGGCAATAACCCAATTCAACTCGCAGGTAACAAAACGAGCCAAAGATAACAAGAGTGCCGAAGGTCACAATATACGCCCGTCGAGGCAAGGCCAGTCAACAAGGGGAGATAACGTGATAAACATGTCCAGTAGAACTCGTCTTGCCGTGATAAACATGTATACCGAATTTGGTTACGAGTGGTGAAGTAGAACTTGAGTTATTGCGTGGACAAGGATACAGAGTGCGAAAAATAAAAATGGCCGCCAAGGGGAGATAAGTCATCGAAAAAATTTGAAAATCAATAGGCTTCTTTGGCTTGCCGTGATAAACATGTATACCAAATTTGGTTACAATCCGTCAAGTATACTCTAGTTATTGCGTGGACAAGTTGTGCCCGCCCGCCGCCCGTACAAGATGAATACATAATACGTCCCGTTTTTTAAAACGGGCGTATAAAAACGTATCTGAGGGCCAAACCAGGCAAATCTCGATTCCTATAAGGAGGAACCCCTGCCGTTAAATTACGCCGTCGTGTTCGCCCGACCAATATTGCTTGTTAGAAGTGGATACAACTTATGTGCAGACTGCAGTTAGCTATCATCATTAGGAAAGCGCTAATATGTGACTGTGACTGGCGAAATTTGGCTTATGGGTTTTGCGACCAGTGTAGATCCAGATCAGCTTATGCGTCCGCACAGTCTGATCAGGATCTGCACTGTTCGCCACTCTATTAATGAAACGCCCGTCATGCTGCATCAGGCCACAGGAGTGTGTTATTTGATCAGGAGCTACACTGGTCACACATTTCATAAGCCCTATTTCTCCAGTCAGAGTGACATTACATTTTATGTCACAGGAAGGTAGCCCCAAGAATCTGTGAGCCTTCTTGTGGATGAATGATCGGCGATTGTTTGCATATCCAGTGAAACCTCTCTAAACGGGACACCCTGGGAGGTTTGCCTGGGAGGTTCCCAGGGTGCCCGGTTTGAGAGTTTTCACTGTAAATCCGTCATTTGATAATGTTGAGCCTTGAGTGTGTGATATGCGATCATGAACAGGCACTATCACCCGATATACTTGACCAAGAAACCCATCGACAATTATGATCACATATGTTTCTTGTTGTCCGGTTTAGAGAGGTTTCACTGTATACCAACTTGTAGAACTTTTTGGTTGCCCCTCGTGTAATATGATCACCTTGCACAGTCCAGTAGATCCAAAATAGGCCGAGGCGACCTTTAACCTTGTCGAACCGGCGGTCCTGTCCGGCCTTCAGGACTCTTGTGGAGAGGAACATGCCCAGTCTGGAAAGGATATTTGTTTTGTTTGTTTGCTGGGGTTTAACGGCCTATCAACAGCTAATTTCATTTAAGGCCGGTTCAATGGGTTTAGTACTAATTCCCATATATTACCTATACATGTTCAAGTACATGTACAAATGGTGGCGGGGGGGGGGGGGGTGGGGGGGGGTCCCAAAATCAGAACTGAATATTTACAATATACAAACTATATATTAACCCCTGAAATCAGAATAAACCTGATCTGATGCCAGAATTGCTTGGCCCCCTCCCAAAAGCAGTAGGATTAGCAATAACCCAATTCAACTCCCAGGTAACAAAAGAGCTAAAGATAAAGACGTACCTGAGGGCCAAAACCAGGTAAATCGTGATTCCTATAAGGAGGAACCCCTACCGTTAATCTATGCCGTCGCGTTCACCCGACCAACCACCCACCGTCTGTAAATGGGAATACTGTATCAAAGTTTCTGTATCAATAAGCATGATATGTATCGGGTAACAGGCTTCACATTTGTCCGAATAATACTTAGTGAGAACACATTGTATCAGGTAACACGCTTTGTTATGGCCGAATATGTACTGACCACAGTTACCGGAAGAAAAAAATCGAATACATGTAATAATCAACTGTCTGTTCCACGTTTTGCTGCCGACGAACTTTTGGCTATTAAACACATTAAATCTAAAAAAAACAACAATTAAGTACTTTTTCATCAATAACAAAAAAGTTAGCTCCCAAAAAACATTTATTTGATGAAATTCCATCAAATATTGATTTTATTGCGAAAAAACTATTTTCCTATAGGAATTTAACATGGGGTGTCTATTTCCAAAACTTTTCGTTTTTGAAGGATCTGGCAAGATAGCTTGAAAATGATGTAACTAAGAAAACAAAAATCTATTTTTAGCACCCATGTTAAATTACCATAGAAAAATCGTTTATTCCCAATAAAATCAATATTTGATGGAATTTCATCAAATCATTTGTTTTGGGGAGGGTAACTTTTTTGTTATTGATAAAAAAGTACTTACTTTTAAATATTTTTTAGATTTAATGTGTTCAAAAGTTCGTCGGCAGCAAAACGTGGAACAGTAGAGTAATTTCTATTATTATACCTCATCGTAAATTCGACGCTTTGCATATTGGTCAATTCCCTACCACGTAGTATAAAGCAATTGGCCATATGTAGCCTGAGGGCAATAATCCATGACATAATATAATTATGGACCGTTTCGCCCGAAGATATCCGAAGCCTGGTCACGGATACTACCGAACATTAATTGGAGTACCTTGTAGTTTATCGTGCATCGAAACCGAAAGTACCGAATGAGATGAAAGCAGACGCTGACCGGTACCCCCGTTTTATTACCCCTATAATAGTAAAGCATTGTAAACCGGGCACCAGCTGCACAGATGTAAACAAAGATGGCGGAAGCCAGTGGAAGAAAACGTTTTGCAGATATTGTGTGCAATGTGAAATGTTAGTTATATTCGGTATAATAAAGTAAATGGTGCCCTTGGTTGATATTGATATGTCCCCGATTATCTCCCTCGAGAACATTATCTCTCTCGGCTGCGCATCGGGAGATAATGTTCCCTCGGGCAGATAATCCCCAATATCCCCCTCAACCAAGGGCACTATTTATATATTATTATACCTCATCGTAAATTCGACGCTTTGCATTGGTCAATTCCCTACCACGTGGTATAATTTAAGCAATTGGCCATATGTACCCTGAGGGCAATAATGCCATGACATAATATAATTATGGACCGTTTCGCCCGAAGATACCCGAAGTATGGTCACGGAAACATTAATTGGAGTACCTTGTAGTTTATCGCGCATCGAAACCGAAAGCACCGAATGAGATGAAAGCAGACGCTGACTGGTACCCCCGTTGTATTACCCCTATACCAGTAAAGCATTGTAAACCGGGTACCAGCTGCGCAGATGTAAACAAAGATGGCGGAAGCCAGTGGAAGCAAACGTTTTGCAGATATTGTGTGCAATGTGAAATTTCAGTTATATTCGATATAATAAAGTAAATGGTGCCCTTGGTTGATGGGGATATTGTGGATTATCTCCCCTCGACAACATTATCTCCCTCGGCTGCGCCTCGGGAGATGTTCCCTCGGGGAGATAATCCCCAATATCCCCCTCAACCAAGGGCACCATTTATATAATATAAATATACACTTAATGCTATAAACAATATTTTTGTCAATCACCTGTGGTACTGACTGACAAAATGTTGCTGTATCAGGCATTGACCTGATACGAATATCTGGGTTACAACAAATTGAAAACTGATGTTTCATTGGTCAAACGGCGTCACGTGACGTTATCGAATTACGTCAGTGACGTCACGGAAACACGTCATAATTGTTCATGGTGTAGCAAAAAACGTTATCTGATAAATAGAATACCATTCCTACGTGTTTCCTAGCCTTGCCTGATAAACTTGATATCAAAATACCAGATACAGATTTCTTGATCAGAATTAATTCTCTGACGTTATTGCATTGGCCGTACGGTGTCACGCGAAGTTACTAAATGACGTATGCGTTTCTTTCGAGAGAAAAAAACAATGATTTACATGAGAATTACATATAGCATATCGTGTTGCACGATTAACAGAATGGTCTTTTGATAAGTTTACCAGGCTCGGCTAGGAAACGGTAGGAATTCCTCGGCAAGCCTCGGAATTCCTACGCGTTTCCTAACCTTGCCTGATAAACTTTGTATCAAGACACTAGCATGCACAGGTTGAAGTAACGGACCGAAAATATTGTTTTGCTTTTTTTCTTCTTCATTTATTGATGCTTTTAGGCATATTTAATGTATTTATTGACCTCGGTCCGTTACTTCAACTTGTGCTAGCATGATATATTATATATACAATGTATAATTGCCAATCACAGGTCTAAGAAAGTATGCATATTACCTTGAAAAATATGTGGTGTGGGTAACGGTCCACCATAATACCACAGGTGTTTGAACGGATGGTCAGTATGTTGTATTTGGTGTCATATGGGTATTTTCTGTAGATTTCGCTGGTAATTGGTTATTTCATAATTGTGTGCAATTACTAAGGTAATTCTTAATCATTACACACGACAGAAATCGTCTTCACCGTTCCGAACTTTCGGACCCCTTTTATACTGTCAACATACACACAAAGGAACTTCTAGTTATACCTGTAATTCGTGGGAGGTAGCGTAAATTGTAGGTTCTGTATGAACCGTTCTTCAAGAACCTGTGGTGGTGGGCACAAAGGATGTTGGACACATGTAGAGTTGGATCAATAGTTATGGCTGTGACTGGAGAATACAGAAATGGGGCTTGTGTGATTTGTGACTGGTGTAGATCCTAAGTAAAATAGCACATCCTGCCCGTGTCCCCACGAACCTAGTAAAAATAGCAACACCTCTTTTCTTTTTGGGCCCGTTTCACCGATAATAGTTTAAAAAATAAGCAACCACTTCCATTTTGGGGAAACCCCGTTTCTAAACTTCGTACGACTAAAATGTTCGTAAGTGCAAATTTAGGATCGTCTGGAAATTCCAATTGATGGATTTACATTTATGCATACATGCAGCCTATGCTCAATAAATGTAAATCCAATAATTGTTTACAAGAAAACGCTGTTAATGCGATATTTACAGACTATCGTATAGTTTGCACTTACGAACATTTTAGTCCTACGAAGTTTAGTGAAACGGCCCCCTGTATACTGATAATGATCTATAGTACTTGTTACAGGAATGACGGGTGTTTCATTGGTGGAATGGCGAACAATTCACATTCTGAACAGACTACAGATGCACAGGCTGATTTGGATCTAGACTGGTCGCAAAACACATAAGCCCCATTTCTCCAGGCATAGCCATGCGTATCTGTAAACAGCCACATATTTATAATGTATGACCCAACCGAGGATGGTCGCCCAATGGGTGTACCTTGCTGCCCAAGTCATGATCAGCGCTGTCTGGATCTTCTGTCGCGGGTGGTAGGTTTTCGTCCATACCAGGCTCCGATAGGCGAGGTACAGAAACGTCCCCGAGCCTGCAAATGTAACAGTTGAAAGCACATGTAACAGGAAAATAAATCTTCCGATGATACCGTTAATATAATTATGCTACAGGATACTATACTGTCATGGGTTTTTTCCGTAACCTGTGAGTGAAAGGGTCTCATCCGGATACATATCTCCAGATAAGGTGCGTATTTGCGTATTTGCGTATTTGACGCATTTGTATTTTAGCAGATTACGCACTGATTATCAACAGTGTGAGTACAAAATACTCACAGCAATGTGAAAATACGCAATGATTTTCAAATTTAGTAGTGAAAATACTGTAATAAAGTTAAAATTTACTTAGTCGAGCTTTTTGCAGCTCAAATAAGTGAATTTTTAAATGTGTTTTATATTTGTTTTATCTTTTGTTCCTATTTAATAAGGAATAAAATCAATAATACATTTGTGAAAGTAAAATACGCATTGAATTTGAAATCTGGGGGTATAATACTCGTTAGATACAAAACTTATCTGGAGCTCTGCGGAATACCAATTTGATGAGATCTTATGAAAGTATCAACTAAGTGTCCATGCCTAGTGCGGGAATTGATCCCACAGCACAACATTCGGTACTGAAGGTCAATGCTCTATCTTACGGAGCCCCGCAGGGGACATGGATTGTTTTGTATTAATTCGTTCCCACGAAATAACAATTCGTTCCCCCAATTTAACAATTCGTTCCCTCGAATTAACAATCGTTCCCACGATATAACAATTCCGCCGTTCCCACGAAATGACAATTCGTTCCCTCATTTTAATAATTCGTTCCCTCAAATTCCTCGAATTAACAATTCGTTCCCTCGAAATAGCAATTCGTTCCCACGACGTGGGAACGAATTGTTATTTCGTGGGAACGAATTAATAAAAAAAAGAATTCTACGTCCCCTGCGGGGCTCCGTACTATCCACTAGACTGCACCTATCAAGTTATCCCGCTGAGACTACGAGGGCATAATGCGGGCAGTCGGCTGAGAAAATGGACATACATGTATGTTAGCTGCACGTTTTCAGCTTTATATGCAACAGTTTGCACTATATCGCTACACCACGTTGCATAGTAAAAATGTGCGTAATAACATTTACACTGTGCGCACTAAAGTATAGATGAAACCTTCGCTTTAGTGTTATTAGAGACAATTCTACAATATGACACAACACTATTACCATACACTTGCCTAATAAAGAGTGTATTAGCAAACTTCTTAGGACACTCTCCACGAAGTAGAAAGTAAAAAAAGAATTCTTCAAACGGACATTTGGAAAGATTATTCATCATAACGCTTATGTAATGCAGTGTAAATGAAATGTAATTAGAGCGATGTACTAGCATGTAGGTATAAATCACTGACGTACACGAACAATGTGCATGATCACGTGGTTACAACAACAACAACGTCGCCCACTCCAAAGTAAGTATTATTTGATATTTTCCTTAATATGCAACGAATTTTGATTAAATATGGCGCAGCAAACGCGTCTTCGTGAGCTGCGTTTGGTGGTCCAGGGAGTTCGGCACAGACTTATGTTGTCGGAGACACGGAAATCGATTCTTCGCAAAAACGACAGAAGTTTGTGCGAAAATACAGTGACCACCAAATGCAGCTTAACAAGACGCGTTGGACTTCGTGTACGTCAGTGATTTATTGGCGAAAATAGTAGACCCTGGTCAGACTGCGCGGATGAAAATACAAATGCTTTCGTTGGCACGTATAGATGGCGTAATGTTGGTCCTAATATGGGAGGGAACCGGAGTACCCTTTAGGAGTCCACTTGTCCGATCTGGCGACCACCATACCATCTCGCATACTGCCCCGGTCGAGGATCGAACCAGGGCCACATTGGTTACCAATGGGATCGTAGCTAGTTATTGCCATTCGCAAATCTATTTATAGTTATACGGTCCTATGCTGTATTTTCCTCGTTTATTTCTTACTGAATAGCACACAGATTTAGATTTGCGAACAGAGTAGACCCAGATCATGCAATCTGATCTGATTATATACTGATTCCAATAACATTAAACGGTGTGAAAATATGAATCTGGTAATAATGCAGTCCCTGATCAGATTGCGCAGATATGTAAATAGAGAATAGTAGGTTAGTGCCGTGAATGGGAAAAAATATCCGGCAAGGCTCAAGAATTTCTTTATTTCTCATCAGAAGTATATGTTGTGACCACTCATTTGAACCGTCTCGCGCGAGACGGTTCAAATGATTCACAACATATATTTTGGTTCAGAAATAAGGAAAATAGATAGAGAATAGTAGGTTAGTGCCGTGAATGGGAAAACATATCTGGCAAGGCTCAGGAAACGGGATGGGCGAGGCTCTGCCGAGCACATCCCGTTTCCGTGCCGCGCCAGATATTTTTTCCCATTCACGGCACTAACCTACTATTCTATTTATCCTGTCAACACCTACAAATGGCTGTAAAATTCAAAAATAGTATTGACTGGATATCAAAAATGTTTCACGGCATCGTGTTTCACGGCACATACGCACTGTGTTGACGGGATAAGATGATCTTCATCAACAAACACTAAGTTGAAGTCTGAATTTAAATGCCGTAAAACACAGGAAAGTGCATTTCGAAGAGCTCGAAAATAGGACAACCATCTAGTTGTGAACGGTAACTCTGTACGGGAGTATATTGCAAGAGTTACCTTCGCAACAAGACAACGCCCCCCCCCCCCCCCCCCCCCCCACCCCCCCACCCCCCCCCCCCCCCCCCCCCCCCCCCCCCCCCCCCCCCCCCCCCCCCCCCCCCCCGTACTACATTAAAGCGTGTATCCCCAAGATGTGTTGTTTTGTGCAAACAAAAGAATGGCATTGGGTTTCAAAAAACTTCGTTCACGTTGGAGAAGGGAGACAACAAGAACAGACAGAGGCCATTCTGTATAGAAAGAGTTACGATTCCTGATATTTTATCACTCTTCAAAGAATAGTCTAAGGGAAATAAACCGTACAGAACGATTCCGATTAGACCCATCGGGATTACTTCCCCTATTAAATATCTGCATATAACTAAAAATTAATTATGTCAATATTTGTTATGCAAGACGTCATTGAAGCTCAGAAATTAAACAGTGCATACATATTATCAAAAAGAACAGAATGGCCGTGAAAAGGTTCATGTACCCGAGGTATTATAGCAAAAATAACATTGTCAAAATATTCATAATATTTGTTACTTCCCTTGGCAAAACAATTCCGCCATTTGCAATCGGTTTTGACAGGATAAAACAAGTAACGTTTCAGACACGGCTGTATTGCACGTAAGTGACTTGTTTCACCGATTTTGTATATATACACACCTACCAAATGTATACACGCTACCTACTGTTGTTAACTTGGATGATAATAGCGGCCAAATAGGAGTCTTAAACGATTAGCAGTTTTCTTGCACCGTAAAACGTCATTTTACTCACCTGCTAAATCGTAGAATTTCTCTGTTTTGAGAAGGGCAGACACGAGCCAACACGTCCATTGTATTCCGAAATCTATGGCGGCTGCTGTTCCTATCACGTTGCCCATACCAGCGTCAATGTGTAGCATATTGTATGCAAAGTGTCATTGGTGCACAGGTGCATGCTTTTAGCACGTGTTCAACATGTTCAATTATTAAATTATTGCAAAGCTCCAGATAAGGAATTATTAATTGAGTATGTTCACTCCATCATCTGAAGCAATTGGGTATTTCAATATTTTAATTGGGTAAAATAAAATCACATTACTGTTTACACATCAACAGACAGCAAATATTGAATAGTTTGATTCGAAATGAAAACATGTCTTGGCATTTCATTAGAATTGTCTCATTGTAGACCATTCTAATGAAATACCAAGATGTGTTTTCAAAGAAAATAAGAAAAATGTGCTATATTGTGAATACACCCAGGCGCATTTGAATTGTGTTGTACATCGATTAGATAGGGTGTTCCATGTATATACCGGTACACACAATCGTTGACCATCCATGACATGCTGAAAGCACCTGTGATTTGAGGTGTATCTGCCCCAATTGATTACATGTTATGTACATACCTAGCCTAGATAATTTTACCTGCTGTACATGCTGATCACAGCCGAGTAATCTTTAACACATTTTCATCGATTTCATTAGAAACACGAGTCTCATCCCCAGAATCAGATATCATTTGAAAGAGTCATGGTGCCAATGCTAAACTATTTTTCTCTCCTAAGTCCTAATTAGGAGATACTAAGTCCTAATTAGTAGATATTATCTCCTAATTAGGAGTTAATATTTACTAATTAGGACTTACTAAGTCCTAATTAGTATATCCTAATTAGGACTTAATATATCCTGATTAGGACATATCTCCTAATTAAGGTTAATATCTCCTAATTAGGACTTACTATCTCCTAATTAGGACTTACTATCTGTTTATATGCTAAAACATGTTGTATCTATTAGGAGATAGTAAGTCCTAATTAGACTAAGTCATAATTAGGAGATAGTAAGTCCTAATTAGGAGATAGTAAGTCCTAATTAGGAGATACTATTTCCTAATTAGGAGTTACTATCTCTTAATTAGGAGATAAATATATTATAGCATTAGCACCAGTATGCTTTCATATATTGAAGTAACAGACCAAGGTCTATACAAAAAAGGTTTACCTAAATGCATCAGTCGGTGAAAAAACTATTTTAAGCATTTTAATTTTGTTTGCTTTACTCCCTCCTATCAAACATACGGTTTAGGTATATGCACTGTATTTATAGACCTTGGTCCGTTACTTGAACCTGTGATTTTACTGTGTATATATTATGGGTGTGTGGCACTTCACCTGGATACTGTCTGTGAGTGCTGAACGTTTATATCCACCACCCCTCCCCAATACAGGTCCATTCCCGTCTGTATTTGGGGGGGGGGGGGAGGGGGGGTGTCTGTATATATACAACCTTTCTATTGTACCGACATGGCAACCAGGGTGCCGCATTGGAACGCTGTGTGAATAAAATAGTTCTCTGGGGCTGTTGAACCTGGTTACCGCGGGCCCGCAAACGTGCCGGTTGTCTCTCTGCACAAGGACATAAACTTGCGACTGTGGCTGGAGAAATGAGGCTTATAGGATTCGTGACCAATGTAGCTCCTGATCAAATAGCACACTCTTATAGCCCGACAACGATCTATATTACTTGTTAGAAGCATGACGGCTGTTTCATTGATGGTGTGGCGAACAGTGCAGATCCTGATCAGTCTGTGCGAATGCACAGGCTGATCTGGATCTACACTGGTCGCAAAACTCATAAGCCCCATTCTGATCAGACTGTGCACATAAAACACATAAACCCCATGTTTCCAGTCACAGCCGCAAATTTATATGCAAGGCAATAACAAATAATAACTAGAGAATATATTTGTAAAACATGGGTATGCCCCCTGGTACACTGGACCATAAAAAAGAATCAAAGGACTGAAAGTCCTGAAATCCTTCGCAGTACGTGCTCAACCATTTTAATATTTCACACAAAAAATCATATATACTCCATTTAAAATCAATATATTCGTCGAATCAGTATACATTATCAATGCTGCAAAAACAATATTTATCTTCACAAACATGATTGTTCAAAGTAATTTCACCTTGACCTTGGACACGAAGGCCACATGGGTGTGGTACATGTATGGAATGAAAATATGGATGATGATAAGGAAGTATATGAAGTTTGAAGTCAATCTGACTTACGGTTGCAGAAAACCTTAAGGCAAATCGTACGGATGCAAATGTCTAAGTAATTTGACCTTGACCTTGGAAATGAAGGCCGCATGAGTGTGGTATGGAATGAAAATATGGTTGATGATAAGGATGTATGAGGTTTGAGGTACATCCGACTTTCCGTCACAGAGATAATGGGTACCCAAACTCTTTAACGTGGACGGACGGAATTACGAAAACTATATACCCCTCGACATAGTTTGTATGCCGGGGGTGGGGGGTATATCTATATTTGTGTATACACAGTTTAAACTTGATATATTTTACAACAATTACAAACAAGAGCGAGCAGTCATGCATGGAACACGACAGGTGACATATGTCATCAGTCCCTTTTTTCCTGTCACAGTCATAGCTCAGGAACTAGACTGGTGACATATGTCATCAGTCCATTTTCTCCTGACACAGTCTCCTAAATTTAAAATTCATATAATTTTCCAATTCAAATCGGAATCGTCAGCGATTTGTAACCCGGAGGATATAACAAAAACGTTCTACGTTCACTTTCATTTGAGCTACAATTCAATTTTAATTTATTGAGTAAATGATGCCGAAATATTTATTTAAATTAATATCTAATTATTTAAATATACTTTTTTTAATTCATAATACAAATAATCTAGAGATAATTATTATCCTTATTCAAACTCAAGACAACGTTTCCTTTGTGAAGTGTATCGTACTGTATATGCTGTGTAATGTCAAGTCGCAAGACTGTCGGCAGCGTATGCGCCAACACACACGACGTGTAATTATCCAAAAATTGCTAGCACCTCTTTGGAAAGTTTGGATTTCCGCGCTAACTGTTTCACTAAATTCATTATAGATTAGTTGATTTTTTAAGTAAAATGGACACTGATTAATAATATCGAAGGCTCAAGATGATTAAAACAGTATGTAACTGTCAAAAAACAATGTTTCTGCTTTAAATCATTATCATTTCGCTGTCCAATGTCGGATTTTATCGAGCCATTGACCTATGTAAAGTTCAGAATGTAAGCTTTAATCTGATTGGTCATTCAAGAAAAAACGTCACAGGGAAATCCCGCCCCCTACTATATCATTGCGCAAAATATCAACATACATAACAAAGAACTCATATTAATACATAACAGTTAATAGTTTATAAAGTATACAACAACTTTTGCAATAACACACATATAGCACAAAAAAGCAAACAACACATGTATTACGCTGAAACGGTAAGATAGCTCGCTGTTTTACTGTTGTTGAACTACTTTTTAGCTCGACTATTCGAAGAATAAGTAGAGCGTATGTTGTCACCCCGGCGTCGGCGTCGGCGTCACCGTCACGCCTTGGTTAATGTTTTTAGTCAAGCTTGTATATGGAATACTACTGGCCCTACACCCACCATACTTGGACAACTTCATCTCCTAGTGATGTACATCAATAACCCCTGATCTATATTTGACCTTGACCTACATTTCCTCTTGAATTACTTGGTTAATTCCCCTTGGTTAAGGTTTTTAGTCAACCTTGGTTAAGGTTTTTAGTCAAGTTTGTATATGCAATACTACTGGCCCTACACCCACCATACTTGGACAACTTCATCTCCTAGTGATGCACATCAATAACCCCATGATCTTTTTTAATTGACCTTGACCTACATTTCCTCTTGAATTACTTACTTAATTCCCCCCTTGGTTAAAGTTTTTTCTTTAGTTCAACCTTGGTTAAGGTTTTTTTTCAAGCTTGTACATTGAATACTATTGTGCATCCAGACACCATACTTCGACAACCTTTTCTCATAGGTATGTACATCAATAACCCCTGATCTATATTTGACCTTCACCTACATTTCCTCTTCAATTACTTACTTAATTCCTTTTGGTTAAGGTTTTTAGTCAACCTTCTATATGGAATACTACTGGCCCTACACCCACCATACTTGGACAACTTCATCTCCTAGTGATGTACATCAACAACCCATGATCTATATTTGACATTGACCTACATTTCCTCTTGAATTGCTTAATTCCCCTTGGTTAACGTTTTTAGTCAAGCTTGTAGATGGAATACTCCTGGCCCTACACCAACCATACTTGGACAACTTCATCTCCTAGTGATGTACATCAACAACCCCTGACCTATATTTGACCTTGACCTACATTTAACCTTGAATTACTTACTTAATTCCCCTTGGTTAAGGTTTTTACTCGACCTTGGTTAAGCTTTTTACTCAAGCTTGTACATGGAATACTATTATGCATACAGACACCATACTTGGATAACCTTTTCTCATAGCGATGTACATCAATAACCCCTGATCTATATTTGACCTTGACCTACATTTCCTCTTGAATTACTTACTTAATTCTCTTTGGTTAAGGTTTTTAGTCAAGCTTGTAGATGGAATACTCATGGCCCTACACCAACCATACTTGGACAACTTCATCTCCTAGTGATGTACATCAACAACCCCTGACCTATATTTGACCTTGACCTACATTTAACCTTAAATTACTTACTTAATTCCCCTTGGTTAAGGTTTTTACTCAACCTTGGTTAAGGTGTTTAGTCAAGCTTGTAGATGGAATACTATTGTGCATACAGACACCATACTTGGATAACTTTTTCTCATATGGATGTACATCAATAACCCCTGACCTTTATTTTACCTTCACCTACATTTAACCTTCAATTACTTGGTTAATGTTTATAGTCAAGCTTGTATATGAATACTTCTGGGCCTACATCAACCATACTTGGACAACTTCATCTCCTAGTGATGTACATCAATAATCCCTGACCTATATTTCACCTTGACCTACTTTTATCCTTGGATTACTTAGTTATCTCCCTTGGTTACGTTTTTTACTCAAGCTTGTATATGGAATACTCCTGGGCCTACAGCAACCATACTTGGAAAACCACGCATCTACGTCCAACGTCAAGGTCACTGTTGAAGGTCAAAGGTCAAACCTATTGAAATTCCCTTCCACTCTATATCTTCTACACCGATGCATGGATTATCAAATGGCTTGGCACAAATGTTTTCTCATGATGAGAAGGTGTGTCGCCATCAATAACCACGCACCTACGTCCAAGGTCAATGTCACAGTTGAAGGTCAAAGGTCAAACCTATTGAAATTCCCTTCCGCTCTATATCTTCTACACTGATGCATGGATTATCAAATTGCTAACCATGCACCTACGTTCAAGGTCACAGTTGAAGGTCAAACCTATTGAAATTCCCTTCCGCTCTATATCTTCTACACCGATGCATGGATTATCAAATGGCTTGGCACAGATGTTTCTCATGTTGAGAAGGTGTGTCACAATCAATAACCACGCACCTACGTCCAAGGTCAAGGTCACAGTTGAAGGTCAAAGATCAAACCTATTGAAATTCCCTTCCGCTCTATATCTTCTACACTGATGCATGGATTATCAAATTGCTAACCACGCACCTACGTCCAAGGTCACAGTTGAAGGTCAAAGGTCAAACCTATTGAAATTCCCTTCCGCTCTATATCTTCTACACCGATGCATGGATTATCAAATGGCTTGGCACAGATGTTTCTCATGATGAGAAGGTGTGTCGCAATCAATAACCACGCACCTACGTCCAAGGTCAAGGTCACAGTTGAAGGTCAAAGGTCAAACCTATTGAAATTCCCTTCCGCTCTATATCTTCTACACCGATGCATGCATTATCAAATGCCTTGGCACAAATGTTTCTCAGGATGAGAAGGTGTGTCTCGATCAATAACCACGCACCTACGTCTAAGGTCAAGGTCATAGTTGAAGGTCAAAGGTCAAACCTATTGAAATTCCCTTCCGCTCTATATCTTCTACACCGATGCATGGATTATCACACTATGCCCAGGGTCAAGGTCACAGACTTGATTCGTTTGAAACCTTAACGCTCGGCTAAATGGCTTATGATCAAAAATGCCTCGTTTTCTTTGGCTGCCAGTGGGGGTATTCGTGTGCCGACAGGCCACATTTCTAGTTTCCCTTGGTTAATGTTTTTAGTCAACCTTGGTTAAGGTTTGTATGTAGGCCGCAGCCACCTTCTTTGTCAAGCTATGTGTACATCGACACCCTCGTAGTCGAGCTATGCTGTTCTCCTACAGCTCTTGTTTATGGCGTAGTACCGCGTGTTTTTCTAAAGTTAAACCCGCAAACAGTGACACTGCGACCGCCACTTAACTCATTAGCATATCTGCAATGACTAAAAATCTTCATATAGTTACTAAATCCGAGCTAATAGCTCGGATAAAAAGAAACGAGGCAAAGCCACAAAACAAAATGGCTCATGTTTCAGCGACATTTCGAATGTGACAAAGTGTCCAAGTATTGAAGCAGTCCTTCGCGTAAATATTACATGTTAGAGAAACTCTTACAAACTTTTCGACGTAACAAAAGTGTAAGTGTTTCAGCGACATTTCGACAATAACAAAGCTCAAGCATGGGCGTCGGAACAGGTCCGGCGACTGCCGGATCAATAATGTTGACATGCAGTCGAACCTGTGCTAAAGACCACCTCCGAATAGCAATCACATGGCTGCTAAGGCCACACTTGTGTTGTCCCAATGGCACAATAACTATATGAATGACCCTGCGAATAAAGACCACCTGTGAACAAAGCCGGCTTTTTTACTTCCCATGGCCGGCCTTTATTCACAGGTTTGACTGTATTTGGGATTCATATATATATATATAAAACGGAATGTAAATATTTTTTCCGCAATTTTTCTCATTTCTCATCATAAGTGTATGTTGTTACCACTCCGTTGAACCGTCTCGTGAGACGGTTCAACTGATTGGTAACAATATACACGTTGACCAATGTTATGATGCTTCCGGCGTGGCGTCCCTGTCAAGGTCATGTTAATGGTGGCGCGAGTGTGTGACAAATGTTCAGGTGATTCAAGTACAATTCAAGTACAATGTACACTTACAACAACCTAGTGGGTGGTTGGTCGGGCGAACACGACGGCGTAAATTAACGGTGGGGTTCCTCCTTATAGGAATCACGATTTGCCTGGTTTGGCCCTCAGGTACGTTTTTATCTTTGGCTCTTTTTGTTACCTGGGAGTTGAATTGGGTTATTGCCCATTATAAATTTAGTAAGATTATTACTGATCCTACTGCTTTTGGGAGGGGGCCAAGTGATTTTGGTGTGGCGAGGACCTGGCATCAGGTCAGGATCATTCTGATTTCAGAGCTGAATATATATTTTGTTTAGGTCCGTAGTAATGCAGTAGGTATCGACGTTTTTATTTTTGTTATCCATATTATTCCAGGTGGAGAACATTGAAGGTTTTCTTAGCTTTCTCCATGAAACCAACTTGTATCGGAAAATCTAGTTTTATCATTGTATACATGTTGCTCATTTATATTGTTCATCATAGTTTTATTTTTACCCAATCATGCTGCCACCGTACTAACCGATACAATTGAGGAAATCCAAACGTATGTAATATCAGTGATGGTTAGTGAGGTCAAACTATGTGGAAATATTATTTAAAGGTACATGCCCGCTCCGTAGGCACACAATGTTCTTTATAGGAATTAAATAAGTGTATAATTGTGTCACTATTCCACCAATTTACAAACTTACGAGTGCCCGCTATACAGATATAATCATTTAGTAATATTTATTTTACTGATAGTGACTCGCGGTGGTATCAGGCTATTTTCATATGCAAACGAGGTATGATATTTTTTACTTATTTATATTAATTAAATGCGTCACCGGAAAAATAATATTTTCTGCAGATTATAAAGTATGATCATTGCACATCAAATGATAAATACAGAGAATGAAAAGTCATGCAGAGCATGATGTTATTTAGCCGATCAAATCAGGGTAAAGTGCATCGAACATATGTAGATGTCTCTGGTAACATTGTCAATGGTAAACTATTTTCGACCACAGTTCTGTACCCAGCGTTGACATTTTTCTCGATTTTGTGCAGGTTTTGGAAACCCGTTCCCAAATCCATCCAATAGCAGCAATGCCATAGCAGCAATGTTTTGTTGTCACCATTATGTTGCGAAATATTCCAGCGTAACACCTGTACTGTATGCTCTATTTATCTACAAATTACACTCCGCAATACACAAAGTTGTAGTCACTGTGTGTGTGTTTGTCCGAATTCTGTGGCAGCATGCGAGTGGGCGGAGCTACCAGGGCTATATATATATAGCGGTTACAGTGTCATCTAAAAATAGACGCAAGCTCCTGCGTCTTCAGGCACATGCCCAGATTGGCCTAATGTGCCCAATCCGTGATTTTTTGCGCGATGTCGGGCGCAAGACAATCAATAATTTGGGGCATTGACAATAAATAATTAAGGGGGATTGCCGCAATCGCGCGTGCTGGATGCATCCCTGCCATCCCTGCATGATACGTAAACAAATCAAAGTTCGCTATGAAGGGCAATTCTTCGTTTTGATTGGTGGAAAATTTTGTGAATATTAACTAGCGTCAAATGACGCGCATACGCGATCCAATGGGATAAACCCGAGATGCTGGGATAAACCCGAAAATTCTGGGGTTACTAGTAAGGAGATTTTGAGCAGAGGTCGATTATAAATTAGCCGAATAAACACATTTTACGCGATTATACGTGGCTGAAACTTGTTCTGTTTAATAAATAAAAGCTTTAAATTAGCCCAATAATCGGCGTATGTTGGCGTATATGGCCATTAGAGCCAACTATGGACTTCAACAACAATAACTTCCGGGTTAAATCTCTTCAGGCGTTCAGCTCATTAAGTATTCAAAATTGTGTTATTTGGCTATAAGTAAAGTTTTAAACGGAGATAATTGCCAAAAATGCAAACTTTATCGGTTGATGCAATTTGGAAGTGATACAGAAAAATTCGCGTTCGTAGATTACCGAATAGCGGAGAAAAGGGTTGCTACAAACTTTTTTCAGAATTCGATGGATAACCAACATATTTGCCGATCTATAAATAGATCGGCTAATAATAAGTAGTCCTGTTCGTTAACATTTTAAGGAAACACGGTTATAAAATGTTATATAATATCGCTACCAGCGTACTAACCGATACAATTGGGGACATTTATGTAAGGCCAGATAGTGAGGGTTAGTGAGATCAAAACTACATGTATATGGAAATATAATTTAACAGGTGAGCTTGTCTATTTCTGTTTGTTTCAGTTTGCTGGAGTTCATCTGAATAAATATAGAGCTCAAGATAAGGTGCGTATTTGCGTAGTTTACGCACTTATTTTAGCAGAATACGCATTGTTTATCAAAAGTGGGAGTACAAAATACTCACAACAATGTGAAAATACGCATTGATTTCCAATTGAGAAGTGAAAATACTGTACTAAAGTAAAACATTTACTTAGTTGAGCTGCAAAAAGCAAACAGTGTTTGCTTTTTGCAGCTCAAATAAGTGAATTTTTTAATTTGTTTTATGTCTTATCATTTGTTCCCTATTTAATACGGAAGAAAATCAATAATACATTTGTAAATGTAAAATACGCATTGAATTTGAAATCTGTGGGTATAATACTCTTTAATACACTACTTGTCTGGGGCTGTGATAACCGTATATCAACGTTTGAATACATGTGTATTTACAAAGGATTATATGCGGCCTGAGTGCCCCAAAGTGAAGCATTATTCCGCAAGTACACGTCGTTGACTTCTAGAGAAACTCATTGCGTAGATAGCAGAGAAAGTGCAACTGCTCCTTCAAAACAAATGCAGCAAATTGTTCTGAACGGTTTTTCAAAATCAACCTATTTTGGAAGGCATATAAAAATGCTGTGCTATAGGCACAGCATTTTTATATGCCTTCCAAAATAGGTTGATTTTGGCGTACATCCGAGGTTAAAGTTTTTGGTTAACGTTTTTCGGTATACTATCAAAGCATCGGCGGGTGCGACATGCGGGCGCGGCAATCTAGTTTTATTACATTTGTATACGCCTGTTTGATAAAACGACACGTATTATGTATTCACCTTTTACGGGCTCACCTTGTCCACACAATAACTAGATCGTAACCAAATTTGGCATACATGTTTGTCACGGCAAGGCGAAGAACCCTACTGATTGTCAAAACAAATCCGATAACACATCTGCCCTTGGCGGCCATTTTTAATTTTCGCACTCTGTATTATATTCTTGTTGCAATAACTCAAGTTCAATCAAAATGATGTAATTTTCAAATACTATTAAAATATTGTTTCGTGGCCTGAGAGTTTTACGTACGAAACTTTTGTCCGATGATTATTTATTATCCCTTCGCCGATAGGCAAGATGGGAAATAGCGTACGCAGGGCTCCAGATAAGGAATTAGTAATTGAGTAGTGTCACTCCATCATTTCTGAAGCAATTGGGTATTTCAAAATTTTAATTGGGTAAAATAAAATCACGCTACTGTTAACACATCAACATACAGCAGTTATTGAATAGTATTGCTTCGAAATGAGAACATGTCTTGGCATTTTATTAGAATTGTCTCCTTGGAGACAAATACCAAGTTGTGTTTTCATGGAAAATAAGAAAGAATATGCTATCTTTGTGGTCTGTTTATTGTTTTCTGCAGCATGATAAAGGTACCACACATTTGTATTGCTTTGTGATACTCGCTACTTTTGATTTCAAATTGGGTATTTAAGAAAATACGCACGTTATCTGGAGCTCTGTGTTACTAACACCTTTCATTTGTCAATAATTCCAGCACAACAATATTTACACAATTCCCTAACATTTGATTGGTCCGTAGCAAGTCTCTGTCCAAAATTTATATCCCAGTAAACTCCATGCCGAACTACTTTCAGTAACCGTCAGCCGCAGTTAAAATAATTCTTAAGAAAACGGAAAATAAACACATTTTTTCTCGATGAATTTATTTCAAATGCTGGAATTATAAGGAATGAATGGCCTTTTTGTTGAATTTATCGGGGATATAAACTTGGAAAAGTCGCGGGAATACTGGACGAGGCCTTCCGGCCTTCGTCCAGTATTCCCGCGACTTTTCCAAGTTTATACCCCGATAAATTCCACAAAAAGGCCATTCATTCCTATAATAACTCATGAACCGCTTCACATATTTTGATAATGTTTGGCCACAATGTGTGTCTATGGGTGTCCTTTGTTTTGCATACGACCCGCGTCCCACTGCACACGGTCATTGTCACTGAGGACGTATGTTCACATTGTTCGTAAGGCAAAATGTTTAAGTATTTTGTTATTGTTTTTACTATCACGGCTGTCAGTACGACCCACGTTCGAACGCCCAAGGTCAAGGTCTTGTGTTTTTTTCTTCATATTATCACGGCTTCCAGCGAGGGGATAAACTTCGTTTAACGATGTCATTTCTTGATTCATATTATTAATGCTGATTAACTTTTAATTTCAGCTTTACTCTGATTGGATACAAGTGGTGATGATACCGATCGAAATTCCACTCAGGAAAGGAACGTAAATAGGTCCACAAGTGTAGAACCGGCATCATAGATTTACACAGTAAGTTTATAAACAAGGTGTATGATCACGTGGTTACAACAAGAATAACAAGTACTGAAACTTCAAGAAGCCCTCCGATTCAAAGTACGTATTCTTTTATGTTGTCCTTATTATGTAGCTTATTTTGATGAAATATGGCGCATCAAACGCGTTTTGTTAAGCTGCATTTGGTGGTCTCGGTACTTTGGCTCAAACTTCTGTCGTTTTAGTGAAGAATCGATTTCCGTGTCTATTGACACGGAAATCGATTCTTCGCAAAAACGACATAAGTATGAGCCGAACTCCCGACATCACAAAATGCATATCATGAAGACCCGTTTGCTGCGCCATATTTCATCAAAATCCGTTGCTTATTAAGGAAAATACCAAATAATACTTACTTTGGAATGGGCACGCTTTCAACACTTTGAGTCATTGTTGTTGTTTTTGTAACCATGTGAGCATGCACCTTGATAGAACAGTTTTATATATAAGTTACCAGACTATCATTGGAGTTAGAACTAGTGTAAGGGTGTGGATCAGTAGCCGATTTCACCAAGGTATATTTATCCTGCTAAGTACAATTTGAGGGGGAAAAATTTCAATTTAAGGATAAATTTATTAATTTTTATTATGCTGAATTTATTACATTATCACAGCCATTTTGGCTGTGATAATGTAATAAATTCAGTATAATAATTCTGCATACTTTTAATCATCAAATATATGCCGTCGTTAGTTCCATATGAAATAATGCATTTCGGGAAAATAAATGATTACTCCCTCAAAGTGTAATTAGCTTGATAAGTAATAGTATGCTTAGCAATTTTGGTGAAATCGGCTACAGTGGTCTCCGAACTGCGTGACGTCACGTTATTTATATGTTTCCAGTAGATTTCCTTTAATTTCTGTCTAACGGAATTACCTATTTTTGTGAACGATTGTGCAACAAATGCGGAACCCTTTATTGTACACGTTTGCTTTAATCTCATACGTCTGTCATTTTGACGAAGAATCGGTTACCGTCAATATAAACAAGTGTGCTTTTAGAGCACATTTGAAACACATAAGCCATCGTCTTTGGTGCACTATATATCATCAAATTTGGTCCGTTTGGTAGGCAGATTTTAAAGAAAATCTACATGAAAATGACGTCACAGATTACGTCACATCGGAAAATGTCATTCAGAAAGCACGTGATCCCATACCCTGGTCACGTTCCTTAGTTCAAGCTAATCTAAACTAAGCTACATGACGTCACACCGATAGACTCCACCAATTATTAAGTACTGTTGCATGTAGTTCTAAGACAAATGAGTTTACAATTTCGGTAACCTATTTATAATTCTGGTATATGTACTTGCCAACAGTGAACAATGGATACCGACGAGAATGGTTTACGAGAGCCACGTCCCTGGGACAAACTTCCCGACGTACCAACACGGAAACTCTCCTTTAAACCGCTTAACCCTAAAACGGTGACACGGTTACAAGTACCAACAGCATCGCCAATTATGACAATACCTACTAGTTGCAAAGGTACTAATGCAAATCATCTGAATGGTCGTGTAGGGATGACTAACGCTAAGAGAATTGCCAGTGAACGAGACAAAACAGGTGCTGATGAATGTGTGGAAGTTTCCAAGCTGCAGAAGTTAGCTAAAGAGACGAGGAGAACTAATAGTACGTATATGAATGATTTTGAAATACCGGGAGAAGATATTACATGTACCAGGGAGACTATTGATCTAACAAATGAACGTGATGAAAATAATGACAATGCATTTTCTTCATCCATTTCTCAACCTATGTGGTGCGTTATAGAGGAGACACCACACCGACCACCAGTCTCAGATACTCTACGTTCAAGCTCTTCTGCAGCAGGTATGGTTATGCAGCAGACAGTGTCGAATAAGCAAAGAGAAAACATAATAAAGGCGTTCACATTGCCAGCGACTGACGGATGTGAGCATCGAAAAAGTGTAATATCTACAGTTACTGAGAGTGGTGTAAATGTAAGTGATGTAAAACATATAGATGTGATCAGCGCAAGTGTCTATCCAAATTGTATACCAGCAACGGTTACTGTGCATAATGCAAATCTAAATGGTGTAACCCCTATTGATACGGTAAACTCAAGTGACTATCGAAAATGTATAACATCAACAGGTACTGTGGATAATATAACTGTTAATGATGTAGCCCCTATTGATACGATACACTCAAATGAATATCAAAATTGTATAGTATCAACGGTTACCGTTGATACTTTAAATTTAAATGATGTAACCCCTATTGATACAATGAGCCCAAGTGATTATTCAAATTGTGTAACATCAGCCATTACTGGGGTTAATGTATACGTAAACGATGTAAAGCCTGTAGCTACGATAGACTCAAATGACTATTTCACTGTTATGAAAGTTCCAACAGACTTTCCCACTACTGGTACTGCCAAAGTTACAGATATAAATAGTGATGGTTTTGGAAGACCACTCGCTCCGGCAGATATGCATTATGAACAACACAGACACACAGATAAGTATTCAGTTGAGAATGTTCAAGCGGATGTTGCAGTTACACATGGAAACTGCGAGGGGGATACAGATGAGTTTATTCAGCCGGAAGTTATTGCAGCTAAACCAATAACACATGAAGAACACACACGTGCGACTATTGAAACAGATACTAGTAGTCTCAAAAAGACAGATTGTCCTAAAATTGTATGTCATAGTGCTGACTGTGCATCCACACGTAAGGCAGATAAAAAGGTCAACCGTAAGGTGGTCATAGATCTTACACAAAGCGTAACTGGAAATCGAAATCCCGATCGTAAAGTGCGCAAAATTCGCCCCGCAAGACTTAGACAGCTTGAGCAATGTAAACGTGCAACGGTGCGGCTGACGAAGCTGGAGGATACTTTGGACTGGAGTGAAAATATCAAGTTCACAAACGGGTCATTCATCATCAGGAAATCAAGAAGTCGTGATGACATTCCAAACCACGAAGGAAATATCTGTGTTTCGGATAAGTCATTAGGTAATAGCTACACTAATAAGTCAAACGAATGTGTTATGTGTAAGTGCGTTATGGGAAGTTCGTGTCACTACAAAAGGAACACACATAACCATTTTCCGTACAGAACTGGTAAAAATATCTTTGTATGCCATTTTACCAGGCGAAGAAATCATAAGAACGTTCAGAACGCAGAATCGGACGAATCGGCTACTATATTACATGATCCGGTTGCTGGTCAACGGAAACTCCATGGCTGCCACAATAATGCATTACTCGATATACCCGGTGCTATAATTAAAAGTCCTAACTTCTGGACCAATTACTTATCCGGATACAAGTCTGGTAATATTGAAAACAATGTTGTAATTGATGCCCAAACAGGTGAGAAGTCGGAAGTGAGCGTCCAGACGAATTCAACTCGCTGGGCAGTTCATAAGTTTATACAAGCTAGTAACGAATCATGTAAGACCAACAGTGTCCGGACTAAAATCCCTACTGTTGAGGTAATTGAAAGGAGTAGTAGTGTATGTACTAACGGGGACGAATCCATTCAAGATGGTCGTAAACGATGTCCGGTCCGTACGGATATGTCAGAATTGATCAATAGTCTACCATATACAAGTAACGAGCGGAAACTGAAAGGAGGTTGTGAAGCCGGATTACTGCCAGCAACACATGTACAATCAAACCCGGCACCTGCTACAAATTATGATGCCGGTGAATGTATGAAGAAACCAAATGACAATAGCGACCCGTGTATTATTGAAATGCGTTATAGTTCTCCGGAAAGTGATATGTATCATAGCTCTCCAGAAAGCATCGTGTGTGTTAATGAAAACAATGCCAATGGGGATATCGATATTCCAGACAGTGATGGATTAAGAAAGATCGGAAAAACGATGATTAATAGTGATGATACACATGTAGAATACACAGACCATAAACGTATAGTTACCAAATCGGAAGACAATGTTTTACTTTGCGATGATGAACATACTGAACGTTTATCTGAAGGAAACTCACTGTTCACTAAGGACACAAATATGGTATCTCAAGATGCCATGATCCAACATGAACCGGATACTGTACCAGCTGTTAAAGGCAAACGTGAAGATGAACACAGCCACATGGAAGATACGACAGTAGAGGATGAAGACAAAAACATTCCCGAACATAGCGTCATCTGTTGTGAAGATAATTGTATTGTAGATGAAGGTAACGAATACGACTACCGATACAGTTGTGTACATACACACACAGAAACCGAAGTTCTGGTAAATGATAGTGTTTGCTCCGATCAAAATCTGTCTGAAGCATCAGATGAAGAGTTGGATGACATTTTTGAAATTCAGCTCCTTGGTTTGTCTGAAGACGATAGTCAAAGTGCTTTTTCTGATCAGGACGTTGTTGCCACATGAGATGGTGGTATCAGTTGAGCGTTTTTTTCACGTATCCGGATTATATTGATGGCTACTGTTTTCACTAATGATAAATAGTTGCTTGTTGAAACCACCATTAGGCCATAACAAATAAGTACTTTGGTTCTCAGACGGGGTTTGTGGAATGTGAAGCAGGATTTGAAGTGGGATTTTTTAATTTATTTTTGTTTGTTTGAGATGTTCGTCTCATATGCATATATGCATCTGGAAAAAAAATCAGAGACGAATATTCCAAACAAAAGAATATATGTTGTATAAAGTTACTATAACTTTAGACGTAAATTAGCATAAAACTTTCGTCAGACATGATAAGATTTAACATCTGTTTGCATGGTAGTGCTTTGTATTGATCATGTGGCAAATGTATAGTGCAACTTTATTTCTCTGTAACGATAAAATGTTCGACGCGCAGGGATTATTCAGACCCGGTGATATCTGAGAACCAAAGCACCTTTTTATGGCCTTATCAGAGCTCCAGTTAAGGTGCGTAATTTGATCAAATTTTGGGGGAATTTTGTTATTTTTTCACCAAAAATGGCTAGTTGTGAGTGCTTTAGAATCGTCTCATTGAGACACTAAAGAACTCCCAACTTGCCGTTTTTGGTGAAGAACTAAGAAAAATACCTCGAATATTTGGTCAAATTACGCATCTAAACTGGAGCTCTGGGTCTTATGTTACATGTAATATGTGGCTGTGACTGGAGACATGGGGCTTATGGTATGTGTATAGCTCCTGATCAAGTTAAGTAGCACAGGTATGTTGCCGGATAATGACCTGTATTCCTTACTAGACGTATGGCTGGTGTTTCATTAATGGATTGGCGAACAATGCAGATCCTGTTCGGACTTTGTGGGTACACAGACTGATCTGGATTTACACTGATCGAAAACCGCCATAAACCCCATTTGTTCAGTCACAGCCACATATCTGTATCATGAATGTACATGCGCCAATGGTAGCGCAACATTGTGTAGGAGTGAAGCGCCAGATAAGATATTTTGATATACGTACATGTTACATATGATACCATTGACAAGTATCCAGTATCCAATGATGGATACGATTGCCATGATTATGCCGCCTATGCGATAGCAAGGGGGCATATTGCTTTGCTATTAAGGTTCCGTATTTACGTCCTTATGTCCATATTTACGTCGAAAAGTTTATAAGAGTTTCTCCAACATGTAATATCTTCAATATTACGCGAAGGATTGCTTCGATACTTGGACACTCGAATCACCTGAATATTTGTCACACACTCGCGCCACCATTAACACAACGTTGACCTTTGTCACCTTCGAAATGTCGCTGAAACGCTTATCCATTGTGTTGTATCAAAACGTTTGTAAGAGTTTCTCCTATATTTAACATCTTCAATATTACGCGAATGATGCTTCGGTACTTGGACACTTGATTCACCTGAACATTTGTGACACACTTGCGCCACCATTAACACGACATTGACCTTTGTCACCTTCGAAATGTCGCTGAAACGCTTAGCCATTGTGTTGCGTCTAAAAGTTTGTATTAGTGTATATACAGCACGTCATATTTTCAATAGTATTCGAAGGATTGCGTCACTACAGGGGCGCCGGAACAGGTCCTGGAGATCCGGCCATTGCCGGATTAATACTTGTACATATTTGTAATTCATGTATAAAAAAAAAACGGAATGTTAATATTTTTCTGCAATTTTCTCATTTCTTGTCAAAAGTGTGTGTTGTTACCACTCAGTTGAACCGTCTCGGCGAGACGGTTCAACTGAGTGGTAACAACATACACTTTGGGTGGGTATCGGAGGCACCCAGTAGATTCGCCGGTTCAATCTTATGATGCTTCCGGCGCCCCTGTCATACTTGGACACTTGAATCACCTGAACATGTGTCGCACACTCGTCCCGCCATTAACGTGACCTCGACCTTTGTCACCTTCGAAATGTCGCTGAAGCCGTTTCTTTACATCAAAATGTTTGTAAAAGTTTCTCCAACAAGTAATAACTTCAAGAGTATGCGAAGTCGGGCGAACGCGATGGTGTAAGTTAACGGTAGGGTTTCCACCTTATAGGAATCACGATTTGCCTGGTTTGGCCCTCAGGTACGTTTTTATCTTTGGCTCTTTTGTTACCTGGGAGTTGAATTGGGTTATTGCCCAATGTTATAAAAGTTGTAAGATTATTCCTGAACCTACTGCTGTTGGGAGGGGGTAAAGTGATTCTGGTGTGGCGAGGACCTGGCATCAGATCAGGATTATTCTGAGTTCAGGGCTGAATATGTAAATATTCAGTTCTGAGTATGCGAAGGATTGCTTCCTTACTTGGACATTTGAATCACATGGGCATTTGTCACACACTCGCGCCACCATTAACACGACCTTGACCATTGTCACATTCGAAAGGTCGCTGAAACACTTAGCCAGTCTGTTTTCTGGCTTTGCCTCGTTTCTTGTTCTTTAAAATGGTCCAGTATGCCAGGGGTATACCCATGTTTTACAAACATGATCTCTAATGGATATTACATATTTTGTGCATATTTTGGATAGAAAATGTTTGTCAGCAAAATTCCGACACTTTAAAAGCATGTACCAGTGTGCTTCGCTTGTACATAAGTACATAATTCCAGCACAAAAATATTTACACAATTCCCTAACATTTGATTGGTCCGTAGCAAGTCTCTGTCCAAAATTTATATCCCAGTAAACTCCATGCCGAACTACTTTCCGTAACCGTCAGGCGCAGTTAAAATAATTCTTGAGAAAACGGAAAATTAACACATTTTCTTGATGAATTTATTTCAAATGCTGGAATTATAAGGAATGAATGGCCTTTTTGTGGAATTTATCGGGATATAAACTTGGAAAAGTCGCGGGAATACTGGACGAGGCCTTAAAAAATTACAATTTTCGAGAAAAAAAATAAAAAAAAAAATCTTTTTACGAAAATTGTATTTTTTTATCGCTTCGTCCAGTATTCCCGCGACTTTTCCAAGTTTATACCCCGATAAATTCCACAAAAAGGCCATTCATTCCTATAGTACCAGTGTGCTTCGCTTGTACAAGCATATGTACACCACCACCTGCGCTAATCTTGCCAATATTTGTCAATTGTTTTCATTCAAAATGCTTGAGTGGGTGGCAGGTGGGAGCATGCGATGGGTAATTTAACGATCGGGGTTCATCCTTACCGGAATCCCGAAACCTGGTTTGGCCCTTATGTGAGTATTACGATTATTCGTAATCGTATTACTTTTAAGGGAAGGGGCCAAGTGACTTTGTTGTTGTATGGACCTAGCACCAGGTCAGGTTATTCTAACTAGCTGTTGATAGGCCGTTAAACACCAATAAATCAAATCAAAATGCTTGACTATTGTGCTTGAAATCAAGCAGATTGATTGGCTGAGCCTGAACATCAGGCTCAGCCAATCAAACTGCTGAATTGCGAATTGCGAGTTGAGAATGATGTATGTTCAGGAACGTTGGCATCTGGGCAAGATTAACGAAGGCGGCTGTGTGTGTTGATTTGAAGCACTGGTATTCGGCTCGCCGTATTGCCTACATGATTTAGTTCCCTTTTTATCCCGTCAACACAGTGCGTATGTGCCGTGAAACACGGTGCCGTGAAACATTTTTGATATCCAGTCAATACAATTTTTGCATTTTACAGCCATTTGAAGGTGTTGACGGGATACATAGAATAGTAGGTTAGTGCCGTGAATGGGAAAAAATATCTGGCGCGGCACGGAAACGGGATGAGCTCGGCAGAGCCTCGCCCATCCCATTCACGACACTAACCTACTATTCTCTATACTGTTGGGTAACGTCATTTGCATTATGGTTAGATCACACCAATACGTTTTACTATATAAATTAACGGACTGCCATCCAATAAGGCCAGTCTCTCCTACTATCGCTATTCGTATGGATGCTGTGAGACCTACTTGTACATGACCTGCAGCCAGTCTGTACTGGTTCTGCATGAATTAAACAATAGGTTCACTTACTCCTAAGAAAGAAACATCCAACCTCATCATATCCCCCAATATTGTTTACATTTTTTTTGTCACGGAAACTCTGTTTACATCACGTGACCAACAGGTTCAGTGTTTTCTTTTAAATGCTAAACTGGTGTTAAAAGCACCCCAAAATGTTCATCAAGTGAAACTGGGTAGTAATGGATCAAGATTTGCAAGCAAACTGTGTATGTGACATCAAAACGCCCGCACTATTGTTTTTATACCAGGCTACTTCTGCATACCCCCTGGGCGATTTCGCGCCATTTTGGTATCCTCTAACCTTATGGATAGGTTTCAAAACTAACCCTTACATCGCTATCTTTTTGTCGTCTGCTGTTTATATTCTATTTTCCATTTTGATCATCAAAAACATGCTTTTACAGCTCTTTAGAATAATTTACCACATGCTTTTACAGCACTTCAGAATCAGTTCCATTAGAAATGATTCTGAAGTGCTGTCAAAACATGTTTTTATTGAGAAATAAGGCGAGATATAAAAGCAACAGAAGACGACAATTGTTGTGTGTAGCGGTCTAAGGGTTAAGTAGGGTGCGAGCTCTTATTCTAACAAAAAACCTCAACATGTTTTGCATATGTTTCCAGATTGTTTTACAAAATATACATTTGCTGAATAAAAATGCTGATACTGTTACGATACTAATTTGTATCCTACCTTGCGGGCGGCAAGTTGGGGCGGGGGTAGTGGGGGGGGGGGCAATTGAAGGGTAACTTGTGGCTGTGACTGGATAAAGGCGCATATGGGATCAGGGGCGGATCCAGCATTTGGGGAACGGGTGGGGGTTGTCTAGTTGCGAAGTTAACTTGCAATCTACTCCCGTACTGTCCGTAGCTAGCTACGGACGCCGGCGGCACGGGAGTAACTGCAAGAGTTACCGTTCGAAACTATGGGGTTGTCCTATTTTCGAGCTCTTCAAAATGCACTTTCCTGTGTTTTACGGCATTTAAATTCAGACTCCAACTGGTGGTAAACTGTGATCTATGTAAACTCCGTGGCTGAATGGGGGGGGGGGGGTTGCATGCAACCCCGCCCCCTCTAGATCCGCCCCTGGGGAGTTGTGGCCAGTGTAATTACTTATCAAACAACTGCTGTAGCATTATAACGATCTACATTGATTGTTAGAAGCATGCCAGGTGTTTCATCGATGGAATGGCGAACAGTTCCCAGGCGGACGCACAGGCTGACATGGATGTAAACTGGTCGCAAAACACATAAGTTCCATTTCTCCAATAACAAGGACATTTACTGATGGTGTGTTTTCTAAAAAAAAAAAATGAATTACTTGCAAAAAGTGCAGATCCAGATTAGACGGCTCGTCACGAGCCGTCTCATCTGGATCTACACTGTTTGTAAACACCGCTATAGAGGTCTGTAGTGTTGAAAGGATTAAACTATCTCATAAACTGACCCATAAATGGAGGTGTCAGTTATGGAGTATCATATGGGAAGAAGCCAGACGTGTGTTTACAGTCTCCGCGAAACTGCCAAATGTGTACAGGACATTCGGTCAGGTAAACTTGAAATTTTTACCAGACCGGACAAAAAATTACCAGACCGAAAAAAATGTATAAAAAATAAAATTGATTTTGTGTGATATTTAAGAGCTGTTTAGCTTTTTAAGTATATCAGTCATATATGAAAAGCTAGCTAGCACCAGAAGCGCATACCAAAGGAAGGTGATTTCATTGAAGGTTAGAATAAAAAAGTAAAACAAAAAAAAATTACAGTCGGACATTCGGTCCGGCGACTTCCGGTTTACCGTCGGACCGGCGACAATTTTAACGGACATGTACGATGGACCGACTAATTTCGCGGAGACTGGGTTCATCAACCCTGATATCCTTAATTTGTCCCCTATGCCCATTTTGTTTGAATTTCTGGTATGTGAGAGTTGGATCCGGTTATACATAGTATACGAGTAATAGGATCATTGCCTATTCCGGCAATCAGTATACGTGGGTGACAGGTGCTAGCATGCGATGGGCAATTTAACGATCGGGAGTCATCATTATCGGAATCCCTACTGGAGACCTGATTTGACCCTCACGTACGTCATTGGCATTCTTGTATGTGACAGTTGAATCTGGTTACCTCTTATGTGAGTATACGATTATTCATCATCCTATTTTATGGGCAGGGGCCAAGTGACTTAGGTGTGGTTTTGACCTGGCACCATGTCAGGTTATTCTGAATAGAAAAGTTACAGTAACGTTATAGAACATGTATTCATCTGGCGACCAACACAAATATATACCGCAAACCCCGTGTCTAAGAACCGAAGTACGTTGTATGGTCTTAATGATGCATGCAATTGTCCTCCTATTGGAAACACACATATCGGTGAAATATGTGCAGATGAGTGCTAGTCAATAAATGGATATCGATTTTTATCCCGTCAACACAGTGCGTATGTGCCGTGAAACACGGTGCCGTGAAACATTTTTGATATCCAGTCAATTTTTTTTTATGCATTTTACAGCCATGTGTAGGTGTTGACGGGATACATAGAATAGTAGGTTAGTGCCTTGAATGGGAAAACATAACTGGCGCGGCACGGAAACTGGATGTGCTCGGCAGAGCCTCGCCCATCCCGTTTCCTGAGCCTTGCCAGATATTTCTTCCCATTCACGGCACTAACCTACTATTCTCTATGTCCACATTTCCTGGAAACTTTTGAATACCCCTCTTGCAGTAGATATTGTCACATCTACAACATTGGCCTTCTGTGGGTTTATTTCATTCGCTCGTACGACGTCCGCTTGCCGACTTTCCCTGTCAACTTCAGCAGCACGAGTATCAGTAGAACTATCAACACCAGCATACAGCTCCTAACAAATATAAACAGAACCTGAAATGTACCCACCACCAACAGTGAAATCATGTTATCATGGTTACATTTTTTAATATCTCGGAATTATGGAAGCGTCCTGGTGCCAATGCTAAAATAGTTGTATCTCCTAATTCGGAGATAATAACTCCTAATTAGGAGATGGTATCTCCTAATTAGGAGTTAGTATCTCCTAATTAGGAATTAGTATGTCCTAATTAGGATGTAGCATCTTCTAAATAGGAGTTAGTATCTCCTAATTAGGACTTACTATATATGCCAATGCTAAAACTGTTGTATCTCCTAATTATGAGATATTAACTATTAATTAGGAGATGCTAACTCCTAATTAGGATATACTAAATCCTAATTAGGAGATAGTAAGTCCCAATTAGGAGATAATAGTCCCTAATTAGGAGATAATAACTCCTAATTGGGATATAATACGTCCTAATTAGGAGATAATATCTCCTAAGTAGGAGTTAATATCTCTTAATTAAGACTTATTATCTCCTAATTAGGACTTAGTATATCCTAATTAGGAGATAACTATATTTTAGCATTGGCACCAGGACGCTTCCATACAGAATACACGTAGCAAATGTGAGTTAATTTTAAAGTAAATAAAAGCATACATGTCAATACTTGACAAACAGAAAGATAGCGTGAAGTGTGCCCACCCCAATAGATAAAATCACTATAACATTGTCATATGGAAATATCTCGGAAGTAAAGGTGCCTGCCCACTCTGTAGGCACAAACTGTTCTTTATAGGAATTAAATAAGTGTATAAGTGTTTCACTATTCCACCAGTTCTTAAATGTATACAGATATAATCATTTAGTAATATTTATTTTGCTGATAGTGACGCGCCGTGTTATCAGGCTATTTTCATATTCAAATGAGGCATGACATTTTTTAATTATGTATACTAATTAAATGCGTCACCTGAAAAAATATTATTTTCGACAGATTATAAAGTATGATTATTGCACTTATAAATACAAAGGATAAATAGTAATGTCCGTTATCATTTTAAGCAAACACAGTTATCGCCCCTGATATCTGTGGAAATTTAAGTCTGATATAAAATGTATAATAAAGCCAATCAATGCGTGGTGTAATGGTGATTAAATGTTTATTTTGCCAGAAAATCGCTCCAATGATGTCACTGATAGAAAGCACAATTTGTGACTATTGAGTGGGCATGTACAGTAGCGCTTTTCTGCAGGTGAACTATACGTACTATACCAATAGTATACGTATACTATACCAATACGATATGTTTTCTATACGATATGCAAATAGTATAAACGTACGGTATGTTTGTACCGTACATACCAACCAATATCGTATAGATATACCATTCAAATCGTACGTTTATACGATTTTTATACATGTGTATAATTCTGGTACGTTTGTATCGTACAAACATACCAGATTATGGTATATTCATACCATATCCGTACGGATATATCGTATATACGAACGGATATCGTATGTTTGCATAATATTCGTATAGTACGTTTGTACTATACGATGATACGGTACAAACATACCAATATTATATGATCATACGATATGCTCATTAAATATACCAATACTATACGATTACGATATGTATACGATATTAGTATATACAAATAGGTAAGGAACAGAAAAGCACTACTGTACCTTTAAAATACCAAGTGTGAATTAAAAAATGGCATGCTGGCCAGGACTGACACATGTAAACATGGCATGACATGTACCCACGCCAAAATAATGTAGTAAGTTTAATATTCCCATAACGCTAGTGTGACACAGATACACAATTAATGAAACATTACATTATCAGTACTTATGCTTATGATATCGTGCTTATGCAATAAATGGCAGTTAACGTTTGTGTTACACGTTGCTGAGTCCCTAAGAAACTCGGCACACCCTCGTTTCTTATGAAATCAATAAACTCTTTTACAACCGCCACGCCATTAAACTTCATTTAACCCGAGGTTTCTGTCTGTAACGCAGGGCGATCTCGCCCTGCGTTACAGACAGAAAATTCGGGTTACGCTGATGCAAGCATAAACTTTACAAGACAAAGTCGAGCTGAACGAAAATTTACAAACGACTACAGAGCTCCATATAAAGTGCGTATTGGCGTATTTAACGCACTTATTTAAGCAGAATACGCACTGATTATCAAACGTGGGAGTACCAAATACTCACAGCAATGTGAAAATACGCATTGATTTTCAAATTGACTAGTGAAAATACTGTAATAAAGTTGAAATTTACTTAATTGAGCTGCACAAACTTTTTGCAGCTCAAATAAGTGAATTTTTAAACGTGTTTTACTTTTTTAGCTCACCTGAACGAAGCTCATGTGAGCTATTGTTATCGCAATGTGTCCGTCCGTCGTCCGTCCGTCCGTCCGTCCGTCGTCCGTCCGTGAACATTTTCAAACGTCTTCTCCTCGGTAACCATGGGGCCTATTGTCACCAAACTTCATGGTCTTGGTCCTTAGGGAGGGGGATTACAAAATTGTTAAAATGACGTCATTACGTAATCCAAGATGGCCGCCGTCTAAAAATAGCACAAATTCTTCAAAAATCTTCTTCTCAAGAACCGCCAACCAGATTTCGACAAAACTTTGGAGGAATGATAGATGTACAATGCTCTTTCAAATTTGTTAAAATGGTGACCCCGGGGTCAAAAATGGGCGTGGCCCGTGGGGTCAAATTGGGGTCAAATTCTATTTTTGACCGAATATGGTCATGCTATATATCAAATCGAAGGTATCAACGAGGCGATCACTCTGGTTCGTTTTTTGTCGAAATCGGATGGTTATGTCATCCAAGATGGCCGCCGAAAGGTCAAAAGGTCGTTCTTTTATTAGAGATCTCAAAATTCTTCTTCACATGAACCGCTTAGCCCATGGTAGCCAAACTCAAACGTTATGGTCCATGGATGAAGCCTTTTCATATTTGTTAAAATGGAGGTCATCGCTAATCCAAGATGGCCGCCGTCTAAAAATAGCATACATTTTTTAAAAAATTGTTTCTCATGAACCGCTAGCCGGATTTCGACGAAACTTGGTAGGAATGATCGATGTACAATGCTCTTTCAAATTGTTAAAATGGTGACCCTGGGGTCAAAGATGGGCGTGGCCTGTGTGGTCAAATTGAGGTCAAATTTTATTTTTTACCGAATATGGTCATGTCTATATCAAATCGAAGGTATCAAAGAGTCGATCGCTCTGATACATGTTTTGTCGAAATTGGATGGTCATGTCATCCAAGATGGCCGCCGAAAGGTCAAAAGGTCGTTCTTTTATTAGAGATTTCAAAATTCTTCTTCACACGAACTGCTTGACCCATGGTGGCAAAACTTCACAGTTATGGTCCATAGGTGAAGCCTTTTCAGAATTGTTAAAACGGAGGTCGTCGCTAATCCAAGATGGCCGCCGTCTAAAAATAGCACAAATTCTTAAAACGTCTTCTTCTCATGAACCGCCAGCCGGATTTCGACGAAACTTAGTAGGAATGATCGATGTAGAATGTTCTTTCAAAGGTGTTAAAATGGTGACCCCGGGGTCAAAAATGGGCGTGGCCCGTGGGGTCAAATTGGGGTCAAATTTTATTTTTAACCGAATATGGTCATGTCTATATCAAATCGAAGGTATCAAAGAGTCGATCGCTCTGGTACATTTTTTGTCGAAATTGGATGGTCATGTCATCCAAGATGGCCGCCGAAACGTCAAAAGATCGTTCTTTTATTAGAGATTTCAAAATTCTTCTTCACACGAACCGCTTGGCCCATGGTGGCCAAACTTCACAGTTATGGTCCATGGGTGAAGCCGTTTCAGTTGTTAAAACGGAGGTCGTTGCTAATCCAAGATGGCCGCCGTCTAAAAATAGCAGAAATTCTTAAAGAATCTTCTTCTCATGAACCGCCAGCCGGATTTCGACGAAACTTGGTAGGAATGATCGATGTAGAATGCTATTTCAAAGGTGTTAAAATGGTGACCCCGGGGTCAAAAATGGGTGTGGCCCGTTGGGTCAAATTTTATTTTTGACCGAATATATGCTCATTACATATATCGAATTGAAGGTATCGATGAGGCGATTGCTCTGGTGCAATATTTGTCGGAATCGGATGATTATGTAATCCAGGATGGCCGCCAAAAGGTCCATTTATTCGAGATTTTGAATGTCTTTTTCTCAGGAACCACATGGCCGATGCTGGCCAAACCTCATAGTAAGTTAAGATCCATGGGTGAAGCATTTTCAGATTTGGTAAAATGAGAGTCATCGCTTAATCCAAGATGACCGCCATCTAAAAATAGCAGAATTTGTTTAAAACACATATGAACTCGATGTCACATTCTCTTCTGGTGTTCATGGAGTCAGGTGAGCGAATTAGGGCCATCATGGCCCTCTTGTTTATCTTTTGTTCCCTATTTAATAATAAGAAAATCAATAATACATTTGTAAAAGTAAAATACGCATTGAATTTGAAACCTGTGGTATAATACCCTTTATATACAAAATTATCTGGAGCAATGTGACCATACTTACAATACCGCGATGACCATGACCTCGATGGTTTGTAAAGTCGCCGAGTTTGTGGTGGTCTGTGTAGGCTCTGTGGTCGGAGGTCCACCCTGTGGGCAGGCGTACGGACTCTTCAGCTCGAACTTCTGTATAAGTATATGTGTATATTTGGAGTGGTCTGTGGAAAAAGGGGGCTAACTCCTTCGCGGATTCGCCATTGACCACTTCAGTTGCAAACATAGACTACCACAGTATCGCCTCCAGGGGAAGGGGCCAAGTTTGGTGTGGTATGGACCTGGCACCAGTAGCCTATTTCACGAACATTGCAAAGTATACTTATCTTGCAAAGTATACTTTGAGGGAGTAATCATTTATTTTTCGCGAAATTCATTATTTCATATAGAACTAACGACTGCATATATTTCATGATTAAATGTATGCAGAATTATTATACTGAATTTATTACATTATCACAGCCAAAATGGCTGTGATAGTCTAATAAATTCAGTATAATAAAAATTAATAAATTTACCCTTACATTGAAAATGTCTCCCTCAAAGTATACGTTGCTAGATAAGAATACTTTGCAATGTTGGTGAAATAGGCTACAGGTCAGGTTATTCTAATTTCAGGGCTGAATTCTTAATTATCTCTATGTAAATATCACTTAAGAAGCCTTAAATGACCTTAGCTAGGCCGTTAAACACCAACAAACAAACACAGTATCGCCTCCTACATGCGATAATACGTAGCATAGTACGGGTTGTTCGACGTTTTCCTGCCAACATACTTTTGGCACTTAAACGCATGAAATCCCAAATATATCCAAACGTAGACTTTCGTCACCATCCCCATTTTTTTTGTATTTGACGACGTTGTTGTAACAAATCGGCAACTATTTATTTTATAGGGAAAATACCAATTGTAATGGAGGCTAAAAATGAACATTTTTAAATAATTTTAGAATTTGTGAACCAATTTTCAAAAACTGACTTGTTTTATAGTTACATTTGTGAACCAATTTTTAAAATCTAACTTGTTTTATAGTTACATTTGTGAACCAATTTTCAAAATCTAACTTTTGTTTTATAGTTACATTTGTGAACCAATTTTCAACATCTAACTTGTTTTATAGTTACATCATTTCCAAGCTATCTAGCCATTCCAATTATTTTTCGTTTTTCGACCCCCACCGTCGCTATCCATCTCCTTTTTGTCCCATGTTAAATTCCCATCGGAAAATTGTTTTCTCGCAATAAATTCAATATTTGATGAAATTTCATCAAATAAAGAATCCACTGGGAGTGACTTTTTGTTATTGATGAGATTGATACATATGGTATGTTCACAGTGCTATATATGAATGCCGTTTCGTCTACGTTTAAACTTGGTCGGGCGAATGAGACGGCGTAAATTAACGGTATGGGTTCCTCCTTAAAGGAATCACGATTTGCCTGGTTTGGCCCTCAGGTACGTTTTTATAGTTGGCTCTTTGGTTACCTGGGAGTTGAATTGGGTTATTACCCATTATGAAAGTAGTAAGATTATTACTGATCCTACTGCTTTTGGGAGGGGCCAAGTGATTCTGGTGTGGCGAGGACCTGGCATCAGATCAGGATTATTCTAATTTCAGGGCTGAATATATAGTTTTGTTATTGTAAATATTCACTTCTGATTTTGGGATTTTCCCCCCATTTGTACATGTACTTGAACATGTACATGTACTTGTACAGGTAATATAGGATTTAGTACTAAACCTATTGACCCGGCTTTAAATGACCTTAGCTGTTGATAGGCCGATAAATCCCAACACACAAACAAAATAAAACGTTTAAACTTACATACAGATGCGATGCCGGAGGTGACTCCTGGCCAAACGCTTCCAAACTGGTTCTGTTGTTCTGTACGCACGTCAGTGTAAATATGGCAAACCTGTAAATAATACCATGTCGGTCCCAAATGTACGGAACCCCGCAGTGGACGTGGATTTTCTTTTATTAATTCGTTCCCACGAAATAACAATTCGTTCCCTCAATTTAACAATTCGTTCCCACGAATTAACAATTGGTTCCCACGAATTAACAATTCGTACCCTCAATTTAACAATTCGTTCCCACAAAATAACAATTCGTTCCCACGGGAACGAATTGTTAATTTGTTGGAACGAATCGTTAATTCGTGGGAACGAATTGTTAATTCGAGGGAACGAATTGTTAAATTTACAGAACGAATTATCATTTCGTGGAAACGAATTTTTAATTCGAGGGAACGAATTGTTATTTCGTGGGAACGAATTGTTAATTCGAGGGAACACATTGTTAAATTGAGGGAACGAATTGTTATTTCGTGGGAATGAATTAATACAAAAAAATCCATGTCCCCTGCGGGGCACCGTACAAATGAACATTGGTTTCCTATATAGGAGGGGGGGTCACTAAACGTCGTACGACTAAAATGTGCTTAAGTGAAACTTTAGGATCGTCTGCATATGCTCAATAAATGCAAATCCAATAATTGTTTACAAAGTAAAAGCGTTGTTAATGTGAAATTTACAGACTATCATAATTTTTCACTTACGAACATTTTAGTCGCACGATGTTTAGAGAAACGGCCCCCTGGGGAGCAATTGGATTCTATTTTATTTAGTTTATTTCGTCTAGTTTTGCATTTACATTCGGACAGTACACCGCTATGTGTAGAAGGCACTATTAGCTGGACTTGTCTGGGGTCCGTTTCACTAAACTTCGTACGACTAAACTGCTCGTAAGTGCAAAATTATGATGGTCTGTCAATTTCACATTGACCATGTTTTCTTGTAAACAATTATTGGATTTTCATTTATAGAGCATAGGCTGCCTATGCAGCCTATGCTCAATAAATGTAAATCCATTAATTGAATTTTCCATACGATCCTAAAGTTGCACTTACGAACATTTTAGTCGTACGAGGTTTAGTGAAATGGGCCCCCGATTTGTAGTCAGTGTAACTCCTGATCAAATACCACACTCTTGTAGTCTGAGAAGAACATATAGTGCTAGTTACAATCACGCAGGTGTTACATTGATGGAATGGCGAACAGTGCAGATCATGATCAGACTGTGCGGATGCCCAATTTCTCCAGTCATAGCCACATATTTGCACTTTCCTAATCGAGATGGCCACATGTGTCCCCTTATAGTTTGTTTGTTGGGGTTTAACGGCCTATCAACAGCTATGGTCATTTAAGGCCGGGTCAATGGGTTTAGTACTAAATCGCATATATTACTTGTACAAGTACATGTACATGTTCAAGTACATGTACAAATGGGGAGAAAATCCCAAAATCAGAACTGAATATTTACAATAAAAGAACTATATATTCAGCCCTGAAATCAGAATTATCCTGATCTGATGCCAGGTCCTCGCCACACCTGAATCACTTGGCCCCCTCCCAAAAGCAGTAGAATCAGAAATAATCTTACTACTTTTATAATGGGCAATAATCCAATGTGTCCCCTTATATTACATTGGAGACACTGAAACCCATATTGTTGACGTCACTTTGCATCTCATTTATCTCAAAACCCATAACAGGGGCGCCGTCAATATACGATTGGTCCGGCGAATCTACTGGGTGCCCCCGGTATCCACCCAAAGTGTATGTTGTTACCACTCAGTTAAACCGTCTCGCCGAGACGGTTCAACTGAGTGGTAACAACATACATTTTGATGAGAAATGAGAAAATTTGCAGAAAAATATTTACATTCCGTTTGTTTGTACATGAATTACAACTATGTTAAAAGTATTGATCCGGCAGTCGCCGGCACAGGTGGAAGACTGGGACCTATGACACCAAAAAAAATGCCTATTAAAAAAATCCCATTACCCCACCCACTTGGTCTCGTACAGTACCATGGGACCAGGTCGGGTTATTCTATCTTCAGGGCTGAATATATTTTTTCTCCATGTAAATATTCCGTTCTGATTGTGGGATCCCCCCCCCCCCCCAATCCAGCAGGTTAAAACGGGATCGAACCCGTTTGACCGGCCTTACATCACCTTAGCCTGTTGATAGCTCGTTAAAGACCAATGAACAAACAAACATAAATATATACATGTACCTGATGTCAGTTTCGTTTGTTATCGCGTTATACGTCAATATCTGTTCACCCGTGGACTGTTTGAATGTAAACTGCGCCGTCTGTTGCCATCCTATCGTAAAGAATTCGACATCGTCGTCTTTGTGTCTCATTTGGCAAACCTACATGTATAATATACACAACTCGGTATCAAGCAGTTTGATTGGCTAAGCCTGTACCATAGCACAACTCAGGCTCAGTCAATCGAGCTGCTGGGTTTCAAGTACAATATTGAAGTATTTTGAAATAAAAAAGACGAATATTGCGCTGGCGATGGTGTAGACGTATGCTACATTTCATATCGAATCCGCAGTATATTTTTAGTGTCGCCTGGTCCGATTATGCTGTAACTTGGTATACATACAAGAACAAGTTGAAATGTCAAATATTAGCTCAATCGGTCTCAAGCTTTATCAGCTTTAATGTTGGAGAGAAAACACTGAAATTGGATAGAAATGAGAAACTTCATTCAACCGATACGTATGACTTGATATTATTTATGTTTTCCGATTTCAATTGCCCAAGGATGTTCAATTAACATGTACCTGTGCCAGATATAATTACGAAGTTGACATCCTATTAGCAGTGATTAGCTAAGGCACTTTCTTTCTGAAAATACAAATAACACCTAGATAGGTATAAGTTATTGAAACACAAGTTCTTTCGAAAATGGGTACGGAAAATATCAAAGTTTTTCGAAATAATTTCCATCTTCTAAGGTACAAACGCACATACCTTGTGGCTGTGGATGGAGAAACAGATAATAGTAGGTTAGTGCCGTGAATGGGAAAAAATATCTGGCAAGGCTTAGGAAACGGGATGGGCGAGGCTCTGCCGAGCACATCGCGTTTCCGAGCCGCACCAGATATTTTTCCCATTCACGGCACTAACCTACTATTCTATTTATCCCGTCAATACCTATTAATGCCTTTAAAATGCATTTAAATAATCCCAGCCACCGGACATATTCATACGCAGTGATTATGTCGTATTGACAGGATATCAAAAATGTTCCACGGCACCGTGTTTCACGGCACATACGCACTGTGTTGACGGGATAAATGGAGATTATGGGTTATGCGACCAATGTAATCCGAGATCAGACTGCGCTATTTGATCAGGAGCTATACTGGTCACAAATCCCGTCATCCCAATTTCTCACAGCCACGTACATTTACTAGGGTGTGGGTGCAACTTACGGACACATTGACACACGGACCTTCCGTGAACCAGGTGCAGGGATTCCAGGAGAAACTGTCCACACCTCCGTCCGATACATTCAGGAACCTGCAACACGTCGGAAACCACGTGATCCCACATTCTGATTTCAGTTGCATGCGCACAATTGACAAGCTTCAATAATACAATTCACAATTTCCATATTTCAATATTTCAATTAAATGTACACATTTTCCGTGTGTCAATATTTCAATTACATGTACAGTTGTACACCTTTTCCGTGTTTCAATATTTCAATTACACACATGTTTGTAATTGCAGCTTGTCCGGTGTAGAGAGGTTTCACCGTCATTCTGGTATATGGTCGCTGTAACATGTTTTGTCTCGGTGTTTTGTGGTCTATGTACTTGCGTATACATGTACGTTAACCATTATAATGATGAATTAAGTTTGTCGTCCGCTGTTTACTTTTTATTTTCCATTTTTCTCATCAAAAGCATGCTTTGATAACACTTTATAATCATTTACAATGGAAATGATTCTAAAGTGCTGTCAAACCATGTTTTATTGTGAAAGAAAATGAAATATAAAACAAAAGAAGACCACATTTTTGTTTACCGCATTCTAATGGTTAAGGTGCATACAAGACACAAAATAGAATTTCCAAATAACAGTTAACAAAAAGCAAATAGCGATAATTATATATATACGGCAGTAGATAACAATTATGTTCCTATGTTCAATAATATGTATGTGTCCAATAAATGTATTTATCCTGTCAACACAGTGCGTATGTGCCGCGAAACACGGTGCCGTGAAACATTTTTGATATCCTGTCAATACGACCGAATCACTGCGTATGAATATGTGCGGTTGCTAGGGTTATTGTTTTTTTTTTGCATTTTAAAGCCATTTGTAGGTGTTGACGGGATAAATAGAACAGTAGGTTAGTACCGTGAATGGGGAAAATATCTGGCGCGGCACGGAAACGGGATGTGCTCGGCAGAGCCTCGCACATCCCGTTTCCTAAGCCTTGCCAGATATTTTTCCCATTCACGGCACTAACCTACTATTCTCTATTTATTGAACATATGCATGTACTATAATTATTGAACATAGGAACACATCTTATACCACAGTTCACTGAATGTGTCCATAAACGTTAACAGTAAATATTTTCATAAAATAACAGAACAGAACAGAACAGAAAAGAACATATCCTTTATTTGGCAATGATCTCAGACCACTTAGTGGTATATGAGTGCATACATGTACAAGCATAATTTATTATGAACAACAACAACAGCATGGCGAGAGTTATGTGGAAGTACTGTACTCGGTCTAATTTATCAGCGAACTTGTTTGCAGGCAAATTTAGTTAAATAGTCAACATCTATATATTTTGCAATGATTCGGCTTGATGGTATTTATCAGTAGCGAGTATTGACTCACAGCTAACAAAATAAATAACGATAAATATTAATAAACTGGGTCAATAACCGTTAACATAAAATATAATCAACCAAAGATGACCAAATCATATTAAAATGGAATACACATGTAAATTCTGTCGTTACAAAACATTTTCTGACAATTCTTTTTTTTTTTGGTGGGGGGAGGGGGTGATAAAACGCCAGTAATTAAAGGGGGTCAGTCGAATAAGGGGGCTAACTCCATATTCCACCGACCCCTACACGTATGTAAACACTTACGTTGGTACACCTCCTGCGCCATCCAATGGTGACAAATCTATGTACTCCCCGTTGTCATAGCGACAGGTGCATGACGACAACAGCTTACACTCCCCACGTCCTAAAGCTCCATTCAAATATGAACACAATACAACAAAAAGTGGCAACAGTATTCTGAGAATTAGCATGATTCTTGTTGTTCAGCTCGCCTTCACGTGGATTATATCACATGAATAAATTGTGTATTTATACATGATTGACCGGTAACGGCTTAACCCTTACACCGCTATCGTAATTTTTTTCATCTGCTGTTTGTTTTCTATTTTCCATTTTTATCATCAAAAACATTCTTTGACAGCACTTTCGAATAATTTACAACATGCTTTGACAGCACTTCAGAATAATTTCCATTGGAAATGATTCTGAAGTGCTGTCAAACATGTTTTTATTGAGAAATAAGGCAAGATATAAAAGCAACAGCAGACGACAATTGTTGTGTGTAGCGGTCTAAGGGTTAAGTTATTCAGATATCAGATGTGTATGAGTGTCCTCTTAGCTGATAACAACACTCCTGCCATTTCACAAGACGACATGACCTTGTTTCGTACACAACCGCCATCGTTCATCAAGCCCAGATAACGATTAGTATATTTTCTGAACAGTTATTGTCAATGCCAACTGACAATCAGTTTGATTGTCTGAGCATGAGCTGCAGCACAGCTCAGTCTCAGCGGATCAAGCACAATATCCAAGTATTTTTAAATAAATCAAAGTACTGAAAGTACTGAAATATGTTATCTCCACAAAAACTGATCACTTGCGGAATTAGAGACTATTTTCTCAATCATCATCCAGAGGCAAATGTGCTGTGATGGTGCAAACCCATTCATTGCCACCCATACGTTTTCTCTAGAATAAATTACTGTTTGAAACTCCCAGAAATGTTTTCTTTTGTCAAAACATACCCTTAATTCGTATTTGCCCATTTCTGACCAATGGGAACAGGTCAGGTGGCCCTTACTACTGAAATGAGCAAAGTGAATGTTAATCAGCAGAATGTGTAATGCATGTATTTATTTCACCGGTGCCATTGTACGAAACTGGCGGCTGTCACTGCTACCTAACCATGCTGACAGTGAGACCTAAATATAATAACTGCTGTATGCATACGAACGAACTGTCTTGATTCGTATTTTCCACAGAATTTAGCTCATAAACTGAGCCCAAAACTGTGATAACTATAGAATAGTATATGTAGAGTTTTAGATACAAAGCAAGACGGACCAAAACGCCATAGGATAAGTTGGCACTATTTTCTTGGTCGTACTCGCCATTTAGGCGTAGCACGACAATATGGTTGCCCCCATAGAAATTTGCCTGACATAATATGCTAACTCAAGGGAGATAACATATAAAAGTGACAAATATTGGTAAAACTGAACTAAAATTTGAAAAGTTAAAACTAATACATATCACGGAAATTTTTAATTAACCATGTTAATGGCACATAATAAAATTTAAGCACTATTTTTCAACATTTAGACGCTATAAAAGTTGCATGTGAACAATTGTCAACATCTTAAATTCACAAACGTATAATGGGCGCGGTTTTACTATTTAGTCAGAACTTGCTGATATCAATTTCATTTTATATATCAATAATTCGAATTTTTATATAAATAAACTTCATTTACTGATATCAATAATTCGAACTACACTACCGTCTGCGCTAATCTTGCAATTATTGGTAAATGTATTCCAAAATACTTGAATATTGTGCCGCAAATCAAACAACTTGATTGACTGATCCTGAGCTGTGCTACAGCTCAGGCTCAGACAATCAAATTGTTTGATTGTGAGTTGGCTTTGCCAATACATTTTCAGAAACGTTGATAGTCTGTGCAAGATTAACGCAGGCGGTTGAGTATTAATATAAAAGCATCGTATTATTGATATCAATGATTACTGAATAAATAATAAAATGACGCCTTGAAATGTACATAAATCCACAGACTCGGACCTAGGACCCAATAAATGGCTCATTTGAAAGTATTACCCCACCCACCCATGTATGTACACTATATCTTATACTGTATAGTGTACGGACATGGGTGGGTGGGGTAACGTTTTTCAAATGAGCCTTTTATTGGGTCCTAGGTCCGAGTCTTCCACGTGTACATACAAGGTCAATAACTGTTTGTATTCATAATTATAGATACATATAGATTAAAGATACATGCACACTCAGTAGGCAAAATGTGTTTTTATAGGAATTAAATAAGTGTATAATTGTGTCACTATTCCACCAGCTCTAAAAATTACGAGTGCCCACTATACACCATTACCACACGTGTTGATGGGCATTATTATACATTTTTGTATCAGCCGTAAATTTCCACACTGATATCAGGGTCGATAACCGTGTGTCCTTAAAATGTTAACGGACATTACTATTTATTGTCTGTATATTTTTTTTCAATTTGCATTGATCATGCTTTTTAATCTGTCGAAAATATTGGGTTTTTGTCAGGTAACGCATTAAATTAGTATAAATAATTAAAAAGATTATGCCTCATTTGCATATGAAAATAGCCTGACACCACCGCGAGTCACTATCAGTAAGATAAATATTACTAAATGATTATACCTCTGTAGCGGGCACTGGTAATGTTTAGAACTGGTGGAATACTGACACAATTATACACTTATTTAATTCCTATAAAGAACATTTTGTGCCTACTGAGTGGGCAAGTACCTTTAAGGGTTGGCCCACCGTAATTATATTAACGTCAGATGGTGGTGTAGTTTGAATAATATTGTAGCAGGCATGAATGGATCCAAAAGCTCAAATACATAGCGGATATTCATATTTTTGCAACGAATTGGCACCAGTGAAATATGGACATTTCACACCACTCGATGAACATATATGTCATATTCGTTGCAAAAATATGAATATTCTATTTATTATATACCGCTCCATGGAAATTAGCAGTTTTTTAGACTGTATACGGTAATGAATGTGTATTTGCAGCCTATTAGTAGTCCGGCACTGCACATGCGCGTTATGACTATAGATAGCGGAAGTAGTCGTATTTTCACCGGAAGTGGTTTATTTCATCGATGAGAACATATGACTTTTATTTACATCGTATAACTATGTATTTCATGGGTAGGTATATAATAAATGTATCATAGCTGATAACATTACTAGTATATGTGGCTGTGACTGGATAAATGGGTGTTTTGCGATCACTGTAGATCCAGATCAGCCTGTGCATGCGCACAGTCTGATCAGGATCTACAATAGTATCCATTCCATTAATGAAACATCCAGTATGCGTCTAACAAGCAATGTAGAGCGTTATCATGCTACAGTGTGCTATTTGATCAGGAGCTACACTGGTCGCAAATCCCATAATCCCCATTTCTCTAGTCACTGTCACATATCAACACTGTCACATATAGAACTACTTTTATCTTGTTTGTCAACGATCCTTTTTCGTGCATCAATTCGTTCGTGCGTTCATACGATTCTCGCTTGCTAGTTCGTCAGTGTAATCGTTTATACGATGTTCGCTTGAAAGTTTATCAGTTTAGTGGTTCATACGATTCTCGCTTGCTAGTTCGTCAGTGTAATCGTTTATACGATGTTCGCTTGAAAGTTTATCAGTTTAGTAGTTCATACGATTCTCGCTTGCTAGTTCGTCAGTGTAATGGTTTATACGATGTTCGCTTGAGAGTGTATCAGTTTAGTGGTTCGTATGATTCTCGCTTGCTAGTTCGTCAGTGTAATGGTTTATACGATGTTCGATGTTCGCTTGAGAGTGTATCAGTTTAGTGGTTCGTATGATTCTCGCTTGCTAGTTCGTCAGTGTAATCGTTTATACGATGTTCGCTTGAAAGTTTATCAGTTTAGTGGTTCATACGATTCTCGCTTGCTAGTTCGTCATGTTCGCTTGAAAGTTTATCAGTTTAGTGGTTCATACGATTCTCGCTTGCTAGTTCGTCAGTGTAATGGTTTATACGATGTTCGCTTGAAAGTTTATCCGTTTAGTGGTTCATACGATTCTCGCTTGCTAGTTCGTCAGTGTAATGGTTTATACGATGTTCGCTTGAAAGTTTATCAGTTTAGTGGTTCGTATGATTCTCGCTTGCTAGTTCGTCAGTGTAATGGTTTATACGATGTTCGCTTGAAAGTTTGTCAGTTTAGTGTTTCATACGATTGTCGCTTGCATATTTTCCCTTTCACCTTCAGCACTACAAGAATCACCACAACCAGTATGGCCACGCCTCCACCCCTGAAACAGACACTTTATATAGTTACATAAATTGCCCATACACAACCGTCTACGTTAATCTTGCCAATATGTCAACGTTTCTGAATATGTATTGACAATGTCAACTCACATTCAAGCAGCTTGATTGTCTGAACCTGAGCTGTAGCACAGCTCAGGTTGAGTCAACCAAGCTGCTTGATTTGAAGAACAATTTTCAAGTAATTTGAAGAAAAAAAAAAGAAGAGACAATTATTGGCAAGATTAGAGCAGGCAGTGGTGTAATTGTTATGCATTGGAAAATTGCAAGTTGCATATTACAGAAATGAAGCTGTGACTGCGGAAATAGGCCTTTTGAGATCACAGGTTGAAGGTCTTTGTTTACTTTCTACTTCGTGGAGAATGACCTAAGAATTTGCTAATACACACTTCATTGGGTATCTTTATGGTAATATTTTGTCTCATATTGTAGAATTGTCCCTCAATAACAATATAGCGAAATATGAACGTCAACGCCTGCAGGCTTTTTTCTATGTTTTAGTGCGCGAAATGTAAATGCTATTACATGTACGCACATTTTTTACGTTGACTGTGGTGTAGCATATAGTGCAACTTGTTGCATAGAAAGCGGACAACGTGCAGATACAGATGTATATGAGCACGTACAGTATCGACTCGTTGACTGCTTTCATAAGAAGCTCGACATAGCCTTGTTTCTTATTAAATCAGTAAACTCTTTTAATAAATATCATATTACACCATCATTCATGTAATATAATTATTATATGTCTTTATTTCATTAATAGTAAAAAAAAGAATGTCATGTTTCCCGTAATCCGACCGACCCCAGTGAAATTTTTATTTTTTCTAAGTTTGGAAATGTTTTTATTCTCCACGTAATTGATCTGTGTTACGTCGGGGAAACATCCCCACAAACCGTATAAGTGTGTACATGTATAGTAAATATTAACATGAAAAGTCATGCAGAGCATGATGTTATTAGCCGATCAAATCAGGGTAAAGTGCATCGAACATATGTAGGTGTCTCTGGTAACATTGTCAATGGTAAACTATTTTCGACCACAGTTCTGTACCCAGCGTTGACATTTTTCTCGATTTTGTGCAGGTTTTGGAAACCCGTTCCCAAATCCATCCAATAGCAGCAATGCCATAGCAGCAATGTTTTGTTGTCACCATTATATTGCGAAATATTCCAGCGTAACACCTGTACTGTATGCTCTATTTATCTACAAATTACACTCCGCAATACACAAAGTTGTAGTCACTGTGTGTGTGTTTGTCGGAATTCTGTGGCAGCATGTGAGTGGGCGGAGCTACCAGGGCTATATATATCTAGCGGTTACAGTGTCATCTAAAAATAGACGCAAGCTCCTGCGTATTCAGGCACATGCCCAGATTGGCCTAATGTGCCCCATGATGCCCATCCGTGATTTTTTGCGCGATGTCGGGCGCAAGACAATCAATAATTTGCGGCATTGACAATAATTAAGGGGGATTGCCGCAATCGCGCGTGCTGGATGCATCCCTGCCATCCCTGCATGATACGTAAACAAATAAAAGTTGGCTATGAAGGGCAATTCTTCGTTTTGATTGGTGGAAAATTTTGTGAATATTAACTAGCGTCAAATGACGCGCGTACGCGATCCAATGGGATAAACCCGAGATGCTGGGATAAACCCGAAAATGCTGGGGTTACTAGTAAGGAGATTTTGAGCAGAGGTCGATTATAAATTAGCCGAATAAACACATTTTACGCGATTATACGTGGCTGAAACTTGTTCTGTTTAATAAATAAAAGCTTTAAATTAGCCCAATAATCGGCGTATGTTGGCGTATATGGCCATTAGAGCCAACTATGGACTTCAACAACAATAACTTCCGGGTTAAATCTCTTCAGGCGTTCAGCTCATTAAGTATTCAAAATTGTGTTATTTGGCTATAAGTAAAGTTTTAAACGGAGATAATTGCCAAAAATGCAAACTTTATCGGTTGGTGCAATTTGGAAGTGATACAGAAAAATTCGCGTTCGTAGATTACCGAATAGCGGAGAAAAGGGTTGCTACAAACTTTTTCAGAATTCGATGGATAACCAACATATTAGCCGATCTATAAATAGATCGGCTAATAATAACTAGATGTATCAGTCAGTGAGGCTTACGGAACACTTGTCAGATCTGGTAATGTCTACAGCATTAGTGCATTATTGAGGCTTACGGAACACTTGTCAGATCTGGTAATGTCTACAGCATTAGTGCATTATTGAGGCTTACGGAACACTTGTCAGATCTGGTAATGTCTACAGCATTGCAAAGAATTATAACGTACTGCCTCACAAACGTGATATAATATACAGACAGAGGAACACATGCATGTATACTGTAATATAAATTAACAATAAAAACCTTTCTAATGCACTCTATAAATATCACGCAATCTGATTGGCTGATGGTCATACATTACAGGTATATCATTGTTGATGAACGGTCGCAAATTATTTCAATATGTATTCCTACGCAGGTAGTAAAGGAGTACATTAGAAATAAGTTAACCGCATTGTAATTTTGATATTTGCGGCGTATATCAGAAAATTACAATACAGTTAACCCTATGTACTTAGCATGTGGGCGTACTTACAACGAGGAAATCAGAATGATGTCGGTCTTGCTTAATGCCGACTTGTGGTCCGGGGTTCCTTTGGCGCATGCGTGGGGACTCTTCAGCTCAAAAAACTGGCGGGAAAATGATCAGGGTGGTCATCCCAGGTGAGTTTTCGAATAAGGTACATACCGAATTTGGAAGAAAATCGCTTGATTCGAGATAAGAAAATGTCAATTTCTCAGCTTGTACGTTTTCCTTCCTCGAATCGAGCGATTTTCTAACAAATTCGGCGTGTACCTTATTCAAAATGTCACACGTAGGATGACCACCCTGATGATGGCATACGCAGGGATTCCGCTGGGGAAAATAAAAAAATCGCCACTTCAAAAAAAAAGAAAAGAAAATATTATTCTTTTTTTTTCTTCGAAAATTGTAATTTGTTATCGCCAATTGTTTATTTTTATCGCCAATTGCGAAAATGGCGATCGCCAGTGTAATCCCTGCATAAGTAATAAGTATGCCGCCGGCTCGCGAAAAGGACCTTACGTTTTGTGCAACGATTTTAGCTGATGCAGATCCTCTTTTGCATTCACACAATCGTATTACATATACATATATAAACAAGTCATGGAAGCAAGGTATATTCTAGAGGGAATGGCGCTGTATGTATATAGAGAATAGTAGGTTAGTGCCGTAAATGGGGGAAATATCTGGCAAGGCTTAGGAAACGGGATGGGCGAGGCTCTGCCTCGCCCATCCCGTTTCCGTGCCGCGCCAGATATGTTTTCCCATTCACGGCACTAACCTACTATTCTATTTATCCCGTCAACACCTACAAATAGCTTTAAAATGCAAAAATAACCTCAGCCTCATCCTCAAAATCGGAGAATCGACTAGTATGACAACCGCGCATATTCATACGCAGCGATTAGATTGTATTGGCAGGATATCAACAATGTTTCACGGCACCGTGTTTCATGGCACATACGCACTGTGTTGACGGGATAAGTAAATATTCTTATTATTGAAACATTTATGTAGGAGAGCATGTACTGGGGCTCTTTCACTAAACTTCGCACGACTAAAATGTTCGTAAGTGTAAAATTAGAATCGTATGGAAATGTCAATTGATGGATTTGCATTTATTGATCATATGCTGCATTATGCAGCCTATGTTATGTTCAATAAATGTAAATCCAATAATTGTTTGCAAGATGATAATTTTGCTTACGAACATTTTAATCGTACGACGTTTAGTGAAACGCGCCCCATGGTCTTCAGTGGCCAGATGCAGAACAGTGTACACCCTGATCACTGATCAGACTATGAATTTTCTACTGTTCTATTCACATAAACATTGTGAAATATAAAGTGGATGCCATTTAGCGTTTAGTAGTTCCTTGATTCCTAATTCCTTGATAAAGCCCTTGTGCCGAAACGTCGGAAAAGTGGATTCTTGGTTTTTTGCAGAATTGTTCTATTCACACCTTGGCAATTACATAAAAAGTCCAAAATTGCTGGTTAATTTGTGGCTGTGACCGAACAATCTTATTTCAGTCTGGTCTGGCTGGGTCTACACTGGTTGCATATCCATATTTTCTCCAATCACACACACAGGCGGTCGGCATGTTACGGTGGCACAGAGGGGACATGGAAATATGTTTTACTTTCGCGTGCGCAAATGTCCATGTCCCCTCTATGCCACCGTAGCATGTTGATAGGATCGTGTATATAGAGAATAGTAGGTTAGTACCGTGAATGGGAAAAAATATCCGGCAAGGCTCAAGAATTTCTTTATTTCTCATCAGAAGTATATGTTGTGACCACTCATTTGAACCGTCTCGCCGAGACGGTTCAAATGAGTGGTCACAACATATACTTTGGTTCAGAAATAAGGAAAATAGATAGAGAATAGTAGGTTAGTGCCGTGAATGGGAAATAATATCTGGCAAGGCTCAGGAAACGGGATGGGCGAGGCTCTGCCGAGCACATCCCGTTTCCGTGCCGCGCCAGATATTTTTTCCCGTCAACACCTTCAAATGGCTGTAAAATGCAAAAATTGTATTGACTGGATATCAAAAATGTTTCACGGCACCGTGTTTCACGGCACATACGCACTGTGTTGACGGGATAATTTACTTTTTAAACATGCAGAAAACAAACAAAAAATGTAGTCATTTTATAGTCAATGTATTTATTTCAAATACATTGACTATACAATGACTAAATTTTTGTCTACATGTGCAAAACACTTTATCCCATCAACACAGTGCGTATGTGCCGTGAAACACGGTGCCGTGAAACATTTTTGATATCCTGTCAATACGACCTAATCACTGCGTATGAATATGTGCGGTTGTCATACTAGTATATTCTCAGATTTTGAGGATGCGGCTTGGGTTGTTGTTTTTTTTGCATTTTAAAGCTATTTGTAGGTGTTGACGGGATAAATAGAATAGTAGGTTAGTGCCTTGAATGGGAAAAAATATCTGGCGCGGCACATACACGGAATGGGCTCGGCAGAACCTCGCCCATCCCGTTTCCTAAGCCTTGCCAGATATGTTTTCCCATTCACTGCACTAACCTACTATTCTCTATATATTTCACTATCATATCAACATGCCGACCGCCTGTGGTTACACACACATTTGTCTCACTTACAAAAATGGAAGAAGTCTGTGTTTTCTGCCCAGTGACTTTCAACGACGTCTGGCCGTTCTGTTCACATGTCAATGTGATTACTGCCGATCTGAAACGGGAAAGAGAGGGATTGTCGCGGTGTGGGTCGGCAAACAGGATACCAAAAGAACATGTATAAATAAATGTTAAGAAACAAATAAAAATAGCAAACAAGCAGCAACACTAACAGTGAGAAAAATGGGTCAATAACAGTAAAAAGTGTGTCACATAAATCGAACTAAACTAACAGGCTAACAACATTCTCATACCCCTCCCCACCCCCACATCAACACATAGCGAACTGAGCAGGCTCTGATCAGTTATATAGTCAGTTATCGTATATTTAAGGGTAGAACATGGCTCGAAGACCTACCAAACCCGAGCATATAATCCCAGAAAATGTGTCAAGCCAATGCCCGTTATCCCGTTATATATATCTTTCCGAATTTAGTATTGGTTGTAATGCAGTCGAAATGTGTGCTTTAAATTAAGGAGGTTATGAGACGGCTAATTTAACCTAGCTAGTTCATTCTCCTACAGCACTTTATCAGTTATATATAAATATCATTAGTTTTATACCACAGGTTGAAGTAACGGACCGAGGTCTATAAATACATTAAATATGCCTAAAAGCATCAATAAATGAAGAAAGAAATCAAAAAAATCTTCATTTATTGATGCTTTTAGGCATATTTAATGTATTTATAGACCTCGGTCAGTTACTTCAACCTGTGTTTTATACTGCCAATAGACTGTTAAAATAATATAACTTTCGATTATTATCTACACATTTATCACATCTTTACGGGACATGGATTGTTTTATTAATTCGTTCCCACGAAATAACAATTCGTTCCCTCAATTTAACAATTCGTTCCCTCGAATTATTCGTTCCCACGAAATGACAATTTGTTCCCTCACTTTAACAATTCGTTCCCACTAATTCATAATTCGTTCCCGTGGGAACGAATTGTTATTTCGTGGGAACGAATTGTTAAATTGAGGGAACGAATTGTTAATTCGTGGGAACGAATTGTTAAATTGAGGGAACGAATTGTTATTTCGTGGAAAAAAATTACTAAAAAAAAAAAGAATTGTACGTCCCTAGCGGGGCTCCGTACATGTTTGATCCATTTTCGATGCAATGTATGGACATGAGGATGTGATATAGAGAATAGTAGGTTAGTGACGTGAATGGGAACAAATATCTGGCAAGGCTTAGGAAACGGGATGGGCGAGGCTCTGCCGAGCACATCCCGTTTCCGTGCCGTGCCAGATATTTTCCCCATTCACGACACTAACCTACTATTCTATTTATCCCGTCAACACCTACAAATAGCTTTAAAATGCAAAAATAAAAAACCCAGTCACCGCATATATTCATACGCGGTGATTAGGTCGTATCGACAGGATATCAAAAATGTTTCACGGCACCGTGTTTCACGGCACATACGCACTGTGTTGACGGGATAAAACACACACAGTGGATTATCTCTCGTACATGCTGATGAACCATGATCTAACTGTGGCGTGTCGAATACCGTAAGTCGATGTGTCGCCAGTCATCCTACCTCGTGCCAGCCGTGCCTGTGAGCGTGTTGGTTACGTCGTTGTACGTCAACGCCAGTTTGTCCGTCTTGCTGTTGTATGCAAACTGGGCCGTCTGCTGCCAGCCGATAGTAAAGTACTGGTCCACTGGGAATGCTGGCCGGATCTGACATACCTGGGAGTATATACACAACATCAACGTGTCTGAACATCCATTGGCAATGACAGCTCGCAGTGAAGCAATTTGATTGGCTGAGCCTGAGCTGTAGCACAGATCAGGCTCAGCCAATTTAACCCGCGGGTCATGGATTAGCTCCCCCTGTTGGGACTTAAAATGTATCAAGTTTGCCTTGTAAGAAGTAAAAGTTTTACACCGTAATAGCTGGAGGCTTGATAGTGGGTGGGTCATCGATTCGATTCGGCTTATATTTAAGGGTGGGAATTGGCTCGAACACCTTCCAATCTATATAGCTAGGTTTCGGAATCAATTTCCAAAGGTTTTCGTTTTTCGAGTCCTCCTCCAGGTTCTCCACCTCTTTTTTCCCCATGTTAAATTCCCATAGAGATCTCATTTTTCGCAATAAAATCAATATTTGACCAAATTTCACGAAATAAATAGGAGGCTCATTCTTAAATTTTGCTAAAATTGAATATTATCAAAACAATTGTTTATATGGCCGTAATATTTGGACAGGTTTCGTGAAACAGAAAGTATTTATAATACAAGATACATGTAGCATTGGATGTTTCTGTGACAATGATTTGAGAACAAACATGGACCGATAACTACGGAGCCCCGCACGAGACGTAGAATTCTTTTTTTATTAATTCTTTCCCACGAAATAACAATTCGTTCCGTAAATTTAACAATTCGTTCCCACGAATTAACAATTCGTTCCCTCAATTTAACAGTTCGTTCCCACGAAATAACAATTCGTTCCCACGGGAACGAATTGTTATTTCGTTGGAACGAATTGTTAACTCGAGGGATCGAATTGTCATTTCGTGGGAACGAATTGTTAATTAGAGGGAACGAATTGTTAATTAGAGGGAACGAATTGTTAATTAGAGGGAACGAATTGTTATTTCGAGGGAACGAATTGTTAAATCGAGGGAACGATTTGTTATTTCGTGGGAACGAATTAATTTTAAAAAATCCATGCCCCTGCGGGCCACCGTAGCTTACCGCCACTTCCTTACATGGCCCCTCGGTGAAGTTGTAGCAAGGGTTCCAAGAGAAAGAGTCGTATTGGTGTGCGTCCGTCATGTTCACGAATCTATAGAGAATAAAAAGTTACTGGCACTTGATACCAAGTACAGTCTCCGTGAAAGTTGTCGGTCCGCCGGACATGTCCGTGAAAATTGCCGCCGGTCCGACGGTAAACCAGAAGTCGCCGGACCGAATGTCAGACTATATGTTTACTTTTCTATTCTAAGTTTCAATGAAATCATTAGTCGAAGGGATGAGCCGTGGCCTAGGGGGTATGCTATTGGACTTCAATACCGGAGGTCACGGTTGTGCGTTCAATCCTCACCATAGGCGTGAAAAATACTAACATATAGTATTTCCATTCCACTGATATGTCGGATGAGACTTTAAACTGTGGTACGGTCTTTATATATCTTGAGCTGTTGCCGGGGTGTTAAACCCATTCACTTTCTACTTGTCTACACTGGTCGCAAAACTCATAAGCCTCATTTCTCCAGTCATAGCCAGTTGTACACTAACACGTAAAACAACCATGTGATACCAAATAATAAGTGTGATATTTGAGATGGCTGCTACGGAACCCCGCAGGGGACGTATAATTTTTGTTCATTCCCTCCATATTTTCCCATGAATTAACAATTCGTTCCCACTAATTAACAATTCGTTCCCTCAATTTAACAATTCGTTCCCACGAAATAACAATTCGTTCCCACGGGAACGAATTGTTAATTCGTGGGAACGAATTGTTATATCGTTGGAACGAATTGCTAATTCGTTCCTTCGTTAAATTAAGGGAACGAATTGTCATTTCGTGGGAACGAATTGTTAATTCGTCCACCTGCAGCATATTTGAGAAACTGTGACAAAGTGGTTAACCGAAAAGTGTGACGGACGGACAGACAGACGGACGGACAGACGGACAGACGGACGGTCCAAACACTATATGCCACCCGTTTCTTCGAAACCCGGTGGCATAAAAATCCATGTCCCCTGCGGGGCTCCGTAGGATCCACACTGGTCGCAAAAAAAACCCCACATAATCCCCATTTCTCCAGTCTCTCGGCCCATTTACCTTGGGACTCCTCCCGTGCCGGCTAAAGGCGACAGGTCAATATGTTGCCCATTGGCGAACTGACATGAGCAAGGCGTTAGTAGCTGACACGCCCCCTGACCGTATATTCCCTTCATACACACAACAGAAAATACCACAATGAGTATCATTATAATTCTGGACACCGCCATGTTTGTTGTTGTTACGTTTATCATTTTCAGGTGCAATGTAGTATCAATATCTTGTCAGATAAAGAGGACGATGTGATTAAACATGTACGTGCATGTAATGTATACGTACATGTTCATATATAAAACATACGGAAGCCCATTAGGGCCACTTCACTTTTTTAGCTCACCTGAGCGAAGCTCATGTCCGCTATTGTTACCGCAATGTGTCCGTCGTCGTCCGTCGTCGTCCGTGAACATTTTCAAACGTCTTCTCCTCGGTAACCATTGGGTCTATTGTCACCAAACTTCATGGTCATGGTCCTTATGTAGGGGGATTACAAAATTGTTAAAATGACATCATTACGTAATCCAAGATGGCCGCCATCTAAAAATAGCACAAATTCTTAAAAAAATCTTCTTCTCATGAACCACTAGCCGGATTTCGACGAAACTTGGTAGGAATGATCGATGTACATTGCTCTTTCAAAGTTGTTAAAATGGTGACCCCGGGTCAAAAATGGGCGTGGCCCGTGGGGTAAAATTTGGGTCAAATTTTATTTTTGACAGAATATGGTCATGTTTTATATCACATCGAAGGTATCAATGAGGTGATCACTCTGGTACATTTTTTGTCTAAATCGGATTGTTATGTCAACCAAGATGGCCGCCGAAATGTCAAAAGGTCGTTCTTTTATTAGAGATTTCAAAATTCTTCTTCTCATGAACCGCTAGCCGGATTTCGACGAAACTTGGTAGGAATAATTGATGTACATTGATTGCTCTTTCAAAGTTGTTAAAATGGTGACCCCGGGGTCAAAAATGGGCGTGGCCCGTGGGGTCAAATTTTATTTTTGACCGAATATGGGCATGTTATATATCAAATCGAAGGTATCAATGAGGCGATCACTCTGGTGCATTTTTTGTCGAAATCGGATTGTTATGTCATCCAAGATGGCCGCTGAAAGGTCAGAAGGTCGTTCTTTTATTAGAGATTTCAAAATTATTCTTCACATGAACCGCTTGGCCCATGGTAGCCAAGTTTAAAAGTTATCCAAGATGGCCGCCGTCTAAAAATAGCATAAATTCTTAAAAAATCTTCTTCTCATGAACCGCTGGTCGGATTTCGACTAAACTTGGTAGGAATGATCGATTTAAAATGCTCCTTCAAAGTTGTGAAAATGGTGACCCCGGTGTCAAAAATGGGCATGGCCCGTGGGGTCAAATTGGAGTCAAATTTTATTTTTGACCGAATATGCTCATGCCATATATCAAATTGAAGGTATCGATGAGGCGATTGCTCTGGTGCAATATTTGTCGGAATCGGATGATTATGTCATCCATGATCGCCACCAAAAGGTCCATTTATTCAATATTTTTAACGTCTTTTTCTCAGGAACCACATGGCCAATGCTGGCCAAACTTCATAGGAAGTTAAGATCCTTGGGTGAAGCATTTTCAGATTTGGTAAAATGAGAGTCATCGCTTAATCCAAGATGACCGCCATCTAAAAATAGCACAATTTTTTTAAAACACATGAACTCAATGTCACATTCTCCTCTGGTGTTCATGGAGTCAGGTGAGCGAATTAGGGCCATCATGGCCCTCTTGTTTTAATTTCCATTTATTAAAGATGTTTTCTTGAATTTTCAAGTTCTTTTCTTGAATTTTCAAGATCTTTTCTTGAATTTTCAAGAAAAGATCTTCAAGAAAACATCTTGAAAATTCAAGAAAACATCTCGAAAATTCAAGAAAATTCAAGAAAGTATCATGAAAATCAAGAAAAGATGTCGAAAATTCAAGAAAAGATTAAAAAAAAAGTGAAGTGGCCCTAATGGGCTTCCGCAAAAACAGGATGACAAAACGACCAATACATCGATAGAACAACACTGAAGCAAAGATGAAATGGAAATGGGGCTTATTGGTTATGTGACCAGTGTAGCTCCTGACCAAATAGCACACGCATGTAGCCTGATAACGATCTACATTGTGTTTTAGACGTATGATGCGTGTTTTATTAATGGAATAGCGAACAGTGCAGATCCTGATCAGCCTGTGCGGATGCACAGGCTGATCTGGATCTGGTAACAAAACCCGTAAGCCTCATTTCTTCAGTCACAGCCACAACTATGTAAACGTATGTTGATATACATTTCTAATTGAAGAATGTATTGGACATTCATATACGTATAAGCCAAGAATTTTAAGTCTCTGTATATATATGTATCATTGGTATAAGTATTATCGGTGTATTCCAAATGCATTTGCACTATATTTGTGACTGTGACTGGATAACTGAGGCTTAATGGTTTTGCGACCATTGTATATCCAGATCAGACTGTGCATCCGTGCATCCTGACAAGCATCTGCACTGTTTGCCATTTCATCAATGAAACACTTGTCATGCTTCTAACAAGCTTGGTCGAATATTAACTAGATGGGCCCTGTAACAATTAAGCAATATAGATCGGCATCAAGCCGAAGAATGTATTATGGACGCAGACGACAATGGTCACAAATCCCATAAGCCAAATTTCTCCAGTCACTGCCATAATTATATTTTACAAATTACATACCTATCACAAGTCTAGCGTCGTCGTTGACGTCGACGGCTTCGGCAACAATTGTGGATGCACACCACCAGCTGCGCTAATCTTGACAATATTTATCAATTGTTTTCTTTCAAAATGCTTGAATATTGTAATTTAAATCAAGCAGATTGATTGGCTGAACATGAGCTGTAATACAGCTCAGGCTCAGCCGAATCAAACTGCTTGACTGACAGTTGTTATTGCCCATAGTAACGCTCAGAAACGTTGGCACTTTGACAAGATTAACGTAGGCGGTTGTGTACGTCTAAATTTCCTGAACTGATTTTACAAACGGCTGATATTGACCTATTTTTTTCTGGATGAGACATTCCTCGTCGATCTCCTGTCACATATTATAAATTCCGACATGCGTTCGTGAGACATTCCACCATATAACACTTGCAAAAACAACTAAGCAATAATCATGTGACTGTCACCTGTAGCCGATTTCATAAAAATTACAACGTATACTTATCTAGCAAAGTATACTTTGAGGGAGTAATCATTTATTTTTCCCGAAATTCATTATGTCATATAGAACTAACGACTGCATATAGTTGATGATTACAAGTATGCATAATTATTATACTGAAGTTATTACATCATCACAGCCAAAATGGCTGTGATAATGTAATAAATTCAGTATAATAAAAATTATTAAATTTTTCCTAAAATTGAAAATTTCTCCCTCAAAGTATACTTTGCTAGATAAGTATACTTTGCAATGTTGGTGAAATAGGCTACTGCTGGTCTCATTGCCTTTGCCACCATCATATAGTGTGATTTATACCTCAACCAGCGTCTGAAGTAACCTAATAAAGGGGGCCGAATAAACATCATCTATATTCGCTACTAACCGTATATACATCAAAGTAGCATAATAAACTTGCACTTTTGTTTTGGTGCTCAGTTTGCATATAATTACAATGTAACCGGGTACCAGCCGTACTTGCTTTATTTTCTCAACTTTGACCTCTCATCAAACGGAAAAAGTGTCTCACTGCACCTCAATAGTGTTGGAATAATTTTAGAATTACTGGACCGATTTTCACAAACTAACTCTTTTTTTCTTAGTTATACCATTTCCAAGCTATCTAGCCGGGTTTCGGAGTGAATTTCTAAAAACGTTGTTTTTCGACCAGCTTCTCGAGCTCATCCACCTTGTCAAAACTGTCCCACTTCAAATCGATTTTTCGCAATAATTTCAGAATTACCGGACCGATTAGAACAAACTAGCTCTTGTTTTCTTATTTGGATCATTTCCAATGTAGCTAGCATGGTTTTGGGGGCGAATTTCTAAAATGAAATGTTTTCCGTACTGCTCCTTGTCCTCCTCATCCAAGACGGCCGTAATGACGTCAGTCAGACAACTTGGCGTTACGTCATAAATCAACGTGACGTAAACGTAAAGTGGGTTGCGGTATAAAGTAAATACATGGTTATAGTGCCTTAGAATATAAAATATATTCGGTTTCGCCCCGACAACTTTATTGGCGCTCGCTAAAGCTCGCCCCAATAAAGCTGTCTAAGTCTCAACCGAAGATATTTTATATTCTAAGGCACTAACCATGTATTTACTATATATTTGCCTGTGGCCACAGTTTCATTCTAGCAGATGGAGGCGCAATGGTAATCTTTAGTGTGGAAGGAAACGAAAAGTAAATACCATTTATCTAAGTTGGCAACCACCAATGTTCGTCTTAGTCGCGGGTAATCCTAATTTTCTGTTTGCCTTACAGACAGAATATTCGTGTTAAATCGCGCTTGATCGTCATTTTGAAGCGATCCCTTGGGAGATAAACAATCAAGTAATTGAAAGCTAGGAAGCCTTTCGTTTATGGAGTAACGTAAACGTAACAATAATGTCCATTTAAACGCTTTATCAGGTGTTAACACATTGTACGTGGAGCCGGGAAAAGACAGCGCGGGAATAAATCCTTCTCATCATCATCAACAACAACAACAACAATATGGCTGAAAAAATCGGAGTGTCAAAAAACGGAATAATTATATTTTCCGTTGGCATCTTTTTCGGGTTTGCTTTCACATACATGATGAGCTTTTACTCGTTCTTCTCGACAACTCACAAATTCAGTGACGGCCTTGTTCGCACGTCATCTGGCGTCTACCTGCCCGCGGATCCTCACAGTCACGGAGAGTTCGACCACTTAAAAGGCCCTGACCAGTCCGTGAAATGGGCCGATGGCCACGCCTACAGTCATTTAGGTTGGTGGGTCATGTCGTTGTTAGTGGGACCCATCCGTCGGCACCACGACGAGTCTTTGAGTGACAGAATCAGTTGAAATTTACTTAGTTGAGTTGAAAATATTGTGGCGTCAGTTTTATGTGAAATTATCGATAATTTATCGATTATTCGCTTATTGTTAAACTGTAAAAACGTTTATGAATTAAAAACTGCTGAACATTTTGATATGTGAACCTCGAAACATTGAAGAGTTTGTCTGTTGACAATCCGTACCAAAAGGAAAAATTGTGGGTTTTTTTACGGTAAAATGAATGTTATTCTTCATTGTTCAATCATAAATGGAATTATTGACATCTTTTCCATATAAATAACTAAAGGGCATGACACTAACCCATCACATCTTATGCGGAAACCAACATTCGCAACCGAATCGCAGACGTCGAAACTTCGGGAAAATTACCCCACCCACATTTACACAATAACGTCGCTTCTATTTTACCATACATTGTGATACACCACTGTTTGTCAAGAATTAATCACATGTGTTTTTACACTGTATTTTGTCTTTAATTTCAAGTTAAATGTATTGTCCTTATTAATTATTTGTATAATTAGTAAATACAAGTAAAATAGTGGGTCGGGTATATTATTATTTACATCAAATAATGATCTGGCACTGTGACTGATGAAATGAAAGATAATGAAAGATAAAGTTGTACCACCACCCGTCCCTGGTAAACGCCCCGCTATTCGCATGTCTGGTGTGAGGTTAACCTCTTTACATTGATGCGTGCAAGTGCAGTAATCATTTATTAGCTACTATAGTTATACGTAACATAGTTATATATAGTTTTCATCCGTCCGCAATATTAAAGTTTTCGGGTACCCATTATCTCTGCAGCCGTAAGTCGGATGGACTTCAAACTTCTTATACTTTATCATCATCCATATTTTCATTCTATACCACACTCATGCGGCCTTCTTGCCCAAGGTCAAATTACTCAGAAATTTACTTTTCGTCAGTTCATCATTCCGTAACACTTTTGGCGACCTTGTGCGATTAATGTGATTTTTCAATATTGTCTTCTGATCATTAATAACAGAAAATATTTCGATATTCTCTTTTATTACACTCTTGCGACTTATTTGCATGGGTTTCGCTGCGAGAGAAAACCCGTAATCAACTCCTTACAAATAATACACCGTGAAGAGAACACCCGTCATTGCACCCTCTTTTATTTCAAAATAAAGTTATTTGAAAATTTGGAGAGTCTCGACTAATGTACAATGTTAAATTGTTAATAGGATTGAACACATTCCAAACATGCACTAAAATATTTCTACTTCTTAGAAACAGCTGCGTAATTTGGATTTCAAAAAGTTTAGATGACGTCACGTTTGACGTCATACAACGTGACGTCACAACGCGGGAAACATGTCATTGTGTAACTATTCATACGCACAGCACGATTCTTTTGCTTACTCTCTCAAAAAATATGCATATATATCCGCCGTGAAGTTTAATAAATAGGATATTCCATTGTACATGTTTAAATTGTGGAAATAATACAGTCCGTCGGTTTCCGTGCAAGCAACTCGTTCGCTACGCTCACTCTTTGCTTACGCGGAAGCCGACGCACACTCATATATTATTTCCCGCTATTCAAAATGTACGATGGAATATCCTCTATGTCATTTACAGAAAATATTTTTTTGAAGATCTATCTATTTCATGAAAAATCGCAGTTGTCTTGAGGTAGAAAATTACACGGCTGTTCTCATACATGTATGTGCATTTGCTTACATATGTGTTACTATGTTAATGGTATACATTATTTGTTACAAAATGAATATAATACTACATGTAGTTTAATGTAACTGATATTTTAATTATGTTGCGACATAGTTATGTCAGGCCCGTAGCGGTGGAAAAAATAATGCCATGGCGGACGATTGATGTGTGAGGGGTTGTTCCCACATATTCAAAAAAATCAATCTAAACCCTCAAAATAGTTTTTCCTGCGTTCTAGAGCCAAACTAGTGCCACAGGGTGGTGTCTACCGCCATGCATGTTCCCATTGCTCCAAATTTAAGAAAATACATTTATACAAAACCGCTGAGAATTTAAACTGTGGTTCCGTTTCTATATGACCTTAGCTGTTTCTGGGACATTAAACCCGTTCACTTTCACTGTTTTTCCATGGTACCAAATAAAGTGGTTACCATGGCAGCAGTATGTTGGTTACAGAATGATTGTAACATTAATTTGATGTAATGTGTGTATTTTATGTCGCCTAACATTATTTAATTACTCAAAATGTCAAGTTGTGTATGAAAACACATTTTTTTCAAAGTCGTTGCCATGGTAACCGATTGATTACTACATGTTACTACATGGTTACTACATGTATGGTAACAATTAGGTTAAGTTACAGAATGACTGTAACATTAATTTCATGTAACATATGTTTTTAATGTTGTCATACAAATATTTACATTGCTAATGTAAAATTAGATACATTACATTACTTTTTTTTAAAACCTTTGCCATGGTAACCAATTAACTCAGGTTACTATGGTTATAGTAGATTTGTTACTGAATTAATATTAATTTAATGTTTATATGTCGCTGTCCTTTTTTTTAATTAAAATGTTAAAATTATGTGCAGAAACAATTTTTTTCAAAACCGTTGCCATGGTAACCAATTTCGGCAAAAATAAAGCATTTACATGGTATTTTTTACCATTTAAATTGTAGAAATTACAAGAAAATATGGGTATATATTGATTTATGTGACATGGTAATGAAATGTATTGCAAATAAGATAAATATTCAAAATAATCACATTTTTGGGGCAAAAACTGCCTTTTCGTCATAATTTACCACCCAAAATCAGTTATTTTCCATAAAACATAAAGATCCTTTTGGAACATGTGTATACAATTGTATTTTATTCAATAAAATTCTCGGTTTTATGCACTTATCTCCATTCGTTTTCAAGTTATTTTAATAATAATAACATAAAAGCTGTTATTTTAGCTGATTTCGGTGCCGTCGGTTGCCATTCAAATACATAGAGGAAATGAACACAAAATGTTGCAAAATTCTGATTTACAAACCTTAATAACTTTTGAACCGCTTATCTATAGCTCATTGTAAAGTTAAATTTTAATGCATGTTTCAACTAGAAAAAAATACCTAAACCCCCTATCTTTAATAAGGAAGAAAATTAATATACATTTGTAAAACTAAAAAATGCATAGAATTTGAAATCTGGGGGTATAATACTCTTTAGATAAAAACAACTTATCTGGATCTCTGATGACTGGTTAAGTCTGTCACTCCACAAGGTGGTAGGTCCCACAACTGGCTAACCGAGGCATCACGTGACAGTTGAAAGTGCGGTTTTGTGGCGTGTGACCGTAAACAATGATAAAGCAAACATTTCCAGCGTTCCAGATGAGGTGCGTATTGACATATTTTACGCAATTATTTTATCTGAATACGCATTGAGTATCAAAAGTGCGAGTACAAAATACGCACAGCAATGCGAAAATATGCAATGATTTTGAAATCGGGGTATAGTACGCTTTAGACACAAATAAATACCCAATTAAAATTGCCAAAAACCCAATTTAAATCAGAAGTAGCGAGTATCAAAAAGCAATAACAAATTTGTGGTACCTTTATCATGCTACAGAAAACAATAACAAGACCACAAACATAGCATATTTTTTCTTATTTTCCATGAAAACACATCTTGGTATTTCATTAGAATTGTTTCCAAGGAGACAATTCTAATGAAATGCCAAGACATGTGTTCATTTCGAAGTAAACTATTCAATAATTGCTGTCTGTTGATGTGTAAACAGTAATGTGATTTTATTTTACCCAATTAAAATTTTGAAATACCCAATTGCTTCAGATATGATGGAGTGAAAATACTCAATTACTAATTCCTTATCTGGAGCCCTGCTGTCGATCCAGCTGTGTCTGCTCGCTATGAACCATCTCACCTGGATCTGCAGTATTTGTCATGATTTTGAAAAAATATCACCTTTTTGATCACCAGTAACCTATTTCATCAACATTGCAAAGTATACTTTACTAGCAAAGTATACTTTGAGGGAGTAATCATTTATTTTTCCTGAAATGCATTATTTCATATAGAACTAACAAATGCATATATTTCAAGATTAAAAGTATGCAGAATTATTATACTGAATTTATTACATTATCACAGCCAAATTGGCTGTGATAATGTAATCAATTCAGTATAATAAAAATTAATAAATTTATCATAAAAATGAAAATTTCTCCCTCAAAGTATACTTTGCTACTAAAGTATACTTTGCAATGTTGATGAAATAGGCTACTGAACAGTTCAACGAGGAATCGGTAGCAGTCAATGTCAGATATTTAGACAGGTTAGGGGTGAAAGTGTTAAACTGTACTTCATAAGAATTAAGTGTCGGAGCACAAGCTGCATGTTTTCCGCTACAGGTTTAGTAGGGACCCCTGTGTATTCCCGTCGGATTATTTTAGTAGAAACGATTTTATGGTCTTACTTTGTTATTTAGTGACGTTTCCTCCTTATCCAAAGATTCCGATATATTGCACTGGGCCTTCAAATATATCACGTAAAAAACAAAATGGCCGCCAAAAATGAGTTTTCTTTATTCAACCACGATGTTCAGTTCCATTACCTTCAGAACAGCTATATTTTTGTGTAATATGTTGTGTAACTTGTTTTACTTTGGTTTCCAAATAAATAATTGCTGTCATTTTATTCTGGTAGCCATTTTCAACCATTGGCGGCCATCTTAGATTGTCATAAATACACACTAATATATCCATTACAACCTATTTCTTGAATCTATCACACATATAAACGGATTTCAGTCAGTACTTATTGTTGATAAATTGCCATTTAAATAGTATAGACTCATGCGATTCTACCATTCAAGATGGTCGACAGAAACAAAATGTCGGCCAAAGTACATAAAACATATTTTCCACATTTATTAAAATTTACATGGATATGTTATTCGCGTCGCTGATTCAAATGTCATCACCTAATCCTCGTGGGAATCCTGGTCATCTGAAATGTTGTACATAGTCCACAGTGTTCTCGCAATCGCTACACTTGCACAGAGCAGTACAAAGGAGTACATTTTTAACACAAGAGCAATTGCGAGAACACTGTGTCCTACAACCACACTTAATGAGTTCCAGTACAGAGTCTGGAGCCGGCAATTACAAACTTTTCACTGGAATTATGTCTCCATCAACCGACCTCTCCCATCCGTGATCCAATATAGATGGAATCGTAGGTGTTGCATGTTTGTAGCTCCTACTGATCCGTGTGACGTACATGTAGTTTGCTCTTTGTAGATGCGTCGTCAGTGCTCCGACTGTTGGTAGTAGTTTTTCGCCTTCCGGGTTCTTTGACCGAAACAGTTCCCAACGCAAATCATCGATCTTCTGGCATTTTGTGGTCTTTGAATATACGCTGCAAACGAACCCTTCGAGTAAATCCCTAATTGATGACAGATTCAGTGACTCATCGCCGAAATTTGTGAATGCTGCGATAACATCGCTGTTTGGGTCATGTGTTAGATATGACATTATCCATCGTTTCTTTGATATACCGACAACTTTTCCACCCCAATCTGCAGCTGAAAAATCCTTGACACTTCTTCTTTCCTATTGCTAAACACCGTTCCCTGACATCAATAACGCGCCTGTCCTTTCCTCGCCCAGTAATAAGATTGAGCTGATATGTGGCGCCAGCGTGAGAGTACATGTCCATCAGCAACACAAGCACATCTGTGTCCGGTGAGATAACGTCTATCTCGCGCTTTCCTCCTCCGTGTGTAGCAGCATCAATTACGTGAAGAGGGATCAACGTGTCGGCTTCTTCGTGTGAATGATGTGCGATATCGAGCTCGATGATATCTGCCTTATGGCAAGGCGCAGTTGTGTCATACACCACAACAAGGTTATTATCATTGTCTGCAAACTCAAAGAGATGATTCTACAGTATGACACAAAACTATTACTATAAACTTACCTAATGAAGTGTGTATTATCAAAATTCTTAGGTCACTTTCCAAGAAGATTTCGAGTGTAAACTGCACTAAAAACGCGTCTCACTAACCTAAATTCGGTTTTTAAAATCAAATACGTTCACTTCCTGGTTAAAAATGAATATTAGCCGCCATCTTTAAAAATATTGAATCACGTGACACGCACCGATTTGGTTGGATAATGGGAAATGACGTCAGTCTCCAGTAACCAACCAAACCACTGCATGCACGTGATTGAAATATTTTCAAAGATGGCGGCTGATATTCATTTTTAACTCGGCTATTCGAAGAATAGTGAGAGCTTATGTAGTCGCGTCGGCGTCGCGTCACGCCTTGGTTACGGTTTTTAGTCAACCTTGTATATGGAATACTCCTGGCCCTACATCCACCATACTTGGACAACTTCATCTCCTAGTGATGTACACCAACAACCCCTGACTTATATTTGACCTTGACCTACATTTAACCTTGAATTACTTAGTTAATTCCCCTTGGTTAAGGTTTTTAATCAATCTTGGTTAAGGTTTTTAGTCAAACTTCTAGATGGAATACTATTGTGCATACAGACACCATACTTGGACAACCTTTTCTCATAGGGATTTACATCAATAACCCCTGATCTATAGTTGACCTTGACCTACATTTCCTCTTGAATTACTTAGTTAATTCCCCTTGGTTACGGTTTTTAGTCAAGCTTGTAGATGGAATACTACTGGCCCTACACCAACCATACTTGGACAACTTCATCTCCTAGTGATGTACATCAACAACCCCTGACCTATATTTGACCTTGACATACATTTAACCTTGAATTACTTAGTTAATTCCCCTTGGTTAAAGTTTTTAGTCAATTTTGGTTAAGGTTTTTAGTCAAGCTTGTAGATGGAATACTATTGTGCATACAGACACCATACATGGACAACCTTTTCTCATAGTGATGTACATCACTAACCCCTGATCTATATTTGACCTTGACCTACATTTCCTCTTGAATTACGTAGTTAATTCCCCTTGGTTAAGGTTTTTAGTCAACCTTGGTTAAGGTTTTTAGTCAAGCTTGTAGATGGAATACTATTGTGCATACAGACACCATCTTGGATAACTTTTTCTCATAGGGATGTACATCAATAACCCCTGACCTATATTTTACCTTGACCTACATTTAACCTTGAATTACTTAGTTATTTCCCCTTGGTTAAGGTTTGTACTCAAACTTGGTTAAGGTTTATAGTCAAGCTTGTATATGGAATACTCCTGGGCCTACAGCAACCATACTTGGAAAACTTCATCTCCTAGTGATGTACATCAATAACCCCTGACCTATATCTGACATTGACCTACATTTAACCTTCAATTTTAGTCAACCTTGGTTAAGGTTTTTTTATGCAGGCCGCAGCCTCCTTGTTTTGTCAAGCTACATGTATGTGTACATCGACAACCCTCGTAGTCGAGCTATGCTGTTCTCATACAGCTCTTGTTAACCAGGAAGTGAACGTGTTTGATTTTAAAAAGCGAATTTAGGTTAGTGAGAAACGCGTTTTTAGTGCAGTTTACACTCAAAATCTTTGAGATGTATGTTAATGTATTGGTAACTGTAAACTTTATGTCGAAAATTCACACCAAACAGCAGTTTCGACTGTAATGCGTTGTATAAGCGAGTTCGACAGGACTACATCGTGTGGCCGCTCTGACAATGGTGGCAAATGGGAGTTTTATACCTTTCTAAGTACTATTATTATTACACCCGTGCGCATTCGAATTGTTTTGTACATTGTTTAGAAAGGTGTTTCATGTATATACAAACAGTAATTGACCATCCAAGACACGCTAGAATCACCTGTGCTCAGAACTACCGGAGCACAACACAGGCACTTTGTGTTATCAAGGACAAAACGCTGTTTAAATCATACCCACTTATACTCTAATGTTAAATATCTAGAAGGTAGGACACTCGCCATCTTTTCAACCAACGGAAGTGGTACTAGTGTACCTTGAGCCCGGGTCGCTAATTTCAGTAATTGTAACGCGCGAGAAGGCCGGGACCCTGCTGGTCCCCGCCTTCTCGCGCGTTACAATTACAGAATTAGCGAGCCGGGCCCAAGGTAAATACTCCACTTCCGTTGGTTGAAAAGATGGCGAGTGTCCTACCTTCTAATTATTTAATATCAAAGTATAATTGGGTATGATTTAAATAGGCTTTTCTCGTTCATACCACAAAGTGCCTGTGGAGCACAAGCGTTATACGATAAAGTGTGGGTGCTGTGCTTGGTGTATTCACCATATATTGCACAAAAAGATACCAATGGGCAGGTATAACAGTGTGAACAGTGTAACAAATGTATTTTCCCCCTTGGAACACTGTAGACCGCTACCATAATGTTTGCAAACAGTGTAGATCCAGATGAGCTGGCTCGTAACGAGCCGTCAAATCAGAATCTGCACCATTTGTAGATATTTTAATATTTCTAAAAACAATACCTCTTTCGGATAAAAGGATTAGTCAGAAAAATAACACTGGCGCGTCCATTCCAGTTTCTTAGTGGTGAAAGGGTTGAATGAATCTGTATTGTAGAAGAATCCAGTGCCCAAGTATTATACAACAGAGTGTGTGTGGATGCTATGACGGGTAAAATTACTGTTATATTCACTGCTCTCATGGATTCGTGCCCCTAAGCACATAAATTCATATTGTGTCACTGTGTTATATTCTGATTAATTCCTGAAAATGTATACATCAACATAAAGTTCAAATACTTAACTATGAGTGGACATAAGGATTTCGCCAAAATTGCTGTTTATGCAAGTCTTTGAGTCCCCAAAAATAACCCACCCAAGTCACCTAATTGATTTTGAAACTTCTCATTAGATTCGTGCCCAACAACTTTTTGCACATTTGAGTACAATAAAGACGTGTTGCTGTCTAGATGCATCAAATTTAAGTATGGTGAAGTGCAGATTCACCTAGAAATCAACATATAACACATTCACGGATTCCGCTGGGGAAAATAAAAAAATCGCCACAATTGTTTTATTTTTTTTTGAAGTGGCGATTTTTTCCCGAAAATTTTAATTTTTTATCTCCAATTGCGAAAGTGGCGATCGCCAGCGGAATCCCTGCACATTTTATGCATAATTTGCTCTTCAGATTAAGGAAATATTTAAAATCACTAAATAGGTGATAACTCACAATTGTATGTAACTGTAACGTGGGAAACAACTTAAAATACCGTTTAAGATAATGCTTATTTACTTGTTTTCTAGGGGCATGAATCAATGAGAAGGCACGCATGAGAAATGGCTCTACATGTATTGGTTTAAATATCTCCAGTCACCAATATATGTAAATGCAAGTTAACCCTTTCAACACTACAGACGTCTATAGCGGCGCTTACAAACAGTGTAGATCTAGATGAGCCGGCTCATCACGAGCCATCTCATCAGGATCTGCACTTTTTGCAAGAAATATTCATATTTTTAAGGAAAAAACACCTCCCTTCTGATACAAGGACTAGTCTGAAAATCTTCTTTGCTGATTGGACTGGTCAGATAATTAACATATCAAAATCCATTCCAGTTCTTCAGGGTTAAAAGCGTTAAATGTTTACAAGTTGTTGGTAAGATTATGTATTGACAAGGCAATAAACAATCTATTTCGATCACCACACTGTTTATAAAACAAAACGCGGCTGGTTCCGTCACATCATGGTCTTTGCTTGAACCTGTATTACTCCGTATATATTATATTCTTCTACTAGATTCATCTTTATAATAGCTTTATTTCTCAAACCTATAATATGAGGTGGAATGGAGGGTGGGGTGGGGGAGGGGTTAAAAAAGAGAAAAAAATAAGCACAAAAGCAGAGATTTATTATAGCACCCGCAAATAGCTCAACTGAAGATGAAACTTCAACTGTATTGCAGAAGAGTCAAGTGCCGTTGCGGAAGCATTATACAAGAAAGTGCGCGTGCTATGTTGGGTAATGACGAGCCCATCGAACCACGACAGCAAGGCGCGGCACGTAAAGGCGACGTGGGGACACCGGTGTAACAAAATCATCTTCATGAGCACGACGAAGGACAGTTCCTTGCCGGCGGTCGCACTTCCCGTGGCGGAGGGTCGCGATAACCTCTGGGCGAAGACAAAGGCCGCGTTTAAGTACATTCACGACCATCACCTCGCCGACGCTGATTGGTTTATGAAGGCGGACGATGATACGTACGTGATCGTCGAAAATCTAAGGTAATGGTTGTTGGTGTGAGTTCATGATAAAATACGTAGGTTCATGTGTTTATGCAGGCCTCCAGATAAGGAATTAGTAATTGGGTATTGTCACTCCATCATTTCTGAAGCAATTGGGTATTTCAAAATTTGAATTGTGTAAAATAGAATCACAATACTGTTTACACATCAGCAGACCGCACTTATTGAATAGTTTGCTTCTAAATGATGGAGTGAGAATGATGGAGTGAGAATACTCAATTACTAATTACTTATCTGGAGCTATGGTGATCACTGATATTTTCAGCACTGTAAGGGTTAAAATTTAACTGTTAGACCAATATTTGGGTGATCATGTCTTTTGACGGACCCTGACAGAAATAATAATTAAAAGTGTCATTATCAAGACGGTTCAAATGAGTGATAACAACATATATACATTCGATGGGAAATACAAATATATAGAAAAATAAAGCATTTAAAAATTGGCCGATGGCATATTCTGAATGTAATGGGTTACAGGGCTCCAGATAAGGAATTAGTAATTGAGTATTGTTACCCCATCATTTCTGAAGCAATTGGGTATTTCAAAATTTTAATTGGGTAAAATAAAATCGCACTACTGTTTACATATCAACAGACAGCAATTATTTAATAGTTTGCTTCGAAATTAAAACATGACTTGGCATTTCATTAGAATTGTTTCCTTGGAGACAATTTTAATGAAATACCAAGGTATGTTTTCATGGAAAATAAAAAAAAAATACTATATTTGTGGTCTGTTTATTGTTTTCTGCTACATGATAAATATTTGTATTGCATTTTGATACTCGCTACGTCTGATTTAAATCGGGTTTTTTTTTAATTTAATTGGGTATTTAAGCAAATACGCAGCTTATCTGGAGCTCTGGGGTTACTTTCAGCATTGTAAAGGTTAATTACTTGATATCTTTCAGACACGTGTTACACAGCAAAGATCCCGACTCACCCGATGGTTCAAATGAGTGGTAACATTTTTTCTCCATATTCTTTGTTTCTCAAGAAAAGTATATGTTGTTACCACTCATCTGAACCGTCTCGATGAGACGGTTCAAATGAGTGGTAACAACATATACATTCGATGAGAAACAAGAAAAATAGAAAATGAAATGTTTATAAATTAATGATTTGGTGTTTTTAAGATACCTGTTGCAAGACAAAGATCCCGACTCACCCATATACTTCGGCCGAAGGTTCAAGCCGTACGTTCAGCAGGGCTACATGAGTGGGGGTGCTGGATATGTTCTCAGTCGCGAGTCACTCAAGGTATTGTACACTCCAGCCTATGATCACGCGAACCTGTCTAAACAGGGTAGGAGGGGGGTGCATATCTTAAAGGTACATGTCCACTCAAACAGTTCTTTATAGGAATTAATTAAGTGTATAATTGTGTCGCTATTCCACCACTTCTAAAAATTACGCTATACAGATATAATCATATAGTAATATTTATTTTACTGACTGTGACTCGCGGTGGTATCAGTCTATTTTCATATGCAAATGCGGGATGCTATTTTTTAATTATTTATACTAAATAAATGCGTCGCCAGATTTGTTTATATTTTCGGCAGATTATATAAAGCATGATCATTGCACATCAAAAAATAAATACAGAGAATAAATAGTAATGTCCGTTAACATTTTAAGGAAGCACAGTTATCGCCCCTGATATAAGTGTGGAAATTCACGCCTGATATAAAATGTATAATAATGCCCATCAATATTTGGGGTAATGAATAAATGTTTATTTTGCCAGAAAATGTCTCAGATGAGGTGAGGTCTCTGTTAGAACATTTTGTGCCTACTGAGTGGGCATGTACTTTTAACCACAGGTTGAAGTAACGGACCGAGGTCTATAAATACATTAAATATGCCTAAAAGCATCAATAAATGAAGAATTTTTTACTGCCTGCATATACTCCATTATAATGGAGTATATGGAGGGAGAAAAAAAAAACAACATTTTTTTTTCTTCATTTATTGATGCTTTTAGGCATATTTAATGTATTTATAGACGTCGGTCCATTACTTCAACCTGTGCCTTTAACATGTTTAATTTCGCTCTCGTATACATACATGTGCCTCATATTGTGATGTCGACATTGAATCCATCTTTAGGAATTCATCATGTGTTATCTGAATCAATTTGTTGTAGTAAGGGTGCCTGGCACCAGATCAGGATACTGTCTTTTTATTTTTGTTATTTCTCAATGAAAGTACAATGTATATGTTGTGACCACTCATGTGAACCGTCTCAACGAGACGGTTCACATGGTGGTCACGACAAATGGTGGTCGCTCATAGAAGGAAAATATACAATGGCGTATCCTCAGCATGAAAAGTGTTATTGTTGCTATAATTTGATTGCTGAATATTTAGTGCTCCCGATATTGAAGTGTATATATCCCATCTGTATATGATATTGATGTTGAACGGACATAAAATCCCATTCAGTCAATTTCTAAACTGGACTGAGGCGCTTGATATATCGATGGTCTAGTAACATAAGGTCGTAACTGCTATGCGTGAAATTTTGTCAAATATTGATTTTATTGCGAAAACAAAATTTCCCCATGTTAAATCCCCATAGACATCTTCACGGAGTCACGGAGTGAAGATGTCTATGGGGATTTAACATTGGGAATTTTTTTTGAATTTTAGAAATACTGGACCGATTTTTAAAATTTAACTTTTGTTTTCTTAGTTAGATCATATCCAAGCTATCTAGTCAGGTTTCGGAGTCAATTTCCAAATTTTTTTGTTTTTTGACTAATCCCATACTCCTTTACCTCTTTTTCCCCCATGTTAAATTCCCATAGAGAAATCAATTTTTCGTAATAAAACCAATATTTGACCGAATTTCACGAAATAAAAAGAAGGCTCATTCTTAAATTTTCCTTTAATTTAATATTATCGATTTTGAATTGTCTATATAGCCGTAAAATTTGAGCAGCTTTCGTGAAACAGACAGTAGTAACATAAGGTCATAACTGCTATGCTTTAGCATAGCAGTTACGACCTTATGTTACTAGACCATTGATATATCTAGAGAAACAGAGCTCCAGATAAGGTGCGTATTGGCGTATTTTACGCAATTATTTTAGCTGAATACACATTGATTATCAAAAGTGGGAGTACAAAGTATGCACATCAATGTGAAAATACGCATTGATTTTCAAATTGAGTAGTGAAAATACTGTCATAAAGTTGAAAATTCACTTAGTTGAGCTGCAAATTTGCTTTTTGCAACTCATTTATTCCCTATTTAGTAATGAAGAAAATCAATAATAAATCCATTTGTGAAAGTGAATATATGCAATGATTTTGAAATCAGGGGGTATAGTATGCTTTAGACACAAAGCTTATCTGGAGCTCTGGAGTAATTTGGCAATTTGTAATTGTAGCCAGTGTAGCTCCAGGTTATCTAACAGCATCATGTAACATGGTAAGTTTCTGCGGCTCGTTTGACTAAACTTCGTACTTTATGTTTTGACTCGATGCACCAATGTGGCTTACTAATACTAGCATATACTATTTACATGAAAATTCAGCGAAGATTTCTCAAAATTTGTGGATAATGCAAATTTTATTGTCAATGTTAGTTTTTCACTTACCCTGTTCAACATGTTCAAACTTCAAGCTGATATTGTTACATGGTTTCCGTTGTTTGCACATATGTTTAGGCAATGCTCATTCCGGGGCCGCGCGTAGACCAAGTGCCTTCATGACGTCACTACGCGGAAGTGCCTTCATGACGTCACTACTTCATGACGTTCACGACGCGGCCCCGGAATATGAATACCGAAAATTATCTACGTGAATGGGACGATTTATAAAATTACTGAAAATACTGAATATAATGCTCAAATTACATCAGTTTTCAGGCAGGTTTTTTGGGGGGGGAAAATCCAGGCTATTGGATTGGCGAAAGCCGGGCGGACGGACGCATGAGAGGGTACTTGTGGGGATTTCGACTTATGGGGTGGGGATTTCTACTTGTGGGGTGAAACTTAAGAGGTATGAGTAATACTCACCTTTCAAGTGTTTTCTTGAAGCTGCGCTTTTGGAACCCACCGCTTGACGCATGCGCATACGTCGAATGCGCATGCCAATTCCTTTACGGAAATTCACGACTATTACACCGGAAATTAATTGGACTAACAGAATATTACGGTACCTTCTAATGTCGTCCATTCAAAAAACGGACGGCCACCAGTCCGTTACCTGCGGGTTGAAATTTTAACGTCCATGTTTTGTGGGGATAAAACGACCATACCAGCTGATTTAGATGGGTCACTTGTGGTAACCCCACAAGTCACAAAAATCCCCACAAGTCTATCCTGTACTCATGACTCAACACACAACTACCCTCTCATGTGAGCGGGCTGGCGGTCGGGCGGGCGGCGTCCACAATCAATGTTAAGTTTTCGTCCATTTCTTTGTTAATGTACCACCTAGGACCACCAAACTTTCACAGCTTCATAATCAAGGGGTGCCCACCACATATCACTATCCAACATGTTACCTTTTTTTTAACTTGACCCATTTTTGTCCGCTCAGTCGACTTAGCCATTTTCAATGTTAACTTTTCGCGTTTACAATGTTAAGTTTTCTTGTTTAAGTCCATTTCTTTGGTACTGTACCACCTAGGACCACCAAACTTTCACAGCTTCATAACCAAGGGGTGACCACCACATACAACTATCCAACATTTTTTTACCTCACCTATTATTTCTACGTAATTGACTTAGCCATTTTCAACGTTACCTTTTTAACTTACGTCTGGTTAAAGTATTTTGGTTAAAAGTTTTTCGTTATACTTTATCTCTGCAACTGCTTTGCCCATTACCTTGAAACTTCACATGGGTGTTTATCATCATCCATATTTTCATTCTACCCCCCAACCGTGCGGCCCCTGTGCCCAATGTCAAGGTCAAATTACTTTGAATTTTTTTGTTAAAGTTTTTTTGTGTACTATATCTCTGCAACTGCTTCACCCATTACCTTGATACTTCACATGGGTGTTTATCATCATTGTCCCGCACGCTTGCGGAAAGCGCGATATCGTCGGCATTTTGGCATACGTCCGTCTGTACGTCCGTGTGTCCGGTTAAAGTTTTTTGATTAAAATTTTTCCATCTACTATATCTATTTTTTTAGTGTCCATGCCTTGCCCCAAGGCGCGACATGCAGGACACGGCCATCTAGTCTACAAAAAGTGTGTATAATTATGTTATCCAAGTGTCTATGCTTGGAAAACACCTGGCCTTTGTGGCTTTACCTCGTTTCTTGTTTGTTGGAAGTGTAACAACAACGTTTGATCATGTCCAGCCGTGTGCAAACATGATCACATGATCAAACCTTATATTAACGCTATCTAACACAGTAACACTATACCATTTTGTACCCAGGAAGAATGTAATATTCCATTTGTATGTAACACAACCTTTCCAAGTATGATGTGCACTTCATGCTGAACACATGCAATATCAGCAAAAGCTATTGTTGTATGAATAGTTAATATCCTTTGTTATCAACAGCTGTGGATCGCATGATCCCATCTGCATATAATGTCGCTGTTGAATGGATATAAAGTCCAGTCAATAAATGAATAAATAATTACAGTGGAACCTCTGTAAACCGGACACCAAAAAAACACACGTGATCTTATTTTTGATGAGGTTCTTGGTCATTTATCTCGGGTGATAAAGTCTGTTCGTGATCGCATAGCACACAACTATGGCTCAGAATGATCAAATGTCTGATTTACATTGAAACCTCTCTAAGCCGGCGACCCCGGGGACCTCCCAGGGTGTCCGGTTTAGAGAGGTGTCACTGTAACAAGGAATATTGAGACACATGTGCGACAATAATTCCAGCACAACAATATTTACACAATTCCCTAACATTTGATTGGTCCGTAGCAAATCTCCGTCCAAAATTTATATCCCAGTAAACTCCATGCCGAACTACTTTCCGTAACCGTCAGGCGCAGTTAAAATAATTCTTAAGAAAACGTAAAATAAACACATTTTCTTGATGAATTTATTTCAAATGCTGGAATTATAAGGAATGAATGGCCTTTTTGTGGAATTTATCGGGGATATAAACTTGGAAAAGTCGCGGGAATACTGGACGAGGCCTTCCGGCCTTCGTCCAGTATTCCCGTGACTTTTCCAAGTTTATACCCCGATAAATTCCACAAAAAGGCCATTCATTCTGTTGTATTATGTACCATATAGTATTACATCAGTCTTTGTTCCAATTAGCCAGCACTGTTACATGCTATACAGAGTTAGTTCCCCTGCTACTGTCATATAAATACAGCCCCATTTGGTATAGCAACCACTCTTAGTATAACACTCAACCTAAGCAGTCATAGATGTTAGATGTATTAAACTAGTGTATAGTTAGAATACCATTTGTCATTCTATGAAGTCCTACACCACATACATCATAACATTACATGGTGTCAGAAGTACAAGAAGTTAAAAATTACCAAGCATTATTTATGTAAAAAATAATTAATCGACTTGGATTAAACTAAATAACGGGACAATACACAAGTGAACAACAATGGAATTAGCTGGCTTTCCAACTCCGAAACTCGCAGCGAGAGAATGCGAATTTACAGATCCAGACGACATGATCCGAGACAGGATTGTGTTTGCGACGAACTCGTCAAAAGTTCGTGAAAGACTCATCAAGGAGGGTGCAGACCTAACATTGGACAATCCAAATCACCCAGAGTTACCAATACTCTCAGGAGCAACTCCAGAGTATGAGCGGTCCGGAAGTACATGCCGTACGCTACAAACAACAACCTCAGCCGAGGGAGGCCAGCCGTTACCCATCGCATAACCCCAGTCATTACCCGTCTAACAACCCGAGAATGACGAGGAAACCGGAGTACCACCGTAACAGACCGACGACATCATCGTGCGGGAACAATCCGACGACATCATCGTGCGGGAATTGCGGATACAAACACTCTAAAGCGGAAACGTGCAGAGCCAAGGGCAAACAGTGTGATTACTGTCACAAATGGAATCATTTTGCTTCTATGTGCCGTAAAAAGAAGCATGATAAATCTAGGAAATCCGTCAATATTGTCAATTGTGCACCAAATAGTGATTCTGAAGATGGAATATCAGATTTCTTTGTTGATAGTGTTGATACGAAATCAGTAAGAAATGGTCAAGCATACGTGGATCTCAAGGTAGGCCCTAAATTATCTAATGTCACATTCAAGATTGACACAGGTTCACAAGTAAACATTTTGCCTGAACGCATATACCATAAATTAGGCATCAAACATGTTTTACAGAAACCACCAGGTCCACTCTTCGCTTACAATGGTGGCATACTTCAAAGCATCGGATTTTGTAATTTGCCATGCAGACGTGATAACAATGACATAACAATTGATTTCCATGTAATTCACACTGAGTCATCGCCGATCTTGGGTCTCAATACATGTCTTGATCTTAACCTTGTCAAACTGACATACTCTGTAGAGGCTACACATACGGATGACAAACCCCTTGACAAGAAAACTGTCTTATCTCAGTACAACGACGTATTCAAAGGTATAGGCACGTTTTCTGGCCAGTGCACCATTCAAATTGATCCTAGCGCCAAGCCAGTGGTCCATCCACCGAGGCGTGTCCCCGTCGCACTACGTGATCGACTCAAGCAAGAGCTCAACCGTATGCAAGAACAATCCATTATTATCAAGGTCACAGAGCCTACCGACTGGGTAAATTCAATGGTTATTGTTGAAAAACCACAAACAGGCAAACTTCGCATATGCCTTGATCCCCATGATCTAAACAAAGCAATCCTCAGACCGTATTATCCTATGCGAAGTCTCGAGGATATACTGCCTGAACTTGCCGGTTCACAGTACTATACTAAGCTTGACAAACGGTCAGCTTACTGGACATGCAAGCTGTCGGACGAAAGCTCGTTCCTCACAACATTTAATTCTCCTTACGGCCAGTACCGCTATTTACGGCTACCGTACGGTCTGAAATCATCCCAAGATGTGTTCCAACGGAAATTAGATGGAGTGCCTTGAGGGTCTAAACGGCGTTGTGTCCATAGTTGATGACGTCATTGTACATGCTCGTACACGTCATGAAAATGACCAGAATTTGCATGAAGTTTTGTGTCGCATGTCTGAGAGTGGTATCAAATTGAATGAAGACAAATTAGATGTAGGAGTCAGTGAAGTCCAGTACTTTGGACATCTCCTGACCTCAGATGGTCTCAAACCTGACCCTGCAAAAGTGTCTGCTATCAGAGACATGGACCCGCCGTGCAACCGTGCGGAGTTGGAAACAGTCTTGGGCATGATAAATTACTTGTCCAAATGTGCCCCAAACTTGGCAGAAATCACCAGCCCTATGCGCAAGCTGCTTGTCAAGGACGTGATTTTCTCCTGGGACAAACCGCAAGACACAGCTTTCCGAAAGGTCAAAGACCTCATTACTCAGAGTCCAGTCTTATCTTACTATGACAGTAAGAAGCCACTCACATTGCAGACAGATGCATCTCGCTCGGGACTAGGCTGTGTTCTTATACAAGAAGGCAAGCCAGTTGCATTTGCATCCAAATCACTCACACCTGCAGAAACCAAATATGCCATGATCGAGCTAGAATTGCTAGGCATATTATTTGGCGCAAAACGGTTTCACCAGTATGTCTATGGTCATACAGTGCTTGTGGAAACAGATCATTTACCACTCATAGCAATTATGAGTAAACCATTTCATTCATGCCCTGCAAGGTTACAGCGTATTTTACTACAGCTGAAACAATATGACCTGCAGGTCAAACACACGTTCCTGGTAAAAACATACCAGTCGCTGATACACTATCACGGAAAGCTGTACCTGACACTTTCCCCAGCCTAATTACAGGCATGGATGCAATGCACATGTTCACACAGTCCTATCCAGTTTACCCGTCAGTGATCGCAAAATGCAAGAAATTGCAACTGCTACTGAACAGGATGCACACATGACAATTCTCAAACAGGTTATCATGCAAGCATGGCCTAACATGGGAAAACAATGTCCACCAGAAATTCTCAGTTTCTGGAACTACAGAGACGAGCTCACAATTGCTGACACTTTAATCTTAAAAGGTCAGAAACTTGTGATCCCAACATCACTCAGATCTAAAATGCTAGAAATACTGCACACAGGTCATATGGGTATTATCAAAACCCAGAAACGTGCTCGTGATGTGATGTTTTGGCCAAACGTCAGCTCAGATATTTCAAACATGATTCAGCAATGTTCTGTTTGCCAAGAGCATAGAGCATCGAATGCTAAAGAACCGCTGATCTCACATGAAACACCTGATTATCCATGGCAAACTGTTGCTACAGACATATTCACATGGGATGACAAAAACCAAAAACTTCCTTGTAACCGTGGACTATTATAGTCGTTACTTTGAAGTACAGCAGCTGTACAGAACCAGTTCTAAGGCTGTCATTGCTAAGCTGAAATCTGTATTCAGTAGACATAGAATTCCAGGTCAGGTGAAATCCGACAACGGTCCTCAGTTCTCATCTCAGGAATTCGCAAACTTTGCAAAAAGCTGGGATGTCAGCCATGTTACCTCTAGCCCGAAATACCCAAAGTCAAATGGTTTGGCTGAGAGAACTGTCGGCAGCATTTTCACTAAGGCCAAGGTCGCTGGTACTGATCCATATCGTGGGTTACTAGAATACCGCACTACCCCTCTGACAGAAATGGATTATTCCCCCGGCTCAGTTGCTAATGGGTCGCCGTCTCCGGTCATATCCACAGGTGGTCGGACCTATGACACCAACAAAAATGCCTATTAAAAAAAATCCCATTACCCCACCCACTTGGTCTCGTACAGTACCATATACTATATCAAGGTGAGTATAAATAGGGCTATTATAGAAAGAAGCCTCTCTTTTCCGGCTCGCACAAACACAATAAACATCGATTAAATGTATGACTTCTGTCTCCGGCAATCGATAAAGGTATTAGGTGTGTGAATATACTCACTTCAAATCGCTGTTTCCAGCATTTATTCAGTTATTCGCATTTTGTATACCCCATCCAAAGCGAAATTTGCGTGTACGAAAGAATCTCACACAGAATCGGAGGCCGTCCGGCGTGGATTATCGGTCATATTTGACCGGTAGCTGATCGCCAGCTCAAACTAAAGTCGTGCACCATGACCATATACATTAGTAACTCCAACCATACAAAGTTCGTCCAACTGTGATCGTTCACCGATCTAAAAAACACTTTTTTCTAATTTCATTGGCTTTCATTCATGATTCGCGTACAATCAGATTATGTCTTCCGGAAACCCTGAAAAGGGAAAGTCCTCGCGTCTATTTTTAGGTTTAGCCAATCAGAGATGTTCTTACATAGACGCTTCGGTGCTTGTATTATGGAAGATGGTGCATTGACCCAGTTCCAGATAATGAATGAAATTAAAGAAAAAAGTGTTTTTTAGATCGGCGAACGATCACAATTGGACGAACTTTGTATGGTTGGAGTCTCTAATGTATATGGTCATGGTGCACGACTTTAGTTTGAGCTGGCGATCAGCTATCGGCCAAATATGATCGATAATCCAGCCGGACGCCCTCCGATTCTGTGTGAGATTCTTTCGTACAGCAACTTTCGCTTTGGATGGGGTATACAAAATTCGAATAACTGAATAAATGCTGGAAACAGCGATTTCAAGTGAGTATATTCACACACCTAATACCTTTATCGATTGCCGGAGACAGAAGTCATACATTTAATCGATGTTTATTGTGTTTGTGCGAGCCGGAAAAGAGAGGCTTCTTTCTATAATAGCCCTATTTATACTCGCCTTGATATAGCATATGGTACTGTACGAGACCAAGTGGGTGGGGTAATGGGATTTTTTTAATAGGCATTTTTTTAATAGGCATTTTTTTTTTTGTCATAGGTCCGAGTCTTCCACCTGTGGTCATATCTTCCAACAATGTCAGAGCAATTAAAATCACAAATTCCCCCTCATGACATAGTACGTGAGAAAATCACTCTGGCTCACAGAGTAAGAAAGATCATGACAAGACAGCAAAGTCGTTGGCACCCTTGAATGTTGGTGACTCTGTGCGAATTCAAAATGACAACAAACGTTGGCAGCCTGCTATTGTTACCAAAAAGCACGACCAAAGATCATATATTGTTAGCACGTCTAACGGTGCCATTTACCGGCAAAATCGCCGACAACTCTTAAAATCAAATGGGAATTCTCAAAATATGTATTTTCAATTACCATCAGTTAACTCGAAACCACAAAGCTCCAATAACAGTCAATGTGACATTGATTATAATTTGCCTAACCACGACATCCAACCTGCTTCGCCAGCGAAATCTGACATTCCACCTCCGACAGCCCCAGGAATGATTCTACGATCTGGCAAAGTTAAACCAGTGTATATATGACTACATTCAGATACAATGTGCGTACTGCAGATACAATGTGCACACTAATGTAGAATAGTATTGTATAGTGTTTAGTATTACAGTTATCAATATAGTTTATGCTACATTATACATTATAGCAAATGACATAAACTCAATACTGGACAATGGGATTATCCAGAACTACAGAAACACACATTGTCGTTTTCTCGTGGTAAGGGTACAAGTACTGATATGGGACCCCACAGTTAGTGTTGATTACAACGGATGTATCACTGTTATTTTGACATAAAACAATAAACCACATTTACGTAATGTGACCCATGTTTTACCGTGAGATTAAAACAGTATTGTGGGAACGGATATATGTCCCGCACCTTCACATTAATCACAATTAACATAGCAAACATAGATTAATCTGTCAATCCCACACTTGTGAGATTTGCACTGATGTTACATGTTTATACCCTGTTTAAAGGTATCCTCACAGTAAGGGCAATTCATATTTTTTTTATTTTAAAAACAGGGAGCATTGTTGTATTATGTACCATATAGTATTACATCAGTCTGTGTTCAAATTAGCCAGCACTGTTACATGCTATACAGAGTTAGTTCCCCTGCTACTGTCATATAAATACAGCCCCATTTGGTATAGCAACCACTCTTAGTATAACACTCAACCTAAGCAGTCATAGATGTTAGATTAATGAGAGACATTAGTCAGTTGTCTCCCTTGAATACTCTTCAAAACTGGATTGGTCCTAGAAATTGGTTTCCTCTGTTTTTATCCTTGATTTCTTTGCACGGCATGGTGATCTATGATCTGTAATATCTTGGTCAGATATTATCAGATTGGAAAGCCATCCCACATATGTGTTCTTTGAACTTACTTATGCAAAATTATGTTTTGAGTAATCATTTCAATTAACACATTCATGGTAAATCCAAACAGAATTACTGCACTCTCTCATTGTGAAACAGCGATAAAGGCAGAGGAATCCAAATCTAAGGACCAACTCACTATGTGGTTATCCTTGGTCTTTATCTGATAAGGGAGGTAATATAAATACTACTAATGTCCCTCATTAGTATTAAACTACTGTCTGTTTCACGAAAGCTGCCCAAATTTTACGGCCATATGAACAATTCAAAAACAATATTTTTTTCAATAGTATTAAATTAAAGGAAAATTTAAGAATGAGCCTTCTTTTTATTTCGTGAAATTTGGTCAAATATTGGTTTTATTACGAAAAATTGATTTCTTTATGGGAATTTAACATGGGGGGAAAAAGAGGCAAAGGAGTGTGGGAGGAGTCAAAAAACTTTTTTTTTTTGGAAATTGACTCCGAAACCAATCTAGATAGCTTGGAAATGATCCAACTAAGAAAACAAAAGTTAAATTTTGAAAATCGGTCCAGGATTACTGAAATTCTAAAAGATTTCCCCATGTTAAATCCCCATAGACATCTTCACTCCGTGCCCGTGAAGATGTCTATGGGGATTTAACATGGGAAAATTTTGTTTTCGCAATAAAATCAATATTTGACCAAATTTCACGAAATAAAAAGAAGGCTCATTCTTAAATTTTGTTTTAATTTAATATTATCGAAAAAAATATTGTTTTTGCATTGTTTATATAGCCGTAAAATTTGGGCAGGTTTCGTGAAACAGACTATAATGTATAGTTAGAATACCATTTGTCATTCTATGAAGTCCTACACCACCACATACATTATAACATTACACATTCCTATATTCTTTCCTTATGTTACCCCAAAATTCTTTTCCGGGTACATATAGTTTTCGGGTACATGTACGTACCTACTATGACCCCTGTAAACGTAAGTGGGATTGACCTAAAACATCATATGCTTATTGTTCATCATTTTCATTCTGTGGTGCACTCATGCAGTCCCTGTGCCCAAGGTGAAGGTCAAATTTGGCGTTAAAGTTGGGTTTATTTTTCTTGAGTTAAAGGTTTTCAGGTGTACATCAATCAGCATTACTGATTTCTTGTTTCTGAGGGCAAAAGTAAACAATAACTCTGCAAAACTCACGTACCGTCATTATACCCCCGGCCTACGAAGTACATGTACATGAATGTCGAGGAGTATATAGTTTTTGCCATTCCGTATGTCCGTTCGTCTGTCCGTTTCTCCGTCCCATTTGCGTTACTTTTTGGGTACCCTCTGTAGCGGTAAGTCTGATTGATCTGAAAGACCCTATACTTCCTTATCAGCATCCATATTTTCATTCCATACCACACTTCATGTTCATGGTCAAGGTCAAATTACAATGTACTTAGAAATGTCCGTCCTTAAGATTTGTGTTAAGTTTCGGGTACCTATTATCTCCGCAACGGTAAGTCGGATTGACTTCAAACTTCATATACTTCCTTATCATCATCCATATTTCCATGCGGCCTTTATGTCCAAGTGTAGATTCATATGAGCAATGGTTAATACATTTGATTTCCCTAGCGACTTTGGTCCGTCGGACGAGACTTGAAGCCGAGGTCCCGTCCGTACGCGACCTTAACTTTTGCTGGGACATAAAATCCAAAGGCGCAGGCTGCTGTGCGACTACATTGCCCATCAATGTTATAACAACTACTTACTTTGTATGAATTGTATACACCGCTTTCTATGAACTTTCATGAATGCAAATGCCTCGTAGAACCGTCTGTATTTTTCTCCCTTCACCGAATGCGACATGTATGCAAGATTCATCAAACAAAGTTTAACAAATTCACTAATCGATTAATGGTCTTGTATAACCCGATACGGGAATCACTTATATCCATGTTCCCGGTGTCGGGTTGTTCATGGTAAACGCGGATAACGGTGGCCCCTGCGTCTTATAACACGATACTAGAAACACTAATACAAGTGTTCTGGTGTCGCGTGTGTTCTGGTCGCGTTTCACGATGCGATCTGGATTCATTACTGTTGCTCCCTTCCGAATATACTGAATCATAGAAAACACAATAGTATTACAATATACCACGTACTCGCTACCTATCAGGGCTCCAGATAAGGAATTAGTTATTGAGTATTGTCACTCCATCATTTCAGAATTTTAATTGGGTAAAATAAAATCACACTACTGTTTACACATCATCAGACAGCAATTATTTAATAGTTTGCTTCGAAAAGAAAACGTGTCTTGGCATTTCCTTGGAGACAATTCTAATGAAATACCAAGATGTGTTTTCATGGAAAATAAGAGAAATATGCTATATTTGTGGTCTGTTTATTATGCCACCGGGTTTCGAAGAAACAGGTGGCATATAGTGTTTGGACCGTCCGTCTGTCCGTCCGTCTGTCCGTCACACTTTTCAGTTAACCAATTTGTCACAGTTTCTCAAATATGCTGCAGGTGGCATCCGCGTTAGACAGACGCATTTCTTGTTGTTTTCTGCAACATGGTAAAGGTACCACAAAATTTGTATTGCTTTTTGATACTCGCTACTTCTGATTTCAATTGGGTCTCTTGGCAGTTTTAATTGGGTATTTAAGCAAATACGGAGCTTATCTGGAGCACTGATGTATGTGTATTGTTACAATTTGCCATGTGACCTATTATACAATAGTCATGTACTATAGGAATGAATGGCCTTTTTGTGGAATTTATCGGGGTATAAACTTGGAAAAGTCGCGGGAATACTGGACGAAGGCCGGAAGGCCTCATCCAGTATTCCCGCGACTTTTCCAAGTTTATATCCCCGATAAATTCCACAAAAAGGCCATTCATTCCTTATAATTCCAGCATTTTAAATAAATTCATCAAGAAAATGTGTTTATTTTCCGTTTTCTTAAGAATTATTTTAACTGCGCCTGACGGTTACGGAAAGTAGTTCGGCATGGGAGTTTACTGGGATATAAACTTTGGACAGAGACTTGCTACGGACCAATCAAATGTTAGGGAATTGTGTAAATATTTTTATGCTGGAATTATATGTGCATGCATATCACAGCTTGCTCATATACCACTAGCTGGTCTGAGAAAGACTATGTTCTGTTCTTGTCCAAAACTCCAGATAAGGTGTGATATTGGCATATTTTATGAACTTATTTTAGCAGAATGCGCACTGATTATCAGAAGTTGGAGTACAAAACACTCAGACCAATGTGACAATACTCATTATGCCACCGGGTTTCGAAGAAACGGGTGGCATATAGTGTTTTGACCGTCCGTCTGTCCGTCCCTCCATCTGTCCGTACAGACGAGAGCTACATTGTGAGGTTAACCACACAGTGATGGACTTGTTAAGAGATGCTTATTCCGTTTTAACCCCGTTATAAATTGCTCTTGTGGGGTTATTTTGTCTTGTGGGGTTGTTTTTTTCTGTACGATTGATGTTTACGGGGTTTGATTTAGGATGGGTTAGGGTTAGTAACCTCACAATGTACGTCTCGTCAGTACGTCCGTCCGTCCGTCCGTCACACTTTTCGGTTAACCACTTTGTCACAGTTTCTCAAATATGCTGCAGGTGGCATCCGCGTTCGACAGACACATTTCTTGTTGATTTTCAAATTGAGTAGTGAAAACACTGTAATAAAGTTGAAATTTACTTAGTTGAGTTGCAAAAAGCAAACGGTGCAAACAGGAACGGTGTTTGCTTTTTGCAGCGCAAATAAGTGAATTGTTGAATGTGTTTTATTTTGTTGTATCATTTATAACCTATTTGATAAGGAAGGAAATTAATACTTTTGTAAAAGTAAAATAGGCATGAATTTGAAATCTGGGGGTATAATACTTTTTAGATACAAAACCTATCTGGAGCTCTGAAATCCTGTCACTTTCACTGATTTTCCCAGCGACTGGCGGACAGCATAGACAACCCGAAAAAGTGCCGTGGGGACGGGGGAGGGGCCGAGGACCTAGAGATGGGCAAATGTCTCCAGGCAGTCGACGTCCAGCCTGGAGATTCGCGGGACGAGCTCGAGCGCGAGAGATTCCACCCATTTGTACCGGAGCACCACCTCATACCCGGTATTCTGCCGACTGACATGTGGTACTGGTCCTATAACTACTACCCGGCCAAGCAGGTGAGTTATTTAACATTTTCACCCCCTAAGTAACTGGAATGGATTTGTATATGTTAATTTTACAACCAATCCAATCGTCACAAAATGATTTTCAGACTAGTCCATTTATGAAAAAGGGGGTGTTTTTGTTGTAAAGATGAAATTTACTTGCAAAAAGTGCATATTCTCATGAGACGGCTCGTCACAAGCCGGCTAAATATTTTTCAGATTTAATATGTTTAATAGCTACTTGATCAGGCGCTACACTAGTCACAAATCCCATAAGCCCCATTTCTCCAGTCACAGCCACATATAACCTTAGTTACCTCAGAGCTCCAGATAAGCAGCGTATTTGCGTAAATACCCAATTAAAATTGCCGAAAAACCCAATTGAAATCCGAAGTAGCGAGTATCAAAAAGCAATAACAATTGCGGTACCTATATCATGCTGCAGAAAACAATAAACAGACCACAAATATAGCATATTTTTCTTATTTTCCATGAAAACATATCTTGGAATTTCATTAGAATTGTCTCCTTGGAGACAATTCTAATGAAATTCCAAGATATGTTCATTTCAAAGCAAACTAATTCAATAATTGCTGTCTGTGTGTTTTAAAACAGTAGTGAGATTTTATTTTACCCAATTAAAATTTTGAAATACCCAATTGCTTCAGAAATGATGGAGTGAAAATACTCAATTATTAATTCCTTATCTGGAGCCCTGTTACCTGTTGGTTTACTCCTGTTCTTCTCCATTATTTTACCTGTTGTTGTTGGTGAGACGTTAAACGGTTTCATTTTCACTTTTTTTTAACTCGCTAGAATGTTAAATATTTTCACCATTTCACCATTTTTTTCCTCAGGGGCCAGAGTGTTGTAGCGACTACGCAATCAGCTTTCACTACGTCGCGCCCAACATGATGTACGTCCTTGAATACACCGTCTACCATCTCAAACCATACGGTTATAACACCATCATCAAACAGGAATGTGGTACTCAACACATTGATAATGTTAACGCTAAGGAAGGCAACTCAACTCTCAAGGGAGATAAGCACACTATTAATAAGAAAGGTAAGTCAGTACCAGCTGGCAAGGCAGGCAATATAGTAGTGTCGGGAGAGATAGTAGAAACGAGAGGTAACGCTGAAACTAATGAACAGGTGCCTAAGAATGTGGAGCAGAGAGGTGAAATAGATATAGATAATGAGGTTTATGATAAAAATATAGAAAATATTCAGATAGATGCGAAAGGGCATTCATCCATCGGTCAAAAGAATTCCAATAAGATTATTGTGATAGATGATGCAGCGAAACATTCCAGAGACAACTTAGTGGAAGATGCAGATAGAGATATATCGCCACGGTTAAAAGCGACAGCTGAGAGAAATCCCAAATCCGCTGTAGGTTCCAGTTCTTAACCAGATTCATAGAGATGATGCTGCAGTTTGCTGAGGCCGTCCTTAAAAAAATTGTTTGTTTCCTGTAACCCGACCCAGAATTTTAGAAGTGGGTCAGTCGGTAGGCAATTTCTTTTTTTTTCTGTCACATGACATATTGAATTTAAAAATTATTATATTAACAATTTTTAAATTCAATATTGCAAGTCTTGCAATAAAAGTATGTCAATTGCTGTATGTTTTGTTGTAGGAACATGTAGGCCATTTAGGGCCAGAGATTATATTAAACCTTTTAACCCACTGTAGCACTAAATTAAAAAAAAAAAAAAAAATGTAAAAAAATAAATAATAAAAGTTGTAAACGAACTTGCAATAAAAAAAATTGGATCACACCGTTTTTAGCGGGTCGGTCGGGTTACAGAAAACGGAGATATAATTATGGAATGCCTGATGAAATATTTTATATAGCCCAAAGATTTGTTCCAGACGCATATAATCGTCATCCTGTCTTGTCTCTTCGTCTGTGCATCTGCCTGTTCGAGATTTGCTTTAAATTTTCGGCTACGTAATACCTCTGTTACCGTAAGTCAGATTAGCTTGAAACTTCATATGGTTGTTTGTCATCATTCATATTTTCATTCTATAGTTCACCCATGTAGCCCATGTGCTCAAAGTCAAGGTCAAATGACTTAGAAATACATCAGTGTTACCGATAATTCGTCTTATTTATGCATGGATGTTTACGTTGTACCACTATTTGAACTGTCTCTTGAAGAGCTTGAAGTGTCGCAACATATACATCTGTACAAATATAACAGAGCTACAGATAAGGAATTAGTAATTGAGTATTTGCACTCCATCATTTCTGAAGTAATTGGGTATTTCAAAATTTTAATTGGGTAAAATAAAATCACACGACATCAACAGATGGCAATTACATGTATTGAATAGTTTGCTTCGAAATGAAAACATGTCTTGGTATTTCATTAGAATTGTCTCCTTGGAGACAATTCTAATGAAATACCAAGATGTGTGGAAAAGAAATAAGAAATACATCCTATATTTGTGGTCTGTTTATTGTTTTCTACAGCATGATAAAGGTACCACGAAATTGTTATTGTATTTTGATACTCGCTACTTCTGATTTCAATTGGGTTTTTGGCAATATTAATTTGGTGTTTAAGCGAATACGCAGCTTATCTGGAGCTCTGTATAAGATAAATAGAAAGAGAAATGTGCTTCTAAATTTTGATTATACCTAAGGTTGTTGTACCCTTCTTGTAGTCGCATGTAAAGTCTATGGAAATCTAATAAAAAAAAACTACTCATAAATCAATACATGTAGCTACATACACCAATACACCACATATATGTGTTCAATAAGCCGTTCTGCAACTGCTGCTGCCAGCAAGGAAATCACACCATATGCTGAAATTATAACATAATAATTCCAGCACAAAAATATTTACACAATTCCCTAACATTTGATTGGCTCGTAGCAAGTCTCTGTCCACAATTTATATCCCAGTAAACTCCCAACAAGCCGAACTACTTTCCGTAACCGTGAGGCGCAGTTAAAATAATTCTTAAGAAAACGGAAAATAAACACATTTTCTTGATGAATTTATTTCAAATGCTGGAATTATAATGAATAAATGGCCTTTTTGTGGAATTTATTGGGGATATAAACTTGGAAAAGTCGCGGGAATACTGGACGAAGGCCGGAAGGCCTCGTCCAGTATTCCCGCGACTTTTCCAAGTTTATACCCCGATAAATTCAACAAAAAGGCCATTCATTCCTATAATAAGAACATTTTGGTGTTTTACATGTATAATTTGGCTTGTACATACCCATGTAGAGATGTAAATATACATGTACTACATCAAAATTGGGCTATTATTTGCATATTACTGGTGTGTATGCATTTCTATTGGTAAGAGTTTCTACATAAAGACTTACAGATCACATTCATGTGGTTTATTTATGTAAGCTGCTATTGTTTTATTAGTATGTTTTTTTATTAGATTTCAATAGACTTTACATGGGGCCACGAGAAGGGTAAAACTACCTTAAAATGAGTGTGGCAATATAAAAACTTACATTTCCATGCTTTCTTGAGACGGCAGGTCATGTTTTTATGTTGTTTTTGTAGTTTACGCAATTTAGTTTCACCAACTTAACGGCTTACCAACTTACGAATTACAATCATGGTGCTATTTTCACAGGTTGAAGTAACGGACCAAGGTCTATAAATACATTATATCTGCATAAAAGCATCAATAAATGAAGAAGAAAAATAAAGTAAACATTTTTTTAGCTTATTTTTTTTCTTCATTTATTGATGCTTTTAGGCATATTTAATGTATTTATAGACCTCGGTCCATTACTTCAACCTGTGGCTATTTTGTGTAATGTTATCGACAATGAATTATTGCATTAAGGGTTTTCCTTGATGAACGTTTTCTGTCAAAGGTTTCTTGAATTTTCCTCTAAATTAATAATACTTATACTTAGCACTAGAGAACCAGTGCTCCAGATAAGGTGCGTATTGGCGTATTTTACACTTATTTTAGCAGAATACGCATTGATCATCAAAAGTGGGAGTACAAAATACTCACAGCAATGTGAAAATATGCATTGATTGTCAAATTTAGTGGAAATACGTAATAGTTAGAAATTCACTTAGTTGAGCTGCAAAAAGCAAACAGTGTTTGCTTTTTGCAGCTCAAATAAGCAAATTTTTTAATTTGTTTTATTTTTTATCATTTGTTCCCTATTTAATAAGGAAGAAAATCAATAATTAATTTGTAAAAGTAAATAACGCATTGAATTTGAAATCTGGGGGTATAAAACTCTTTAGATACAAAACTTATCTGGGGCCCTGAGACCACGTTCCTGATACTTACAAACAGCGTAGATTGTGGCGAGTCGGCCGCTGGTAACGAGTCGGCTCATGAAGATCTTCACCAGTTGTGGATATTTTTTTAATTTTGACAAATAAGACCCCCTTTTCTGCATAATGGAACAGTCCTTCAACTCCAAGTACATGTAACTGATTTGTTAACCTTAACCTGCTGAATTAAATTTTGTCGTCTGCTGTTTAGGTTCTATTATCCATTTTTCTCATCAAAAATATGCTTTGACAGCACTTTAGAATCATTTCCAATGGAAATGATTCTAAAGCTCTGTCAAACCATGTTTTTATTGAAGAAAAAAAAGGCAAAATATAAAACAACAGCAGACGAAAATTTTCTGTGCCCAACATTCTAAGAGTTAAGTTCAGACTTGTGCATTATGAAGAAAAGGGGGTCATTTTGTAAAAATTAAAAACTATCCACAAATGGTACAAATCTTGATAAGACGATATTACAAAAGAGGTCTCTAGTGTTGAGATGGTTAACATGGACTAGTCCATGTGAGTTACTATTATAGGTGAAAAGGATATCTTGGAATTGAACAGTGTGTGTGTGTGTAACTATTTTCGGCCTTCTGATACTTGAGAGCTAAATCCTGTTATACCACATTAAAGCGATTAGTGCTGATCATATTACTTTTAGGGTTGGAGCTAAATGACTCTGGTGTGGAATGGACCGGGCACCAGTAGCCGATTTCACCAACATCGCAAAGTATACTTTCCTAGCAAAGTATACTTTGAGGGAGAAATTTTCAATTTTAGGATAAATTTATTAATTTTTATTATACTGAATTTATTACATTATCACAGCCAATAATTTGGCTGTGGTAATGTAATAAATTCAGTATAATAATTATACATATGTTTAATCATGAAATATATGCATTTGTTAGTTCTATATGAAATAATGCATAAATGATTACTCCCTCAAAGTATACTTTGCTAGAAAAGTATACTTTGCAATATTGATGAAATAGGCTACTGGTCAGATATTCTAATTTTTTGGCTGAATATATATTTTTCTGTAAATATTCAGTTATGATTTTTTCCGTCATTATGGACAGGTTAAATGCGGGATAGTCCAACCCGTTGGCACAGCTTTAAATGACCTTAGCTGTTGATAGGCTGTTAAACACCAATAATAAATCAATCAATCAACTGTTTCACATATGTAGATTCTGTCCTGTAGTGATATGGCTGTCGCATTTAAAGGGGGGGACATATCATGATTTAAAAAAAAAATAGACAGAAGGACTTCACAAGCCTGGGGGGGGGGGGGTGTGGACCTTGATCAGGCTGATTTGAGGCTATGCTGGTTACATAACCAACATCATAAGGTGGATTTATTATCAAAACGGCACATATTTTCATGTCATAAGACTGTATTAATTAAAACTGGCCAATATAAAAAAGGTGTCCTGTTACATGTGTCAGTTCCAATAGTTAAAGGAGCATATCAGGATTTTTTTATAAAGAAAATACTATAAAAATAATAAAAAAAATATTTCATCCTGGCCGTGTATAAAGTGGTTTAATTGAAGGTATATGACGATACTAGGACCGCTGGGTTCTTTCTATTTTCACCCATATAGGTACATACATATCAGATTTCCTATCTTGTGCATTCAACAAGATAGGAAATCTGATACTTATGTATTGATATCAGTGAAAATTGAAACAACACAGCTGTCCTAATATTGCCATAATTAAATTACACAGGGTGGGGAAAACAAATGAATTTTTTTATTTATTGTTTTTTTTTTTTAATCTTGAAAAGAAAATTCAGCTGTCCTAGTATCGTCATATATCTTCAATTAAAACCACTTTTCACAGGGCCATGATGAAAAAACACTTTTTTATTTTTATAGTATTTTCTTTCAAAAAATCCTGATATGCTCCTTTAACTATTGGAACTGATACATGTAACAGGACACCTTTTTTATATTGGCCAGTTTTAATTAATACAGTCTTATGACATGAATGTATGTGCCGTTTTGATAAAAAATCCACCTTATGATGTTGGTTATGTAACCAGCATAGCCCCTGATCAAGGTCCACCACCCCACCCACCCCCCCCCCCCCAGAGGCTTGTGAAGTCCTTTCGTCTATTCGTCTGTCCATCCACAGCACATAAACCTAACATTTTGAAATTTGCGTTAAAAAGTATTTGTTTGTCGATCAAGGCGACGTCGTGGGATATCCACTGCTTACTTGATAAATACCCAATTAAAATTGCCAAAAACCCAATTGAAATCAGAAGTAGCGAGTACCAAAAAGCAATACAAATTTTATGGTACCTTTATCATGCTACAGAAGACAATAAACAGACCACAAATATAGCATATTTTTCTTATTTTCCATGAAAACACATCTTGGTATTTCATAGGAGACAATTCTAATGAAATGCCAAGACATGTTTTCATTTCAAAGCAAACTATTCAACAATTACCGTCTGTTGATGTGTAAATAATGGTGTGATTTTATTTTACCCAATTACAATTTTGAAATACCAATTTCTACAGAAATGATGGAGTGACAATACTCAATTACTAATTCCTTATCTGGAGCCCTGGGACATATATATGCCCAGGGATTCCGCTGGCGATCGCCACTTTCGTAATTGGCGAAAAAACTAAACAATTGGCGATAAAAAATTACAATTTTCGAAAAAAAATTAGATTTTTTTTTAAGTGGCGATTTTTTTAATTTCCCCAGCGGAATCCCTGTATGCCTGTTTGAACTCAAGCTACAGCTCAGGCTCAGACATAGAGAATAGTAGGTTAGTGCCATGAATGGGAAAAAATATCCGGCAAGGCTCAAGAATTTCTTTATTTCTCATCAGAAGTATATGTTGTGACCACTCATTTGAACCGTCTCGCCGAGACGGTTCAAGTGAGTGGTCACAACATATACTTTGGTTCAGAAATAAGCAAAATAGATAGAGAATAGTAGGTTAATGCCGTGAATGGGAAAAAATATCTGGCAAGGCTCAGGAAACGGGATGGGCGAGGCTCTGCCGAGCACATCCCGTTTCCGTGCCGCGTCAGATATTTTTCCCATTCACGGCACTAACCTACTATTCTATTTATCCCGTCAACATTACAAATAGCTTTAAAATGCAAAAATAACCCCAGCCACATCTCCAAATTGTATCGACAGGATATCAAAAATGTTTCACGGCACCGTGTTTCACGGCACATACGCACTGTGTTGACGGGATAAAATCAAATTGCTTGATTGCGAGTTGGCATTGCCAATAGATGTTTAGAAACGTTGATAAGCTGGACAAGATTAACGCAGGCCATTGTGGTATTCTGTATGTGTATTTGTTCTTCAATTCTATTATTGCCTCAGAATGACATTTTTGAATAATCAGTGGGTCATTTCACTAAACTTTGTACGACTAAAATGTTTGTAAGTGCAAATTTAGAATCTTCTGGAAATTTCAATTGATGGATTTACATGTATCGAACATATGTTCTGTTCGATAAATGTAAATCCAATAATTGTTTAATACAAGAAAACCATGTTAATGTGAAATTTACAGACTTACAGTCATAATTTTGCGCTTACGAACATTTTAGTCGTACGAAGTTTAGTGAAATGGCCGCCAGACCTGTACATTGAATTATGCTACTTATATTTATAATTGTTAATGATTATGGTGCATGATATGCATGTATATGTTTTAGGATATGCATGACTAAAATATGGCTGTTACTGGCGATATGGGGCTTATGGCCTTTGCGACCAGTGCAGACCCAGATCAGACTGTGCATCCGCACAGTCTGATCTGGGTCTGCGCTGTTCGCCATTCAGTCAGTGTAACGTCTGTCCAGCTTGAAACAGTGTCGGTCAGTGGCTACCTCATTGAGTGTGTTAGTAGATCAGAAGCGACACCACCGACCACAATTGCCATAAGCCCCGTTTCTCCATGGCGGTTTTAGTTTTGAATATCTATACGAGACACGCCATGGGATTTTGTACCTTCGGCCGTCTACGTAATTTCATTAAATACTTTTACAAAATATGTTCCGTAAATTGCGTCAAAAGTTGATAAAGAGTAACATGCGGAAAATTTTGTCAACTTTTGACTTAATTTATGAAAAATATTTGTATTTAATGAAATTACGCAGATGGCCGAAGGTACAAAATCCCATGGCGTGTCTCGTATGGTTTTGGTGGATATAGGGTAATGGTTCTATAATGTATGGAGTGGACTAAATAATTTATGATTACGAGTTGTTCAATATTGATCGTTTTGGTGGCATTTTGCGACTTAGAATCTATGCCCCATGGAATTTGTAAATACAAGTCAATTTTACTATGTAAAACCTGTATGTGTATATGTACTTGTATGTGTTAGTGTATGCAGAAAAGGGACCTGGGCCCGTTTCACTAAACTTTGAACGACTAAAATGTTCGTAAGAGCAAATTTAGGATCGTTTGGAACTTTCAATTGATGGATTACATTTATTGAGCATAGGCTGCATATGATTTGCTCCCCAATGCAGCAGGTTACATGCGGGATTGAACACGTTGGCCCAGATTTAAATGACGTTAACTGTTGATAGGCCGTTAAACACCAATAAATCAGATCAAATCATCCTTATCGGAATTCTACATTTATTGGCATTCTGGTACATGATAGTTGAGTATGGTTATACCCATTATATAAGTACTAATCCTATTACTTTTAGGGGAAGGCGGTTGGTTGGGAGCATGTAAAGAGTAAATTTAACGATGGGTTTCAAACTTACCAGAATCCCTATATCCCTGGTTTGGCCCTAAATTACATTTATTTTTGGCATTCTGGGCCCGGTTGCTCAAAGCTTCAGTTAGCTTTAACAGACTGTTAAATCCTTAGCATTGCTAAGGATTTAACAGTCTGTTAAGCTAACTGAAGCTTTGAGCAATTGGGCCCTGGTAATTGATAGTTGAATTTGGCTATACCCATTATAAAAGTAGTAAGATTAGCACTAATCCTATTACTTTTAGGGAGTGGAGATGATTGACTCTGGTGTGGTGAGGACTTGGCACCAGGTCATGTTATTCTAATTTCATGGCTAAATATATAACTTTATTGCAAATATTCAGTTTTAAGTTTCTGATCTGTTTGTTGGATCATTACCAAACTTCATCAATAGCTTCTCACATGTGACCTTGAACTTCATCTTGTTTACCTTGATTGGTGCTTATTATCATGATTATGATCGAGTAAACCAGAAGAGACACACAGAATTTATCTCATTTAATGTTACCGATTCACAAGTATCAAAATTTACCAAAAATAATTTCTCCATATTCTTTGTTTCTTAGCAAAAGTATATGTTGTTACCACTCATTTGAACCGTCTCGCCGAGACGGTTCAAATGAGTGGTAACAACATATATTTTCATAAAAAAATGAAGAAAATAGAATAAAAAAATGTTTGTAAATTTAGATATACTAGGTGACTGGGTTTTCGGTATGAAATGGTTAAATTTTTGCCATTTGATAGAAGAATCTTTATTGCAAACATACAATACTTGTTCATTTAATACATTACATATAATGCAGTGACGTACACAGATATACAAATGTTACGGAAACTGCATCAATTTGATATAATGATGGTGTCAACGGCATGTGATGTTAAATGTGGCTGTGACTGGAACTGGAAAAATTGGGCATATGGGATTTATGACCTGTGCAACTCCTGATCAAATAGCACACTTCTGTAACCTGGTAATGATATACATGTATATATTACTCGTTAGAAGCATGATGGGTGGTTCATTGATGGAATGATGAACAATGCAGATCCCGATCAGTCTGTGCGAATGCACAGCCTGATCTGGATCTACACTGGTCGCAAAACTCATAAGCCCCATTTCTCCAGTCACATATTTATAGTAACTTTGTTATTATATATTTCCTTTGTATGTTGTATATATTTGAATTGTAATACCGGTAGAATCACAAATATTTCAAAGGGTTATTCAGTGGTGTAGCCCCATGGCCTGAAAAACACCGAGGTAATAACGTTGGTCCGGCGAGCAAACTCGTTCGTTGATCTAGCGAAGCGAGGGTTGACGGTAGGGGATCCAGGTGCATTTTCACCCATAACATATTTTGCTCTTTTTTTATACGACACGTTTTGAAATCATAGAGAATGGCAGAATAATTGATAATTGCAATATGTTCAACAATATATTTTGCTCTTTTTTATTCGATACGAGTGGGAAGGGGGGTGGGATTTTGCCCCGGGGTAAACACCGAGACATAACATTACATGGTCATGAACAGTCGATTCACGATCGGCTTTTATGATGAAAGTATAAAAATTAACAGAAATCCGGAAAATACCACCGACGGTGCCTCGGTGTGCCTCAACGTGGCTACGGTGCCTGGAATATCATTAGAAAAAAATCCAATAAACTTGCTTCATCATAATGAGTGAATTTATTAAGCCTCCCATGCGACGGCAAGGGGGGCATATTGTGTTGCTCTTGAGATTCCATACGTCCGTCCATGTACATTTACGTCAACAAGTTTGTAAGAGTTTCTCCAACATGTAATATCTTCAATATTACGTGAAGCATTGCTTCGATACTTGGACACTTGACTCACCTGAACATTTGTCACACACTCGCTCCACCATTAACACGATCTTGACCTTTGTCGCCCTTCAAAATGTCGCTGAAGTTTGTAAGAGTTTCTCCAGTTAGAGTCCAGTATGCCATGGGGCATAGTCATGTTTTACAAACATCATGTATACCGTCTGTTTCACGAAAGCTGCCCAACTTTTACGGCTATATAAACAATGCGAAAACAATATATTTTTTTGATAATATTAAATTAAAGCAAACTTGATTCAAGAATGAGCCTTCTTTTTATTTCATGAAATATAATATTGATTTTATTGTGAAAAAACGATTTCCCCATGTTAAATTCCCATAGACATCTTCACTCGTCTATGGGAATTTAACATGTGGACAATTTTAGAATTTGTTTTCTTTAATCATTTCCAAGCTATTTAGCCAGGTTTCGGAGTCACTTTCCAAAAAAAAAATTCATTTTTTGACTTCTCCCACAGCACCTCCACCTCCATTTACCCCCCATGATAAATTCCCATACACAAATAAATTATAACGCGATGGTCGGGGTCCAAGATTTCAAATCACGAAGTATACATGTAAAATCAAAATTTAACCAAATTTCACGAAACAATAAGAAGACTCGTTCTTAAATTTGGATACAATATAATATCAAAAGAAATATTGTTTTTTGCATTGTTTATATGGCAACAAAATTTGGGCAGGTTTCGTGAATTATTGTAATACCGGTAGTTGTAACTTACTAATACATGTAGATAGACTGCGATGATATTTTACAGATTATACAATATTTCATGTTTGATTATGGAGCAAGTGTTGCTAAGTTACTAGGAGTGATAATATTCAGATATAGTAATTTCCAATAACCTCCGAAGGGAAGCACATTTAATACACATTGTTTTAAAGCACTCTTTTTATAAAATTTTCGACCATATGGTCGAAAATTTAATAAAAAGATTGACTTTAAAACAATGTTTATTCAGATATATATTGTTAACTTAGTTTCTATAATAGAGACATGTCATGTGATTTTGTACCGAAACTGGAAATGACGTCGGAAGATGACATTTTTGTATCAAATGCGGAATAGAATTCTGCATTTGCTATGAAAAGTTTGTCAATTTTCGACGTCATTTACAGATAATATTATAAATTTTGTAAACATTTGTCATATGACATCACGGGTGGGTGGTTGGTCGGGCGAACACGATGGCGTAAATTAACGGTAGGGGTTCCTCCTTATAGGAATCACGATTTGCCTGGTTTGGCCCTCAGGTACGTTTTTATTTTTGGCTCTTTTGTTACCTGGGAGTTGAATTGGGTTATTGCCCATTATAAAAGTAGTAAGATTATTACCCATCCTACTGCTTTTGGGAGGGGCCAAGTGATTCTGGTGTGGCGAGAACCTGTCAACAGATCAGGAAAATTCTGATTTCAGTGCTGAATATATAGTTATTTTTGTAAATATTCCGTTCTGATTTTGGGATTCCCCCCCCACCCCCCCCCTCCCCCCACCCCCATCTGTACATGTACTTGAACATGTACATGTACTAGTACAGGTAATATATAGGATTTAGTACTAAACCCATTGACCCAGCCTTAAATGGCCGTAGCTGTTGATAGGCCGTTAAATCCCAACAAACTACATATGATATTGCACATGTTGTTAGGTACAAAATCCAATGAGTGTCTCGATTATATATTACATCTACACTGTATTTGTTAAATACCCACCTCACATTTATGTTCGATATATGTACTCCACCATATTAAAAAGGCAAGTTGTGACTGGTCAACTGGAGAAATATTTCTTATGACATTTGTAGACAGTGTAGCACCTGATCCAGTTACAAATTATGGTGATGGGTAATTTAACGATTGGGGTTCATCCTTACCGGAATTCTGACTGGAGACCTGTAGCCGATTTCATCAAAATTGCAAAGCATACTTTTCTAGCAAAGTATACTTTAAGGGAGAAATTTTCAATTTTAGGATAAATTTATTAATTTTTATTATACTGAATTTATTACATTATAACAGCCATTATGGCTGTGATAATGTAATAAATTCAGTATAATAATTCTGCATACTTTTAATCATCAAATATATGCAGTCGTTAGTTCTATATGACATAATGCATTTCGGGGAAAATAAATGATTGCTCCCTCAAAGTATACTTTGCTAGAAAAGTATACTTTGCAATGTTGATGAAATCGGCTACTGGTTTGGCCATTGCATACGTCTTTGGCATGTTTGTATGTGATTGTATTGAATCCGGTTATACCCCTTATGTGAGTATTACGATTATTCGTAATCCTATTTTAGGGGAAGAGGCCAAGTGACTTTGGTGTGGTATGAACACACCAGTTCAGGTTATTCTAATTTCTGAATATAGCGGTCATAGGCCGTTAAACACCAGTAAATAAACAAATTATGGTTCTGTCACTAAAGCTACAACTTCGACTCACAGGTTGAAGTAATGGACCGAGGTCTATAAATACATTAAATATACCTAAAAGCATCAATAAATGAAAAAAAAATAAGCTAAAATATTTTGTTTACTCCCTCCATATAGACTTATTAAAGTCTATATGGAGGGAGTAAAAAAAATGTTTAGCTTAATTTTTTTCATTTATTGATGCTTTTAGGCATATTTAATGTATTTATAGACCTCAGTCCGTTACTTCAACCTGTGCTTCGACTATACTTCTTATTGGGCGGTTGGTTGGGAGCATGCTATGGGTAATTTAACGATCGGGATTCAACCTTATCAGAATCCCGACCGGAGACCTGGTTTGGCCCTCATGTACGTCATTTGCTCCCCAGCCTTAAATGATCTTAGCTGGTGATAGGCCGTTAAACACCAATAATCAAACAAACATCTTTTGTTTTCTTGCATGTGAGAGTTGAATCTGGTTATACCCCTTATAAGAGTAATGTGAATATTTTATTTGGACACATCAAAATTCGCATAAATTCAGTGTAAAAATGTTTTATTCAGATAAATAATTTGAGATTGCAAATAGGTTCTATATAGGGGTGAGAAAGAGTATCCATCATATGCACTGGTGTGGGACTAAGAGTATTCCATATATACTCCGGTGTGTGACAAGGATATTCCACCCGAGTGGTCAGAATATGTTGTCAGAAACGAGGCTTTGCCGAGTTTCTGACGACATATTCTGACCACGAGGGTGGAATATCCTTAGTCACACACCGGAGTATATCTGGAATACTTTTTCTCGCATACCTACTAAGTCCAGAATCATGTTTGGCCATAGTACGCCATCAACGAACTACCATGATAGTATAATACTAACTTTTTTTCTTTATATGCTATCTCCAATACAACCACTCAATCGCATTACCCGTATCAACAAATGGGTGTAAACAAAACAAAGTTTACACCAACAAATTAGAGGCTCATGCATTGGATCGAAACATTTAACACATAACGGCCCAATAAAAATACGGTCTGAAGACGCCCATGATATGATGTGTAAACCCAATTACTACATACACAAAATAAATAGGACGCAGTACGAGACGAACTCATATACATATTGAAAATAGACCATATATCCTCGATTCAAATGTGTACAATAATGTTTACAGAATCATTTTATGTTTTTATTTTGAGTATTTATTGCAATTCCGAGACGCTGTCTTCAATTACGCAAATATCAGTCCGCCGAAAGTTTCACTCCGACAGACCGTTGCCGTTTTCAAGAAATTCTTGCTCACTGGGTTATTAAACAAATATTCCAATCACTATCAACTGTCACTAGACATATGTTTGGTGAAGAATCAACAACATATGAGGTAAATATTTTGCTGTCAATTACATGTGTTTTTTTTAATAATAATCATGTATTCGGTATTCGGCCAACTGATTTACAGACGCACGTCCCACAAATTTACGCAAATTTGATAAAACTGGATAAAACATGAAATAAATAATAGCCTACATAACAAATCCAGAGCGACGTTGTTGACATTGTTGTCTACTGACAGTACTGTGTAGAGAGCGTGTGTTTGTAAACAATGCAGACGACGTTTGGAAGCCAATACACAAAAAGTAGTTCCGGCAGTGTGTCACAGGTCAGCCGTGTGAGATAGAAAAATCCCACATGGGCGTGGCTTCGGAAATAACATTGAAATGGACTCTGGGTATGCGAGAAAAGGATATTCCACACTTGTGATCAGAATATGTCATCAGAAAATCAGCAAAGCCTCGTTTCCGACAATCGGGTGGAATATCCTCGTCGCACACCTGTGCATATGATGGATACTCTTAATATTCTGTCCTGAAATTAGAATAACCTGCCTATTGGCCCCTCCCCATAAAAGTAACAGGATTACGATTAATCATATTACTCGTATTTGGGGTATAACCAGATTCAACTCTCACATAAAAGAAATCCAAAGATCCAAAGACGTACAGGAGGGCCAAAACAGGTCTCTGGTCGGGATTCCAGTAAGGATGAACCCCCGATTATTAAATTACCCATCACATGCTTCCACCTGCCACCCACGGTGACAACTATATTAGTGTCTGTCGGTATGTTGCCAATGGTGCCTGGCACCGGATAAGGGTACTGTCTATCGGTGCTGAACGTTTTTATCGTCATTTTATTGCCGAGAGTACGGTGAAACTAACACAAATCTGCACTGTTTTATGGCTGTGAGTGGAGAAACGCTTCTTATGGGTTTTGCGACCAGTGTAGATCCATATCAGCCTGTGCATCCGCAGTCTGATCAGGATCTGCACTGTTCGCACCCATCATGCTTCTAACAAGCAATGTAGATCCTACACGAGTGTGCCATGTGATCAGGACCTACACTGGTTACAAATCCCATAAGCCCAATTGCTGCAGACATAGCCACTTTTATTGTAATTATATTTGCCACTGCTGATTAATGTCGCTGTTGTAATTTGCCATATTTTACCATTCCACCAATAAAGGCCTTAAAATGGATTACTTCATACCTTCCAACATTCACAATGGAAACGCCCATTCAACAGTTCAACGTATTGCGTATATTATAGGAATGAATGGCCTTTTTGTGGAATTTATCGGGGTATAAATTTGGAAAAGTCGCGGGAATACTGGACGAAGCGATAAAAAAATACAATTTTCGAAAAAAAAACAACAAAAAAAATTTTTTTTTTTTTTTTTTTTCGAAAATTGTAATTTTTTAAGGCCTCGTCCAGTATTCCCGCGACTTATAATTCCAGCATTTGAAATAAATTTGTCAAGAAAATGTGTTTATTTTCCGTTTTCTTAAGAATTATTTTAACTGCGCCTCACGGTTACGGAAAGTAGTTCGGCATGGGAGTTTACTGGGATATAAATTTTGGACAGAGACTTGCTACGGACCAATCAAATGTTAGGGAATTGTGTAAATATTTTTGTGCTGGAATTATATCCCAGTACATTACATTAGCCCCACGTGATGTCTCGCGTGATGGTTGTTGTTTGACATCATTAATATACGCAACGTCAATAACAACGGCACACTATTGACCGGCAATGTCGCTGTTCTATGAATTGCGACAAAATGATGGCAAACAATACGATTCTTAAATTTAACGCTGTATTTGGTCATTTGCATTTTGGAAATTATCCGAAAATGCAATGTAAATATAAGTAATCAAACCATGGGCAGTTGCATTTACTGTGGTATGAAAAACATTAGGTCTGTTTAAGGTGAGCGTGCAGTCCTTCGGACTCCACACACTTTTAACAGACCAAATATATACCACAGTAGACGCAACTGCTTGTGGCCAAAAAGTTTGTACAAGCTTCTTTAATATTACTTGACGGAGTGCTTCAATATTTGGACACTTGATACATGCGACTGGAGAAATGGGGCTTATGGGATATGCGACCAGCGTAGATCCAGATCCAGGATCTGCACTGATCGGCATTCCATCAATGAAACACCTGTCGATAGTTGTCAGGCTACAGGAGCATGCTATTGGACCAGGGGCTAATCCCATAAGCCCCATTTCTCCAGTCACAAGTATGTATGATTAAACAGGACATTGGGACAGACAGCATGTATAAATCATTTAAAATGGAATGGTGGAAGACTTGTTAACTTTAGCACCTGAATGATATGTCTGAATACTGAAAGTGTGACGGGTAAAACTCTGACCTGGGGCCTGTTTCACTATTAAAACTTTGAACGACTAAAATGCTCGTTTTAAAGTGCAAATTTAGGATCGTCTGGAAATTTCAATTGATGGATTTACATTTATTGAGCATAGGCTGCATATGCAGTCTATGCTCAAAAAATGTAAATCCAATAATTGTTTTCAAGAAAACACTGTTAATATGAAATTTAGAGATTATGATAAGTTTGCACTTACGGATATTTTAGTCGTACAAAGTTTAGTGAAACAGCCCCCAGGTTCACATAAAAATAAACTTGAAAGCTTAGGCATAACCAATCAAATTGCTTAATTTGAGCATAATTAAAGGCACTGGGTATTTAACAAATGAATCACACATTTTCCTTACTGGTACATGTTAGCAAGAATGCCAAATTCTGCCAAACCTACTTATCTCTCCTTTTTATCACCGTTTCCGATAGTACAGGATACGGGATACGCTTGAATACAACACGTCTTGGTATTTGATCAAATGGCGGGTAAGTGAGAATACACATAGTGAATGTTTAAAACATAATCCGCGACACAGTGACTTCAGTATAAATTTAAACGTGAAATTACAGTTTCATTGTGTTACAGCTCAGGCTCAGCCATTCAAACTGCTTAATACGAGCATAATTAACATTAAAGGGTGGGAAACGAATAGTGGTCTGCTCTTCATTTCTATCTTATTTCTCAATAAAAAACATGAATTTAAATTTGTATCATATAGCGAAGAATGTTTATAATCACACGGATTTCACATACAGTGAAACATCTCTAAACCAGACACCATGATAACACGTGATCTTGTTCGTGATCGCATAGCACACGACTATGGTTCAGAATGATCGAATGCCTGATTTACATTGAAACCTCGCTAAGCCGGACACCCTGGGACCTCCCAGGGTGTCCGGTTTAGAGAGGTTTCACTGTATTACAAAATTGTTTGCGCATGTGCTCACATAGATAAAGTTATCTCGGATGCCTAAAGCCAAGATTAACCCTTTCAACACTACAGGCATGTATAGTGGTATTGGCAAAAAGTGTAGATCCAGATGAGCCGTCTCTTGACGAGCTGTCTTATCAGGATGTACACTTTTTGCAACTAATTTGCATATTTTTTAGAAAAACACCCCATTTTTATAAATGGACTCGTCTGAAAATCATTTAATGATGATTGGAGAAGCCGGTGTTGGTTATAAATCTGTTGATCATATCGAAGCTGCGGGCCGGCTGGTCGTACGGCAGGATGTGTCCTCCAGTCCTCACAATCACCTGCAAATACAGATTACAATACAACTCAGATAGTCTAAAGAACAAGAAAATGTGGTCTATTGACACACAAATCCCACCAATGGCAGATTTCAGAAACTCTGGCAAATTTTTTTTTTTTTTTTTTTTTTTCCAAAATTGTAATTTTTTAAGGCCTCGTCCAGTATTCCCGCGACTTTTCTAAGTTTATACCCCCGATAAATTCAACAAAGTCGCAGAAATACTGGACAAAGGCCAGAAGGCCTCATTCATTATTCCCGCGACTTTTCCAAGTTTATATCCCCGATTATTTCCACAAAAAGGCCATTCATTCCTTATAATTCCAGCATTTGAAATAAATTCATCAAGAAAATGTGTTTATTTTGACAGACGGCAGCCATTTGTTTACATTGACAGCACTGACAGCGCACCTGTAGAAAGTAGTTCGGCGTAGGAGTTTACTGGGATATAAATTTTGGACAGAGACTTGCTACGGGCCAATCAAATGTTAGGGAATTGTGTAAATATTTTTGTGCTGGAATTATTGATTTATAGTAGATTCTCATTAAATAAATTTAATTAAAGAAAATGGGACCTGTGGGTGTGAGTATCACGTACACATGTTATTGAAAAATGAACGGTGTTGCTAACGTATGTACGTACATACGCATACTATATATCTTATTGCCTATCGGAGATTAAAGCATTCAGCACTGAAAGACTGTTTTGATTTGGTGACAGGCAGACTTTGTTTGTTTATTGGTGTTTAACGGCCTATCAACAGCTATGGTCATGTAAGGCCGGGCAAACGATCCCGTTTTAACCTGCTACATTGGGGGGAAAATCCCAAAATCAGAACGGAATATTTACATCGAGAACAAATATACATGTATTCAGCAAAATATTTTCAAATTGAGTAGTGGAAATACTGTAAAGTTGAAAATGTTGCTGCAAAAAGCAAACACTGTTGTTTGCTTTTTGCAGCTCAACTAAGTAAAATTTCAACTGTGTTACAGTATAAATAAGTGAATAAGTAATAATACACTCAAATAATGAAGAAAATCAATAATCCATCTGTAAAAATAAAATACCCATTAAATTTTAAATCTGGGTACAATACTCTTTAGACACAAAGCTTATCTGGAGCGCTACAACGGCATATTGGATATCCGTACAAGTGCCTTTAATTTGATTATTGGTGTTTAACGACCTATCAACAGCGAAGGTCATTTAAGGCCGGGCCAACCGGTTGGACTATCTCATATTTAACCTGTTTAAAATGAGAGAAAATCCCAAAATCAGAACTCAATATTTACAGAAAAATATATATATTCAGCCCTGAAATTAGAATATCCTGACCTGGTGCCAGGTCCATTCCACACCAGTCACTAAGCTCCAACGCCAAAAATAATATGATCAGTACTAATCTTATTACTTTTTAATGGGGCATAACCAGGGATATCAGGATTCAGTTAAGGATGAAACCCATCGTTGAATGCTTGGAAAAGTCGCGGGAATACTGGACGAGGCCTTCCGGCCTTCGTCCAGTATTCCCGCGACTTTTCCAAGCACCCATCGCATGCTCCCAACCAACCGCCCACAAATTGTGTGCATACCTGTCGGTTATTGGCGACCCACGGAGCGTGCAGTCTGACAAGACTACTCAACATAACAGGATTTAGCTCTCAAGTATCAGAAGGCCAAAAATATACAGGAAGGTCAAACCATGCAAGTCTGCATTCAGGTAAGGATGAACCCCGATCATTAAATTACCCTTCGCATGCTCCTGACCAACCACCCACCATAGTGACATTAAAATGCGCATACCCTCCCACCCTCCCAGCCTGCCCATACACTGTTCATACAACAATTGTTATATTACTTTTGTTCACTGATGCTACCATTTCATTTTGCTACAAACATGTAATTAAAGAGTCATTAAATATGAACAGATCCACCAAAGGTTTCACAAAATCAGCATTTTAATGCAAATTTTGTCGGGAGTTGTAGGTTCGCACTCACAAACTTCTTAAGTCGTGCTAGGCTTAGTAAAACGGGACCCAGAGACCCAATGCCTTTAACCCAGTTCATGCTGAGGATACACCATTATGTCTCCGGAGAGTCATGAATATTATCCTTCAATGCTCTCAGAAGTATATGTCGTGACCACCATTTGAACCGTCTCGACGAGACGGTTCAAATGAGTGGTCACAACATGTACTTTCATTGAGAAATAATAAAAAATAAAATATTTAATAAATTTCATGCGAATGCATTGTACTTTCATAATATTTCCATCCCACTCATCTGTCGGAGGAGACTTTAAACTGTGGTCCCGTCTCTATATGACCTTAGATGTTGCTGGTACACTAAACCCTTTCACTTTTAAACAATTTCATACCCATAAAGGTGTATTCAGAAATATGTGCATACCCTCCCAGTCTCCCCATACCTGGTAGAAGCTGCCCACTTGTCGCACATATCCGGCCACCTCCCGGTCAGCGTCGTTGATCTTCCACACCATGCGGTCAGCGATTTTATACTCGGCCAGCCTGGACCACGGAACGGTCAACAGGAAGGCCTCGGTCAGTGGCGTGGCCACAATAATGTCCAGTTGTCCCGTATACATCATCACCTGGCACGAGATTCAATGGCGGCGAGTGAAACTAAATTGTGGCTGTGACTGGAGAAATGGGGCTTATGGGTCTTGCGACCAGTTAAGATCCAGGGTCCCATTTCACTAAACTGTGTACGACTAAAATGTTCATAACTGCAAATTTAGGATCGTCTGGAAATTTCAATTGATGGATTTACATTTATTGAGCATAGGCTGCATAAATCCAATACTTATTTACAAGAAAACGTTGTTAATGTGAAATTTACAGATTTTGCACCTACAAACATTTTTGTCGTACAAAGTTTAGTGAAATGGCCCCCAGATCAGACTGTGCATCCGCATCTGATCATGATCTGCACTGTTCCCGATTCCATCAATGAAACACCCATCATTCGTCAAACAAGCCATATAGATAATTATCCAGGTCTCCTGCATACATTATCACCTGGCACGAGATACATTGGAGATCAGTAAAACTCGATTGTGGCTATAACTGGAGAAATGAGGCTTATGGGTCTCGCGACCAGTTAAGATCCAGATCAGCCTGTGCATCCGCACAGTCTGATCAGGATCTGCACTGTTCCCGATTCCATCAATGAAACACCCATCATGCGTCGAACATGCAATATAGATCATTATCCAGGTGTCGTGTATACAGTATCACCTGGCGTGAGATGCAATTGAGATTAGTAAATTGAGGCTTTAAGTGGAGAAATGAGGCTTATAGGTCTCGCGATCAGTTAAGATCCAGATCAGCCTGTGCATCTGCACAGTCTGATCAGGATCTGCACTGTTCCCGATTCCATCAATGAAACACCCGTCATGTGTTGAACATGCAATATAGATCATTATCCAGTTGTCCTGTATACAGTATCACCTGGCACGAGATGCAATTGAGATTAGTAAATTGAGGCTTTAAGCGGAGAAATGAGGCTTATGCGTCTCGCGACCAGTTAAGATCCAGATCAGCTTGTGCATCTGCACAGTCTTTTCAGGATCTACACTGTTCCCGATTCCATCAATGAAACACCCGTCATGCGTCAAACAAGCAATATAGATAATTAGCCAGTTGTACTGTATACAGTATCCCCTGGCACGAGATGCAATTTATCACGTAACAAGCTTTACATTGGCCTAATACATACAACACACTTATGTCCAGGTCGCACCGGATTGAAAACTGCCTTCGTTGATGTCACATGATGTTACCGAATGATGTTAATGTAATGATGCTATGTAATGAACCTCTCTAAACCGGAGACACGGAGAAAACTCATTGACATATCAGTTGATGATGTCTTTTCATGATCGCAAATCATATACACGTATCATCGAGTAGTCATTGCCTGATTTACGTGCAGAGGTGGGAACTATTATCAGGAACTCCTAGAGCGAGCCCAGGAGACATTTTCCCACCTAAAATTGCCCATGTCCCGTAAAATTACAAGATCTCCATATTATTTTAATACAAAAAGAGCCTAAAATTGTCCCTCTGAAAGGGAGACCTAGGCACAACCCTGGTTCCGAACTTCAAATTCTGATTTCAGGATAGCTCCTGAACATTCCCACCCCTGTAAGTGGAACATCTCTAAACAGTTGAGATGTTCCACTGTCAAGGTGTGGGATCACGTGGTTTCTGACGCGACGTAATCTGGGACGTCATTTTTACAGTAGATTTTCTTTAAAATCTTCCTAACAAACGGACGGAATTTGATGATATGTAGCGCACCCAATACGATGGCATATGTGTTTTATGGGTGCTCTGAAAGTTATGTACAATAACTTCCAACTTTCACAAAGAATCGAGTACCATTTATTTCTTACATTCATGTGCTCTAGTTTTCATTTACATTTACGGCAACCGATTCTTCGTCAAAACGACAGAATTATGAGATTAAAGCAGCCTATACAATAATGGACGTGTACTGCATTTGCTGTGGTATATTTCATACAAATATGTCGTTCCATTAGAAAGATATGAAAGGAAATCTACTGTAAACACATCTAGACATGACGTCATGCCGTTCGCAAACGCGTGATCCGTGTATATACCTTATAATTATTCATGAGAACAGCGACCCAGGGTTTAACGGTGTCCATGATGTCGTTGATGATGTGCATCTCCACGGCTTCGCCATCGTTGTAGGTCAAGTTTCCCACGTGGATGGACTTCCTCACATCAGGCTCAGTCAACAGTTGGTAGTAGTAACCAAACTCCTCTGGGCTCTATTTTAAGTGTTAATACTTTAATATGTATACGTAGGTAGAAAATGGTAGCATTAGAGGGAAACATAACTGAGAGAAGACTCTTCGTACAAACTTTAACGTTATTGGTGTGTTACTTGTGTCTGTGACTGGAGAAATGGGACTTATGGGTTTTGCGACCAGTGTAGATCCAGATCAGCCTGTGCATCCGCACAGTCTGATCAGGATCTGCACTGTTCGCCATTTCATTAATGAAACACTCGTCATGCTTCTAACAAGCAATATATATATGGTTATCAGGCTACACTAGTTGTTTGCGATTCCATCAACGAAACACCTGCCATGCTTCTAACAAGCAATATATACGGTTATCAGGCTACCAGAGTATGCTATTTGAGCTACACTGTTCACAAATCCCACAAGACCCATGTCTCCAGTCATAGCCACAATTTGTCAAAGGACAACTGGTAGCAATTCAGAATCAGGCCTTGTAAATCAGTGCTCCAGTTAAGGTGCGTAATTTGATTAACTTGGGGTGAATTTTTTTTATTTCTTCATCAAAAATGGCAAGTTGGGAGTCCTTTAGAATCGTCTCATTGAGACGATTCTAAAGCACTCCCAACTTGCCATTTTCGATGGAGAAATAAGAAATTTACCTCCAAATTCCGCACCTTAACTGGAGCTCTATAAATGCAGCCGTAACTGGGGAACTGGGGCTTTATGGTGAACCGGTGCATTCCCTGATCAGACTGAGCGGAAGCGCAGGCTGGTCTGGGTCTACACTGGCAGCCAAGTCCAGAAACCCCAATTTCCAGTCACGGCAAGAATATAATCTGACAATGTCCTTCCAGATTGATTTGATTTGATTCATTGGTGTTTAACGGCCTATCAGCAGCCAACAGGTTCGATCCCGCTGCATTGGCGAGAAAATCCCAAAATCAGAACGGAATATTTACATCAAAATAAATATATATTCAGCCCTGAAATTAGAATAACCCGACCTGGTGTCAGGTCCATACCACACCAGTCATTTGGCCCCTTCCCCTAAATGTAATAGGATCATTCGGGATTATAAATCTTTCAGATCATGCACTCCATTCTCGTGATCCACATCAGAAAGTTTGATTGATCACGACTGAACTGTCTCGGTAAATCAAACTTTCTGATTTCGAGTATGGGTTTGCAGAACGTGGTAAGATTTAGAAGTATGGGTGAACATTTACAATATTGTTCATAAATTAAGTCAAAAGTTGACAAAAGTTTGATATTCCGCATGTACTCTGAAACATTTGTCAACTTTTGACGCCATTTACGGAAAATATTGTAAAATTTATAAACGTATTTCATGAAATTACGCAGATGTCCGACGGTATAAAATCACATGGCAAGTCTCATATAAGGTACTGTCTGTTTCACGAAAGCTGCCCAAATTTTACGGCTATATAAACAATTCAAAAACAAGATTTCTTTTGATAATATTAAATTAAAGGAAAAATTAAGAATGAGACTTCTTTTTATTTCGTGAAATTTTGTCAAATATTGATTTTATTGCGAAAAAACAATTTCCCCATGTTAAATCCCCATAGACATCTTCACGGAGTGAAGATGTCTATGGGGATTTAACATGGGGAATTTTTTTGGAATTTTAGAAATACTGGACCGATTTTTAAAATTTAACTTGTTTTCTTAGTTAGATCATATCCAAGTTATCTAGTCATGTTTCGGAGTCAATTTCAATTTTTTTTCCTTACTTACCACTTTTTACTTCCTTACCACTTTTTCCCCCATGTTAAATTCCCATAGACAAATCAATTTTTCGTAATAAAATCAATATTTGACCGAATTTCACGAAATAAAAAGAAGGCTCATTCTCAAATTTTCCTTTAATTTAATATTATCGAAAATAATATTGTTTTTGAATTGTCTATATAGACGTAAAATTTGGGCAGCTTTCGTGAAACAGACAGTAACTGTGATTTGATATTAAGATAAATGTGATCACATGGTAAGGTAATAGGATAACACAACTCTGCATGCTAGCGGTGAAAACAACAACACAGCCGTAGACACCACCATGGCAGCCATGGCGTGCCGTGGCACTATTTTGGGCTGTAGGAAAATGCCATTTTAAAGGTACATGCCCACTCACTGGGCACAAACTGTTCTTTATATGAGAGACATCATTCGAGACATTTTCTGAGAAAATAAACATTTATTCACCATTACCCCACGTATTGATTGGCATTATTATATATTTTATATCAAACGATATACTCGTAGATTTTAGACCTGGTGGAAGTGACACAATTGTTCACTTATTAAATTACTATAAAGAACATTGTGTGCCTATTGAGTGGGCATGTACCTTTAAGAGTCAAACTTTAAATATTTTTGTCTGCCGTGGCATTATTTTAGGCACCGCTACAGGCCTGAACAACCAAGAAATTCAGAGTATTTTCCGTCAAATTAAATTCTAGCATGATATTTACAGGGAGAAATAAAAGAATAAATAATGAATTGTCGTCTGCTATATTTGAACTATTTATAGCCAACAAGTTTCCCAGCATGCAAAGAGGTAACAAGGCCAGTGATGCAACAAAGAGTCAAGAAAGGTGGGTAATACAGTGGTTCAGTGTGGGTAACATGACAACGTAAGTGGTACAACGAAGTAATGGAAGTCTGGGTGAAACAAGTAGTGCACAGAGCTCCAGATAAGCTGCGTGTTTGCTTAAATACTCAATTAAAATTGCCAAAAACCCAATTGAAATCAGAAGTAGCGAGTATCAAAAAGCAATACAAATTTTATGGTACCTTTTTCATGCTGCAGAAAACAATAAACAGACCACAAATATAGCATATTTATTTTCTAAGAAAACACATCTTGGTATTTCATTAGAAGGAGACAATTCTAATGAAATGCCAAGACTTGTTTTCATTTCGAAGCAAACTATTCAACAATTGCTGTCTGTTGATGAGTAAACAGTAGTGTGATTTTGTTTTACCCAATTAAAATTTTGAATTACCCAATTGCTTTAAGACATGATGGAGTGACAATACCCAATTACTAATTCCTTATCTGGAGCCCTGAGTGCAACATGGTTCAGTAAGGTGCAGCATAGTAATGTAAGACGGGGCGAAACAAGTAGTGCAACATGGTTCGGTAAGGTGCAGCATAGTAATGTAAGTCGGGCCAAAACAAATAGTGCAACATGGTTCAGCAAGGTGCAACATAGTAATGTAAGACGGGGCGAAACAAGTAGTGCAACATGGTTCGGTAAGGTGCAGCATAGTAATGTAAGTCGGGCCAAAACAAATAGTGCAACATGGTTCAGCAAGGTGCAACATAGTAATGGAAGACGGGGCGATACAAGTAGTAGCAACATGGTTCAGCAAGCAGTGTATAAAATAGTAACAAAACCGTGCTACGATAATTACCTCTGTGAACAGGAAGTTGTAGTAATTTTGGCTTTGTGTCATATTGTAAAAGTACGGTTTATAGGGGTAGATATCACCGTTCAAAAGGAAGTCGAATATCTGAAAGTTAGTGAAATATAGACATATATGGACGTGTCACTAACAGTGGGAATATTTTTGTAACACTAGGTAAAGTCCCATCACTGTCTTTCAATTATGTGCATGTCCATTAAGTTTGTTGTACCCTTCTTGTGGCCCCATGTAAAGTTTATGGAAATCTAATAAAAAACTTTAATGTACATGTACATGTAGATTAGTTTGCATACAGTTTTTAGCTGACGAAAAATATCTATCGGGTCAAAATCTGTGAGCGCTGAGAACCGAATATCATGGCAAAATAGGGCTTATCGAGTTTGTGAACAGTGTAACCCCAGATCAGCCTGCGCATTCGCGCAGTCTGATCAGGGACTACACTGTCCATCATTGTGTCTGTGAGCTATTACTGATGTTTGGTCACAAAATATTCAAATTTGTATCAAAAGTCTATTAAGGAGCTACTCTTGTCGAAAACTCAAACCCAATTTCATCATGGTGGGGCAAATTTTGAAATGTGCCACAAGATGGTATTATGCCTTGTAAGACACATTACCCAATGGATACGCTGAAGTAGAAATGTTGGATGGAACTCAACCTGGTGTCTAATTATGCGACTGTAACGGGATAAAATGGGCTTATCGTCATTTGCTACCAGTGCAGACCCAGATCAGACTGCCTGATCAGGGTCTGCACTGGTCGCCATTCAGTCAATGAAATACTCGCCATGCCTCTAACAAGAATTATGTATTCTAATCAGGTGACAGGTGTGTGTTAAACCTTACACTGCTATCTTAAATTTTTTTGTCATCTGCTGTTTATTTTCCATTTTTATCATCAAAAACATGCTTTGACAGCACTTTAGAATAATTTACAACATGCTTTGACAGCACTTTAGAATAATTTACAACATGCTTTGACAGCACTTCAGAATCATTTCCACTGGAAATGATTCTGAAGTGCTGTCAAACCATGTTTTTATTGAGAAATAAGGCAAGATATAAAAGCAACAACAGATGACAATTGTTGTGTGTAGAGGTCTAAGGGTTACCAGTAGCCGATTTCATCAAAATTGCAAAGTATACTTTGAGGGAGTAATCATTTACTTTTCCCAAAATGCATTATTTCATACAGAACTAACTGCTGCATATATTTGATGATTAAATGTATGCAGAATTATTATACTGAATTTATTACATTATCACAGCCAAAATGGCTGTGATAATGTAATAAATTCAGTATAATAAAAATTAATAAATTTATCATAAAATTGAAAATTTCTCCCTCAAAGTATACTTTGTTAGAAAAGCATACTTTGCAATGTTGATGAAATAGGCCACAGGTCATGCGTTAGGACTTATAAGCCCAATTTCTCCAGCCGCAAAACACGGAAGGCAAGATCATCATAATATGGTTGATACCTCAGTTTTTAGAAAATTGTAATAATCGTGAGTCGACGTTACATTCTCAACGTAACTGTTCTCGCTTTCAAATAGCAGCTCAAATATCTGAAATAAATAATTTGGAATATATGTCTTGAACCACACATCAATGTATCTTTATTATTACCAAATTTTCTATATAAGTTGATATTGCATGGCTTTAACTAATTCCCTGGGTTTTGATAAACCTGGGCAATAGTTCTGCATGCCCGGGCAATAGTCAAAACTATTTCACCCCTAACATGATTTTTGTTGAAGATTACGTCATAAAATTCAAAGTAATTTAGATCGGTCAGTCGATGTGCCCCACATCACATACACTGTTTACAGGTCGAGTAATAAAACAGTTATTTCACGTCATTTCGGGGAACAGTCCAAACATATTGCCCCTCCGTGCTGTTGAAGACCTGAAGAACTATTGCCCGAGTACATTGGGTCGCCCACAGCACCTTGGGGCAATAGTCAGGTTCAGATCCAGGTGAGAGCGTGTCCGGTGCACGCCCCCACTAAAACTGGTCGAGTTTAGATTTGAACCCATTTTTTTAAGTGTAAAGATCTGATTATTTCCTTATTTCTCACCCGAAGTGTATGTTGATACCACTCAGTTGAACTGTCTCGTCGAGACGGTTCAACTGAGTGGTAACAACATATACTTTTGATGAGAAATAAGAAAAAAATGCAGAACATAATCTGAATTTTATGAATGTTGACGATCACACGTGTCTTATTTGAAATCCACGCCCAATCTAGACATAAATTCTGGATCAGCCCCTGATAGTTTTGACTGTTCCTGAAATTACCATGAAATAACTGCATAAAGATGAAACAAGAGGGCCATGATGGCCCTAATTCGCTCACCTGACTCCATGAACACTAGAGGAGAATGTGACAGTGAGTTCATGTTTTAAAAAAAATTGTGCTATTTTTAGATGGCGGTCATCTCGGATTAAGCGACGACTCATTTTACCAAATCTGAAAATGCTTCACCCAAGGATCTTAACTTCCTATGAAGTTTGGCCAGCATCGGCCATGTGGTTCCTGAGAAAAAGACGTTCAAAATCTTGAATAAATGGACCTTTTGGTGGCCATCATGGATGACATAATCATCCGATTCCGACAAATATTGCACCAGAGCAATCGCCTCATCGATACCTTCAATTTGATATATGACATGAGCATATTTGGTCAAAAATAAAATTTGACCCCAATTTGACCCCACGGGTCACGCCCATTTTTGACCCCGGGGTCACCATTTTCACAACTTCGAAAGAGCATTGTAAATCGATCATTCCTACCAAGTTTAGTCGAAATCCGGCCAGCGGTTCATGAGAAGATTTAAGAATTTATGCTATTTTTAGATGGCGGCCATCTTGGATTAGCGATGACCTCCATTTTAACAAATCTGAAAAGGCTTCACCCATGGACCATAACTTTTAAGTTTGGCTACCATGGGCCAAGCGGTTCATGTGAAGAAGAATTTTGAAATCTGTAATAAAAGAACGACCTTTTGACATTTCGGCGGCCATCTTGGATGACATAACAATCAGATTTCGACAAAAAATGTACCAGAGTGATTGCCTCATTGATACCTTCGATTTGATATATAACATGACCATATTCGGTCAAACATAAAATTTGACCCCAATTTGACCCCACGGGCCACGCCCATTTTTGACCCCGGGGTCACCATTTTAACAACTTTGAAAGAGCATTGTACATCGATCATTCCTACCAAGTTTCGTCGTAATCCGGCTAGCGGTTTATGAGAAGAAGATTTTTTAAGAATTTATGCTATTTTTAGACGGCGGCCATCTTGGATTAGCGATGACCTCCATTTTAACAAATCTGAAAAGGCTTCACCCATGGACCATAACTTTTAAGTTTGGCTACCATGGGCCAAGCGGTTCATGTGAAGAAGAATTTTGAAATCTCTAATAAAAGAACGACCTTTTGACCTTTCGGCGGCCATCTTGGATGACATAACCATCCGATTTCGACAAACAATGCACCAGAGTGATCGCCTCATTGATACCTTCAATTTGATATATGACATGATCATATTCAGTCAAAAATAAAATTTGACCCCAATTTGACCCCACGGGCCACGCCCATTTTTGACCCCGGGGTCACCATTTTAACAACTTTGAAAGAGCATTGTACATCGATCATTCTTACCAAGTTTTGTCGAAATTCGGCTTTTTGAATAATTTGTGCTATTTTTAGCGGCCATCTTGGATTACATAATGACGTCATTTTAACAATGTTGTAGTCCCCCTACCTAAGGACCATGACCATGAAGTTTGGTGACTATAGGCCCAATAGTTACCGAGGAGAAGACGTTTGAAAATGTTCACGGACGACGGACGGACGACGGACGAACGGACGGACGGACGGACACATTGCGGTAACAATAGCTCACATGAGCTTCGCTCAGGTGAGCTAAAAAGATGCAATTACAACTACCGGTAGCTAAATTTCTGTTTTGTACATTATTGTAATGGAACATTTTGCTCTTTCACTCGACATACAATGGCATAATTCTGGCACACAGATGGCTCACAGATAACACCCACTGCCACCTGAACCTACAAATGAAATTATAAATGCAACTTTTGCCAATTGTCAACACAAATGTCCAAGTCATTTTGGACTTTGAACACACTAGTTGCAGCAGCGGGCCATGGAATGAAAATATGGATGGGGCTAAACTAATATCAGAGCTCCAGTTAAGGTGCGTAATTTGTCTCATTGAGACGATTCTAAAGTACTCCCAACCTGCCATTTTTGAAAGAGAAATAATAAATTTGTCCCCAAATTACGCACCTTAACTGGAGGTCTGTAATATGTATAAAGTATTGTTCACATATTGAATTTTTAAGGAATTAAATGCGAGGGAGTGCTAGCGACCGCAGCATTTAGTTCCTTGAAAGTCCAATATGTTAACAATAACATATTTATAGTGCAGCGAAGTTTACTATGCATCTCACATCAGAGTATTGATTGTCCATTTCCTGTCGACCAATTAATGTTTAAATCTGGAAAGATGTAACTTATTGGGGTTAAATCTTGCAATATGTGAAATAAGTGTAGCTTGATACTGGCCAGTGATTGGCTTAGAAAGTAGGGCGAACTATAAAAAGAGCTTCAAATTTTCAGACTTAAAGAAGCAGTGATGATAGGCACACAAAAAATTAACACAGCATTATCGATGGACAAAAGAATGGATGGAGTGACAAACGGATGGATGACCAGACAGATTGAGTGATTGCGGTTACACGTGCATTCAACAACAAGGACATATGTGAATGAACAGACAGAAAGGCAAAATATATATATATATATCATCAGCATACTATGCCTACATTAAAACAATCCAGGTTTATAATATCATGGTGAACCAGAGCAAGTGAGCAAAGGCTCACAGATACCCCCGGTCGCCGACTGGACTGACAAATAAAAACTGTAACGCAAATCTTATGGACGGACGAACGGAAGAACAGACAGACGGAATGACGAAAACTATATACCCCTACTTCGTATGCTGGGGGTATAATAAACGTAGTATGATACATTACATCAAAGGCTTTTCTGAAGTTTTTATTCTTTATCGCCTGGACGGCAATGTTGGCGTACGAGTTGAAGTATTCCTTCTGCTTCGTATCTAGCATGCCGATGTTGAACATGTAGTCTCCATACTGTGGCATCATCTGGTGTGATTCAAATAAAAACCCATATATGTGGCTGCAGAGCTCCAGATAAGTGTTGTATCTAAATAATAATATACTCCCATATTTCACATTCAATGTGTATTTTACTTTTAAAAATGTATTTTATCCCGTCAACACAGTGCGTATGTGCCGTGAAACACGCTGCCGTGAAACATTTTTGATATCCAGTCAATACAATTTTTGCATTTTACAGCCATTTGTAGGTGTTGACGGGATAAATAGAATAGTAGGTTAGTGCCGTGAATGAGAAAAAATATCTGGCGCGGCATGGAAACGGGATGTGCTCGGCAGAGCCTCGCCCATCCCGTTTCCTGAGCCTTGAAGTTTATTTCCCATTCACGGCACTAACCTACTATTCTCTATCTATTTTCCTTATTTCTGAACCAAAGCATATGTTGTGACCACTCATTTGAACCGTCTCGGTCACAACATATACTTCTGATAAGAAATAAAGAAGTTCTTGAGCCTTGCCGGATATTTTTTCCCATTCACGGCACTAACCTACTATTCTCTATATTTTCATCCTTATTAACAAGGGAACAAATGGTAAAAAATATTAAAAAATTCACTTATTTGAGCTGCAAATAACAAACAGTTTTTTTTTTTGCAGCTCAACTAAGTAAATTTTCAACTTTATTACACTATTTTCACTTTGAAAATCAAAGCGTATTTGCACATTGCTGCGAGTATTATTTACTCCCACTTCTGATAATCAATGCATATTCTGCTAAAATGAGTGCATAAAATACGCCAATACGCACCTTATCTGGAGCTGGATGGAATGGCGAACAGTGCAGATCCTGATCAAACTGTGTGGATGCACAGGCTTATCAGGATCTATACTGGTCGCAAAACCCATGAGCCCTGTTTCTCCTGTAACAGTCACATATTAAGAGAAAAGGCTTGTTTTCTAATCCTGTTAAAGTTGGGGTCCATATTCCGAGACACAACGGCTAATTCCCTCAATGGCGAACAGTATAAGCAATTATGCCGGTGTTATGCTGATCATACATAAAAGTTGTACAGTACATTTCCTCAGCTGGAGCCGAAGCAAGTGATAAAATATTTCAATCCCGATAACTGCAATAGCGTAGTATAATTTCAGCACAAAAATATTTACACAATTCCCTAACATTTGATTGGCCCGTAGCAAGTCTCTGTCCAAAATGTATATCACAGTAAACTCCCACGCCTAACTACTTTCCGTAACCGTGAGGCGCAGTTAAAATAATTCTTAAGAAAACGGAAACAAAACACATTTTCTTGATGAATTTATTTCAAATGCTGGAATTATAAGGAATGAATGGCCTTTTTGTGGAATTTATCGGGGATATAAACTTGGAAAAGTCGCGGGAATACTGGACGAGGCGAGGCCTTCCGGCCTTCGTCCAGTATTCCCGCGACTTTTCCAAGTTTATACCCCGATAAATTCCACACAAAGGCCATCCATTCCTATCGTACCCACGACACTTTCTGACCATCTTACTGTTTCCGGGTCACAAAGTCCATCACCTATCGCCAGGCCAACAAGGTTTATGTGCTGTGTAAATGGCTTCTGGTTCTCCATGTGAATCTTGTAGCTGATGGCGGGAACGTATTTACCCGCATATGACTGAAACGACACAGAATAGCATACATGTACTGCACAATTAATTTTCACCCCTGAAAAGCATGACGTTTGTCGAAGATTACGTCATAAAATTCAACGTAGATCGTCAGTCGATGCACTCCACGTAAAATTTACGTTCATTGTGTCACATACACTGTTACAGGTTGAGTAATAAAACAGTTATTTCATGTAATTCAGGGAACAGTCAAACATATTACCCCTCGGTGCTGTGGACGACCTGATGCACTATTGCCCTCGGCCTGCGGTCTCAGTGCCTCGGGTCGACCACAACACCTCGGGGCAATACTTTTGACTGTTCCCCGAATGACCATGAAATAACTGTATAATATCTGCACATACAAGTAAAATCTCACGGTCTAGTCCATACAATAAAGTGCAACCTCACTCAAGTTAGATATGTTCCATTGTAATTGCAGTACTGTACAGTGCCCGATATACGAGGTGAGAAAATTTGGTGAATTTTCAGAGTGGCCATATTCCTGGTGATTGAATTTTTCCCCCTGTATGATTTTAACGAAAGGTAACTCCCGGACTGCATGTTGGACCGGCCGGCTCCTGCCAGACTCGGCTCGGAAACGGTAGGAATTTCTTAGCAAGCCTCGCAATTCATTTTTCTTACATGTTTTACACGATAATAGAAAATAGATGTACAAGGACTTCTCTGGATATTTTTAAGGTAGTTGTAGAAGCCAAATTGTACATGTAAAACACCAAAATGTGCTTATTATTTTCTAACTACAGCATATGGTATGATTTCCTTGCTGGCAGCATCTGCATTAACCCTTAGACTGCTACACACAACAATTGTCGTCTGTTGTTGCTTTTATATATTGCCTTATTTCTCAATAAAAACATGTTTTGACAGCACTTCAGAATCATTTCCCATGGAAATGATTCTGAAGTGCTGTCAAAGCATGTTGTCAATTATTCTAAAGTGCTGTCAAAGCATGTTTTTGATGATAAAAATGGAAAATAGAAAATAAACAGCAGACGGCAAAAAATTTAAGGTAGCGTTGTAAGGGTTAAGACTTATTGAACAAATATACAGTGAAACCTGTGCTAAAGACCACCTGGGAATAGAAATTCCCTGTCTATAGCAGCCAGGCTTTTGCTTTTCCAATTAGTCAATACTATATAAATGAAAACTTTGAATAAAGACCGCCTGTGAACAAAGGTCAGAATTTTCTCTTTCCATGGCTGGCCTTTATTCACAGGTTCGACTGTATGTGGTGTATTGGTGTATGTAGCTATCGGTTTATGAGTAGGGTTTTTATTATTAGATTTCCATTGATTTTACATGGGGCCACAAGAAGGGTACTACACGCTCCAGTTAAGAGGAGTAATTTGACCAAATATTCGAGATATTTTTCTTAGTTCTTCACCAAAAATGGCAAGTTGGGAGTTCTTTAGAATCGTCTCAATGAGACGATTCTAAAGCACTCCCAACATGTCATTTTTTGGTGAAGAAATACCAAAATTCCCCCCAAATTTGATCAAATTACGCAACTTTATTGGAGCTCTGACAACTACATAAACGCCTATCATTGAAAAAACTGGCTCCAGATAAGCTGCGTATTTGCTTAAATACCCAATTAAAATTGCCAAACACTATTGAAATCAGAAGTAGCGAGTATCAAAAAGCAATACAAATTTTGTGGTACCTTTATCAAGCTACAGAAAACAATAAACAGACCACAAATATAACATATTTTTCTTATTTTTCCATGAAAACACATCTTGGTATTTCATTAGAATTGTCTCCAAGGAGACAATTCTAATGAAATACCAAGATGTGTTTTCATTTCGAAGCAAACTATTCAATAATTGCTGTCTGTTGATGTGTAACAGTAGTGTGATTTTATTTTACCCAATTAAAATTTTGAAATACCCAATTGCTTCAGAAATGATGGAGTGCCAATACTCAATTACTAATTCCTTATCTGGAGCCCTGGGCTAATAAAGTGATTACCATACCTCGCCAGTGACGTAGAAGTCATTCTTCTGCAGCATGTGGAATACCTGGAAAAACTGTGTCAGGCAGCTGAAGGAAAGGGAAAACAAATACATTACACATTGCTAGGTTTATTAACTCTTTCAACTCTCAGTAACTGGAACAGATTTTGATATGCTAATTTTGCAACCAATCCAACAGTCACAAAATGATTTTCAGACAAGTCCATTTATGAAAAGGGTGTGTTTTTTTTCTTCAAAAATATGAAAATGACTCGCAAAAAGTTCAGATCGTCACGAGCCGGCCAATACCACTATACAGGCCTGTGGTGTTGAAAGGGTTAACAAAATACCTGAAGATATACACATAATTCCCTTGAGGATTTAAATCTTCTAGAAACCCCACCCACTTGTTGTCATTCAAGACTGCCTGAATGTTGAGGACTAATGTTAACTAACGGTCATGATGGGGCTCGTATATGTATCATTCTTTTTTTTTTTTAATAATATATATGTTCATAAAACCGATTCAAATCTGCAGATAATTTTTCATTCAGATCTGAGACCCAGGGCCTTCAATGTCCCAGCAACAGCTAATTAAGAATATGTGAACTATAACGTACTTTACCCAGCAGTCTCCGCCCCTAAACGTGATTTCAAATCGCTATACTAGCATGTGATTGGCGGTGTGACACGAAGTGAGCGCTTGTGTGAGCGGTAATATGATTTGCGTCCCGTGAACTGATGACAACAAGGCATAAAATCAGTTCTAAATATAGCGGCTGAGCATTTAATGATTAATTTAAAAGATATTGGCAAAAGCGTGGCAATATGCGATTCATTGAGACAAAATGTTTTCCTTTCATTGGTCGAGAAACTAGGGTAAACAATAAATACTATTAAACTATTTGTTTATGCTTAGGAAGGGACTGAACACAAGCACAGCCTTTAGTATTGTTTGTTTGTTTGTTTATTGGTGTTTAACGGCCTATCAACAGCTAAGGTCATGTAAGGCTGGGCAAACGGGTTCGATCCCGTTTTAACCTGCTGCATTGGGGGGAAAATCCCAAAATCAGAACGGAATATTTACATCGAGAAACAATATATTCAGCCCTGAAATTAGAAAAACCCGACCTGGTGCCAGGTCCATACCACACCAAAGTCACTTGGCCCCTTCCCTAAAATAAGATTACGAATAATCGTAATACTCACATAAGGTGTATAACCAGATTCAACTGTCGCATACAAAATGCCAAAGATGTATATGAGGGCCAAACCAGGTCTCCAGTCGGGATTCCGGTAAGGATGAACCCCGATCGTTAAATTACCCATCGCATTCTCCCACCTGCCACCCACTCCTTTAGTATTGAATGCAATGCTCTGCCACTAGACTGGCAACCCATTCTCAATGTTGTGCATAGACTCTGGAGAATATTTTCCTACCTTAACCCTTCCTACGCTGTTGACGGAAATTGCCGTCTGCTGTTTTTCATTTTTGCTTTAATTCTTAACAAAAAACTGGTTTTGACAGCACATGAGAATCGTCTCCACTGGAGACGATTCTCATGTGCTGTCAAAACCACTGTTTTGTCGAGAAATATTGAAAATAAAACATTTCCAGCAACGACAACATTTAATTCAGCATAGTAAGGGTTAAGTTGCATATATCCCTTAAAATCTATAATTTTGTTTTTTATCCCCCCCCCCCCCACCCCCGTATGCAGAGGGGGTGCGACGGGTGTGTACGCACCCCCTTAACCCGTTCAACACCACACCCCCTCTGTGTACGGGCCTGATACCCTGGCATATGGAGAGATTCTGCTGTATCAGTTTTGAGCTAGGCATTGGCAAATGACATACAGTCTGATAACACATTGTCATATCATGCATTGACGAGATACATTTTATTGGTCAAATTATGTTACATGACGTTACCGAATGATGTCGGTCTAACGTGATGTCGGTCTAACTTTGCAATGTTAAATGTATTTTTTTTCAATGAAAACCATGCCATATTTGCTCATTCTGTCACAGAAAATACTACCGATAAATATAACTACTTTTTATATTATGCTTATCAGGCTTGGCTCGGAAAAGGTAGGAATTCAGAATTGCATGACAATGGCTCCACATCTAAAAACAGTGGTCTGGTATTTTCTATATCAGACTCATCATGGAAACAGTAGCAATTCCGTGGCGAGCCTCGGAATTCCTATGCATTTCTTAGCCTTGCCCGACACTGGCTTGATATCTAAAAACAGTGGTCTGGTATTCTCTATATCGGACTCGGCTCGGAAACAGTAGGAATTCCTAGGCAAGCCTGGGAATTTGTTTCCTAGCCTTGCCTGACTATGGCTTGATATCAAAAGGCATGTCAGCCTAGTATTCTATAAATGCATCTGTGACTGGAGAAATGGGACTAATTGGTTTTGCGACCAGTGTAGATCCAGATCAGGATCTGCACTGTTTGCCATTTCATCAATGGAACACCCGTCACGCTACTAATAAGCAATATAGTTTGTTATCAGGATACATGAGTGCGCTATTTGATCAGGAGCTACTCTGTAGCCTATTTCATCAACATTGCAAAGTATACTTTAGTAGCAAAGTATACTTTGAGGGAGAAATTTTAAATTTTATGATAAATTTATTAATTTTTATTATGCTGAATTTATTACATTATCACAGCCATTTTGGCTGTGATAATGTAATAAATTCAGTATAATAATTATGCATACTTTTAATCATCAAATATATGCAGTTGTTAGTTTTATATGAAATAATGCATTTCAGGAAAAATAATATAATTATGCATACTTTTAATCATCAAATATATGCAGTTGTTAGTTTTATATGAAATAATGCATTTCAGGAAAAATAAATGATTACTCCCTCAAAGTATACTTTGCTAGTAAAGTATACTTTGCAATGTTGGTGTAATCGGCTACTGGTCACACATCCTAAAAGCCGCATTTCGCCACATATGAAAAGACACTACAGGGATGCAGCTACAGGCATAACTTTTTCATAGAACAAACCTCGGTTCTTGCTTTCTCAACGCATGTAAACTGTTTAGCAAAATGTGCTGACTTTCTCACTTAAAATTGGGTCAGATTATCAGCCGTAAGATTACCCCAAAATTAACATCGACAATCAGTTATCCGGAAAAACATATAATCGTCTTATAACTTCTATTCTCGCATTGAAATCATAATTTTATCGCCTGTAAACCAGAATAATTCCAGCACAAAAATATTTACACAATTCCCTAACATTTGATTGGCCCGTAGCAAGGCTCTGTCCAAAATTTATATCCCAGTAAACTCCCACGCCGAACTACTTTCTACAGGTGCGCTGTCAGTGCTGTCAATGTAAACAAATGGCTGCCGTCTGTCCAAATAAAAACATTTTCTTGATGAATTTATTTCAAATGCTGGAATTATAAGGAATGAATGGCCTTTTTGTGGAATTTATCGGGGATATAAACTTGGACAAGTCGCGGGAATACTGGACGAGGCCTTCCAAGTTTATACCCCAATAAATTCCACAAAAAGGCCATTCATTCCTATAGTAAACAGCATTGTGTAGTTCTGTAGAAAAAGCAATCACCCTTCATTTCTTGGATAACAACGTATTTATAGTATTTATAGACTTCATGGTATTTATAGAACAACTCTGCAAATACGTAATGGGCACACTCTATTAAGCCCTCGTGCCACTTTTGACGTTGTAAACAACTTGGACAGAGTTGGAGAATGTTTTCAGCAAATTTTACTAAAATGTTTACCATAACGATATATTCTTCACACTGGCATGGACACAGCAAGCACCTGCGTGACTTATTTGTAGCAGATTTGGATGAAACAAATGCGCTTAATTAAAAGGAATTTTCATTTGTCCGATAAACTGACTGTCCGGATAACTGGTATGGCCCCTGTAGTCTTTTACTCCATCTGTACCTGTAGAGGTCCCGTGCGACATCCACCTCGTTGGTGGCGTAGCCGGCATCATTGTCGGTGAAACTGAAGCCTGTTCCAACGGGGTTGTCTATGTATATCATCGAGTACTTGCTGTTCCAGTTGATCGGCTTCTTCTCCACTGACAAGGGCAGATAACTATTGTATAAATCCATCAACTATTGTGGTCATTATGCTATGTGAAACATTTAGTCTGTAAATCCATAAACTAAATCGTGTTCATTTTGCTACGTAAAACATTTAGTCTGTATGAAGTGAGTTCAGACCAAACACACTTTAAACAGCCCAAATGTCTTATGTTGCACAATAAACCACCAAATAGCCATTGGTTTTATAACTTACAATCATTGTAGTTTACGTTTTTTAGCTCCGAAATTTCAATGTCATTGTAATACAATGATATTGAATTTTCTGAGCTACAAAATGTAACCGCAATGTAAACCATTTAGTCTGCAAATCCATCAGCTATTCCTTTATCGGACTCGTCACAAATGTTGAATAAACGGCACAAATGTTTTACAATCAGGCCTCGACAAATACACCCGTCAGTTCGCACTGGCGAGTGAATTTTGTATCGGGTCGAATGCTATTTTGAAGGAATTTGCTAATGTGAAGGAATAATGCCGCGTTAAAATTAAATATATATAGGATTGGTTGAATTCCAATTTGCATGCGTGGAAAATTAAGAATTTGTCGAAGTCTGACAATAAACGGACACAGTAATTTCTGATCACATGCGGAATTCTGTAGAAACGGACTTATAGGATTGGTGACTGGTGTAGCTCCTGTAGCTCAAAGAGCACACTCCCTGTAGCCTGATAACAATCTATATTGCTGGTTAGAATCATGACGGGTGTTTCATTGATGGAATGGTGAACAGTGCAGATCCTGATCAGACTGTGCGGATGCACAGGCTGATCTGGATCTACACTGGTCGCAAAACCCATATGCCCCATTTCTCCAGTTACTGTTTACCTTTGAAATCCTTAGTTACAGTCCAGGGGCCATTTTCGTTGAACAGGCCAAATAATGAGGACCCTCCGGGGCCCCCTTGTAACCATAGCAACACTGGAGCATTCTCAGGGTCGGTCTGAAAATAGTTTGGACAAATAAATGAGGACCCTCCCAGGGCCCCCTTGTAACCATAGCAGCGCTGAGACATTCTCACTCCGGGTCGGTCTGAAAATATACTGGACAAATAAATGAGGACCATCCCGGGTGCCCTTGTAACCATAGCAACACTGGGGCATTCTCAGGGTCGGTCTGAATATATACTCAACAAATGTACAGTCGAAACTCTGTACAACAATCCCCTCTCTGTAACAGACACTATTTTATATCCCAATTGGACAAATCTCTGTACACATAATATATTTAACCTCCCTACAACAACCAGTTCCCTACAAAAGCCATCTCCATAGAACAGCCAGCTCTCTATAACACCCAGTTTTATGTTTTCCAATGGCAATCCCATTCTCATTATCAAACCAGGAAGATTGTTGGTCGCAGCTGTGCTTGGCATAGGCTAATCTGGATCTACACTGGTTGTAAAACACATAAGCCCTCATTTCTCCAGTCACAATCCCATTTATTAGAATACCAGATGGCCGCGGCCCGCATGTCGAGCCCGCCGAGGCATTTGATGGTTTCAAGAGTATATTTATTTGAAGTTTGAATTAAGGTATGTAAAAGCTTTGGGCATGTGGGTCTCATGGGTGGGCTATAGAATGAAAATATGGATGATATTAAAGAATTATTTGAAGTTTGAAGCAAATCTGAGTAAGTGTTGTGGAGATATAAGGTATGTAAAAACTTTACAAATTTCATTTGACCAGGGCCTTGGGGCACAGGGACCGCATGAGTGGGACACAGAATGAATATATGGATGATGACTAGTAAGCATTTGAAGTTTCGAGTCAATGTGAGTTAGGACTGCAAAGATGTAAGGTACTTAAAAACATTAATGCAGATTTCAGACGCACGCACGCACGGACACCTGTACGTCATTGTGATCACTATGTCTCGCTTTCCGCAAAGTGCTCGACAAAAAACGGTAGTTACCTGAGCAGGAATGAACCACAAGTACATGTTGCTATTCATGGATTTGTTAACAGTTATGAACCCGGCAAAGCTTTCCTGCTCAATCCCCGCAATAGGACCAACTCGACTCAAGTTTCTCGCCAGATCAAACTGCTTATTCTCGATGTACGGAGACAAAAACAGTGGCTGTCCTGGGTCTATGGAGTTCTGCTTCATCGGCGGGTATTTATCGGGGAACTGACTCCTCAGGACAAACTTCCCCCATGTACAGACGACCAGGCTAGCCGTTACCAGCAGTAGAAGCGCCTTCATCTTAATGTTTATCTGCAACAGAAGTTTGTTAGAGCTCCAGATAAGCTGCATATTTGCTTAAATACCCAATTCAAATTGCCAAAAACCCAATTCAAATCAGAAGTAGCGAGTATCAAAAAGCAATAAAAAGTTTTGTTCATATTGCAGAAAACAATAAACAGACCACAAATGTAACATATTTTTCTTATTTTCCATGAAAACACATCTTGACATGTTTTCATTTCGAAGCAAACTGTTCAATAATTGCTGTCTGCTGATGTGTAAACAGTAGTGCGATTTTATTTTACTCGAATTAATATTTTGAAATACCCAATTGCTTCAGAAATGATGCAGTGACAATATTCAATTACTAATTCCTTATCTGGAGCATGGATACTGTGGAAGGCTACACCTCATATGATTCACTATAATACTAGAGCAAGTGAGCAGGTGCTCATGGATACCCCCGGCCGCCGCCTGGTCCGACAACCAAATTTGGTCTTGACCTTGGGCATGAAAACCACAATAGGTGGGTTATAGATTAATTTTTTTTTTTTTTTATGAAGTCAATCGAACTTACGGTTGCAGAGCTAAACTTTAATTCAAATATTTAAAAAATAACCAACGCAAATTTCAAAGTAATTTGACAATAGAACAAGAAACGAGGCAAAGCCACGAAGGCCAGGTTTTTTCCAAGCATAGACACTTAGGTAACATAATTATACCCACTTTTTGTAGACTAGATGGCCGTGGCCTGCATGTCACGCCTTGGGGCGAGGCATGGACACTAAAAAAATAGATATAGTAGATGGAAAAACTTTAACGAAAAAACTTTAACCGGGGACACCGGACGGACGTTCTTTATGCCAAAATTGCCGACGATATCGCGTTTTCTTTCCTGCAAGCAGGTGCGACAATGAATTGATAAACACCCATGTGAAGTATCAAGGTAATGGGTGAAGCAGTTGCAGAGATATAGTACACAAAAAAAACTTTAACAAAAAAAATTCAAAGTAATTTGACCTTGACATTGGGCACAGGGGCCCGCACGGTTAGGGGGTAGAATGAAATATATGGATGATGAAAAAAACACCCATGTGAAGTTTCAAGGTAATGGGCGAAGCAGTTGCAGAGATATAGTATAACGAAAAACTTTTTAACCAAAAAAACTTTAACCAAACGTACGTTAAAAAGTTAACGTTGAAAATGGCTAAGTCAATTACGTAGAAATAATAAGGTGAAGGTTAAAAAAAAAAATGGTCACATGTTGGATAGTTTTTATGTGGTAGGGCACCCCTTGGTTATGAAGCTGTGAAAGTTTTGGTGGTCCTAGGTGTTACTTTTACCAAGAAATGGACTTAAACACGAAAACTTAACATTGTAAAACGCGAAAACATAACATTCAAAATGGCTTAAGTCGACTGCGTGGAAAAAATGGGTCAAGTTTAAAAAAAAAAGTACTTGTTGGATAGTAATATGTGGTGGGCACCCCTTGATTATGAAGCTGTGAAAGTTTTTTTTGGTGGTCCTAGGTGGTACAGTAAGAAAGAAATGGACCTCAAAACACGAAAAACTTAACATTGTAAACGCGAAAACTTAACATTGAAAAATGGCAAGTCGAGTGACGCGGAAAAAAAGGGTCAAAAAAAAAATGAATTAAAAAAAAAAAAAAGTAAACCATGTTGGGATAGTAATATGTGGTGGGCACCCCCTTGATTTATGAAACTGTGAAAGTTTGGTGGTCCTAGGTGGTACAGTAATAAAGAAATGGACTCAAACACGAAAACAAAATAACTTTATGATTTGTGGACGCCGCCCGCACCCGCCCTCTTCGCCCTTCGCCAATCCAATAGCCTGGATTTTTTTTCAAAAAACCTGGCTAATAAAAGTATAGATGATGATAAATAAGTATATGCAGTTTCAAGTCAATCTTACTGCGGCTACACCGATGATCAAAGGATGATTGAAAATTCAGGAAACCAACATACATTATGGATATTGAAGGTTGAATGAGAAAAATATGTGGGGTGGGGGTGGGGGTGGGGGTGGGGTGGGGGTGGGGGTGGGGGTGTGGGGTGGCAATTAGAATGAAAATATGGATGATGATAAGTTTCAAGTCAATCTGACTTGTGGCTGCAGAGATCATCAGATGATTGAAATTCAGGAAAATATAGCAAATGTTCAGTTATTTCCAGGTTAATCACTTACCTTACGTCCTTGTCTGCTTATATGAAATGAAATTTGTAACAAAACACCAAATTATATATCACATGTGCCTCATGTGAATACAAACGTGGCTATATATGACTGGAGAAATTGGGCTTATGGGTTTTCCGACCAGTATAGATCCAGATCAGCCTGTGCATCCGCACGGTCTGATCAGGATCTGCACTGTTGGCCATTCTATTAATTAAACACCCGTCACACTTCTAAGCAATATATAATTTATATAGATTATCAGGCTACAGGGGTGTGCTATTTGATCAGGGGCGACACTGGTCACCAATCCCATAAACCCAATTTCTACAGACACAGCCACAAATACAATGTAGGTCAAAGTGCATGATATCAGTATCAGCAATAGGACACCCACTTATGTACTCAGTACCGATTTCTGGCCTTTGACACCGGCTGAATGTAAAGTTATCTCCCTTGGAGAACATTTCCATTCTGATTGTGATTCATTAGCATTCCACTTGACAACTTGCTCTGTAAAGGTGAATGTGTATATATAGCAATACGTCGATACAAAACACAAGTTACATTCAATGAAATAATTGAATAAGCTGAAAACCCTGAGTCACTTTCTGGCAACTTCCTTGTCTGACATTTGGCGGTAAATTTCAGTGACTCTTCCAAGGGAAGTTACTCTGCTTGCATCACATGATTGGCTGTTTTGTTTACACTTCTCAGGTGAGTTTTGTGTTTTTCTTCGATTTAACGACAGTTTATTGCCTTTAATTTCAACCAGGCAAGGAAGTTATATGCACATAGTTTGTTTCTATCGAAACACTATTCTACTACCGATTGTTTGACAATAATATTTTTCATCCGTATCCAGTCAGATTCGAACCAATTGCCAACACGTACCAGTATCCGACATAAATATATGTGGCTGGGACTTTAGAAATGGGGCTTATTAATTTTGCGACCAGTATCAATGCACATAAGCCTATGTATTTGCTCAGTCTGATTAGGATCTACACTGGTCACCATTCCATCGATAAAACCAGCAATAAGCAGACATTGTAATATTCAATTAAATGATCTAATAACAAAACGTAGTCGAGCGACGCCAGACATATTGAAAATTGCAAATTCGTTCAATTTAAGAAGCATATGAATTCCTGAAAATTGCCATATTATATGGCAATTTTCAGGAATTCATACGCTTCTTAAATTGAACCAAAATTCTTTTCCCAGGTGCTAGTTCTTGTGCAAATATATCCGAATGCAGCATTTGGCTTCTAATAATGAGGGGGCACTGTCTTTCAGTGATGGAAGTTTTTATTGTAATTTAAGTACTGAATTTACAGTAGTATCAGAATCTAGATATTATTATATATATTCATTTTCTGAACACAATATATGAAAACATATATCTGGGTTAAAAAAAAGTTTCTATTACTATAAAGTAACTAGAGTTTTATTTTTTTCTGCAATTGACTCTGGGGGGGGGGGGGGGCAGCAAACCGGTGATACGGTGTAGAAGGGGGAGGAAAACGGTGCACCGGGGGTCGGTAAACGGTGTGCCGTGGGGCGGAAAACGGTGATTTGTGTACACAGTAACCGGTGAAGTTTTGTATCTAAAGAGTATTATACCCCCAGATTTCAAATTCAATGCGTATTTCACTTTTACAAATAATAAAAACAAATTAAAACAATTTAAAAATTCACTTATTTGAGCTGCACAAAACTGTTTGCTTTAATCACCTCAATTTAGGTAAATTTCAACTTGATTACATTATTTTCATTACTCTATTTGAAAATCATTGCATATTTTCACACTGCTGTGAGTATTTTGTACTCCCACTTTTGATAATCAATTCATATTGTGCTAAGATAAGTGCGTAAAATACACCAATATTTACCTTATCTGTAGACCATTTCATCAACATTGCAAAGTATACTTTTCTACCAAAGTATACTTTGAGGGAGTAATCATTTATTTTTCCTGTAATACATTATTTCATATAGAACTAACGACTGCATATATTTGATGATTACAAGTATGCAGAATTATTATACTGAATGTATTACATTATCACAGCCAAAATGGCTGTGATAATGTAATACATTCAGTATAATAAAAATTAATAAATTTATCCTAAAATTGAAAATTACTCCCTCAAAGTATACTTTGGTAGAAAAGTATACTTTGCAATGTTGGTGAAATAGGCTACTGGAGCTCTATTGATATATAGTGTACATAGGTTGATAGTCTATTGGTGGAACATTGGATTCTCAGCATGATGGGACCGGAAACCGAGGAACTGTCTCTATGTGACCTTGGCTGTTGCTGAGATGTTAATTGCGTTCATTTTTATCTTCCACGTGTAGCATTATAAACCATGTCGACCAGCAGAGCAGCGGGCGAGATGTTCCCGGCTATAGAACCGTATGAAAGTGGCCACCTCAAGGTCTCCGACATACACCAGGTGTACTATGAACAATCAGGCAACCCTACTGGAAACCCCGTAATATTTCTGTAAGTAGATCACAGAGTAAATTGACTAGCATGTCTGTAAGCTCAGAGTATGGGATCATGTCCTGGGTTTTTCCGAAGCGACCTAATCAATGAAGTTTTTATTACAGCCAATCCAATAGACAAATTTTGATGACAGTTTCACATTTGCTGTCTATGTTTAATCAAAAACTGTTATTGCGTTTGATGATATGAAAGGAAATCTACTGTCAAAATGTCTAAAACAATGACATCACGCCATTCAGAAACCAGATGATCCCAAACCATGAAACTGTACACCCCAAAACCACAGGTTGAAGTAACGGACCGAGGTCTATAAATACATTAAATATTCTGAAAAGCATCAATAAATGAAAAAATAATAAGCTAAAATTAATTTTTTTTATCCCCTCCATATACTCCCATTATTTATAGACCTCGGTCCGTTACTTCAACCTGTGCCCAAAACTTTTTACTGTGTGTACTTATGATGGGTTTCAGTCGCTGTCATTTTTGTCTCGCCCGCGAAAGCGGAAAGCGAGAGATAGGTTTTGCTTTTCCGGAGTCGGCATCGTCAGCAGCGGCGTCATCATTCAATGTTAAGTTTTCGTGTTACGGTCATTACTTCAACACCTTATCAGCTAGAGTAATCAAACTTTATACATACCTTTACTATGATGTGTAGATAAATATAGGACTATTCTCGGGGCCCCAGGATCAAGGTCAAGGCCCCAGGGTCAAGGCGGAACAAGGCGAGACATTTGATTCCGCGGAATTCTTGTTCTTGGTAACAAGATTTCTCAGCAATGCAGCCCAGGTTCGATTCTCGACCGGAGCAGTATGTGAAATGATATGGTGGTCAGCAGACCGGACAAATGGGTTTCCTATGGGTACTCCGGTTTCCTCCCACATTAAGCATCGCCCTTACGCCTCCCAACTGTGCCATTGAAAGCATTTGTTTCAGTGCTATCGTTTTTAGCTCGACTATTCGAAGAATAAGTACAGCTTATGTTGTCACCCCGGCGTCGGCGTCCGGCATTGGCGTCACCGTCACGCCTTGGTTAAGGTTTTTAGTCAACCTTGTATATGGAATACTACTGACCCTACACCCACCATACTTGGACAACTTCATCTCCTAGTGATGTACATCAATAACCCCTGATCTATATTTGACCTTGACCTACATTTCCTCTTGAATTACTTAGTTAATTCCCCTTGGTTAAGGTTTTTAGTCAACCTTGGTTAAGGTTTTTAGTCAAACTTGTACATGGAATACTATTGTGCATACAGACACCATACTTGGACAACCTTTTCTCATAGGGATGTACATCAATAACCTGGTCTATATTTGACCATTGACCTACATTTCCTCTTCGATTACTTAGTTAATTCCCCTTGGTTAAGGTTTTTAGTCAAGCTTGTATATGGAATACTCCTGGCCCTACACCCACCATATTTGGACAACTTCATCTCCTAGGGATGTACATCAGTAACCCCTGATCTATATTTGACCTTGACCTACATTTCCTCTTGAATTACTTAGTTAATTCTCTTTGGTTAAGGTTTTTAGTCAACCTTGTAGATGGAATACTCCTGGCCCTACACCAACCATACTTGGACAACTTTATCTCTTAGTCATGTACATCAATAACCCCTGACCTATATTTGACCTTGACCTACATTTAACCTTGAATTACTTAGTTAATTCCCATTGGTTCAGGTTTTTAGTCAAGCTTTCTACATGGAATACTATTGTGCATACAGACACCATACTTGGACAACCTTTTCTCATAGTGATGTACATCAATAACCCCTGATCTATATTTGACCTTCACCTACATTTCCTCTTGAATTACTTAGTTAATTCCCCTTGGTTAAGGTTTTTAGTCAACCTTGTAGATGGAATACTCCTGGCCCTACACCAACCATACTTGGACAACTTTATCTCCTAGTGATGTACATCAACAACCCCTGACCTATATTTGACCTTGACCTACATTTAACCTTGAATTACCTAGTTAATTCCCCTTGGTTAAGGTTTTTAGTCAACCTTGGTTAAGGTTTTTAGTCAAGCTTGTACATGGAATACTATTGTGCATACAGACACCATACTTGGACAACCTTTTCTCATAGGGATGTACATCAATAACCCCTGATCTATATTTGACCTTGACCTACATTTCCTCTTCGATTACTTAGTTAATTCTCCTTGGTTAAGGTTTTTAGTCCAGCTTGTATATGGAATACTCCTGGCCCTACACCTACCATACTTGGACAACTTCATCTCCTAGGGATGTACATCAATAATCCTTGATCTATATTTGACCTTGACCTACATTTGACCTTGACCTACATTTCCTCTTCAATTACTTAGTTAATTCTCTTTCGTTAAGGTTTTTAATCAAGCTTGTAGATGGAATACTCCTGGCCCTACACCAACCATACTTGGACAACTTTATCTCCTAGTGATGTACATCAACAACCCCTGACCTATATTTGACTTTGACCTACATTTAACCTTGAATTACTTAGTTAATTCCCATTGGTTCAGGTTTTTAGTCAAGCTTTCTACATGGAATACTGTTGTGCATACAGACACCATAATTGGACAACCTTTTCTCACAGTGATGTACATCAATAACCCCTGATCTATATTTGACCTTCACCTACATTTCCTCTTGAATTACTTAGTTAATTCCCCTTGGTTAAGGTTTTTAGTCAATCTTGTAGATGGAATACTCCTGGCCCTACACCAACCATACTTGGAACTTTACTCTCCTATTGTGATGTACATCAATAACCCCTGACCTATATTTGACTTTGACCTACATTTAACCCTGAATTACTTAGTTAATTCCCCTTGGTTACGGTTTTTAGTCAAGCTTGTATATGGAATACTACTGGCCCTACACCCACCATACTTGGACAACTTCATCTCCTAGTAATGTACATCAACAGCCCCTGATATATATTTCACCTTGACCTATATTTCCTCTTCTATTACTTACTTAAGTCACCTTGGTTAAGGTTTTTAGTCAACCGTGGTTAAGGTTTTTACTCAAGCTTGTACATGGAATACTATTGTGCATACAGACACCATACTTGGACAACCTTTTCTCATAGGGATGTACATCAATAATCCCTGACCTATATTTGACCTTGACCTACTTTTATTCTTGGATTACTTAGTTATTTCCCCTTGGTTAAGGTTTTTAGTCAAGCTTGTATATGGAATACTCCTGGGCCTACAGCAACCATACTTGGAAAACTTCATCTCCTAGTGATGTACATCAATAACCCCTGACCTATATCTGTCATTGACCTACAGTTAACCTTGAATTACTTACTTAATTTCCCTTGGTTAAGTTTTTTAGTCAACCTTGGTTAAGGTTTTTATGCAGGCCGCAGCCACCTTGTTTGTCAAGCTATGTGTACATCGACAACCCTCGTAGTCGAGCTATGCTGTTCTCCTACAGCTCTTGTTGTACTCGTTGATTGTAATATAATTCCAGCACAAAAATATTTACACAATTCCCTAACATTTGATTGGTCTGTAGCAAGTCTCTGTCCAAAGTTTATATCCCAGTAAACTCCCAAGCCGAACTACTTTCCATAACCGTGAGGCGCAGTTAAAATGATTCTTAAGAAAACGGAAAATAAACACATTTTCTTGATGAATTTATTTCAAATGCTGGAATTATAAGTAATGAATGGCCTTTTTGTGGAATTTATCGGGGATATAAACTTGGAAAAGTCACGGGAATACTGGATGAGGCCTTAAAAAATTACAATTTTTTTTTTTTTTTTTTTCGAAAATTGTAATTTTTTATCGCTTCGTCCAGTATTCCCGCGACTTTTCCAAGTTTATACCCCGATAAATTCCACAAAAAGGCCATTCATTCCTATAATAAAGATAATCATGATAACAAATATGGGTCGCCATTTTTTCCCTGTTTTGCAATATTTCGACTCGTCCAAATCGAAAACATCTGAATAAAAGAATGAAATGCTGGGTCAAATGATGGTTAAAATATCTGAGAGTAGAAAACATTGTGGGAAAAGGAGAAATTGCTTGTTACAAGCAATTTCTCCTTTTCCCACAATGTTTTCAAAAGACATCTTCTGCAGAGGCGTGAAAAGTCGTCTATCAGGGAAAGGGTTAATAACACTTGGTGATATCACCCATTCGAATAGGTGATATCACCCATTTGAATAGGTGATATCACCCATTTGAATAGGTGATATCACCTATTCAGATCCTTTACTATCTCATCTGTCTTTTACATTTTATGTATACATCTGAGAAACCTGCAGTGCACTTTTTTGTCACAATAATAGTCCATTCTCAGTGATTCTGCCCTCGCGTTTTGCGGCCTTAAACTAGGCAGTATTATATAAAAAAATATCCATAAACGGTTAATTTAACCAACGAGAAACATGTGGGTAGTAAATGTACAGCCAACTCCCTCACACCATGCATAGAGTACAACTGTACTCTAGACAATGTGCATCTAGTGACTACAATTGTACTCTAATCACTGTGCATCTAGCCCATCTGTTCACAGAGTAAAATTGTTCTCTAAACACTGTGCACATAGCTCCAGATAAGCTTTGTGGCTAAAGAGTATTTTACCCATTGATTTCAAATGCGTATTTTATTTTTTACAAATGGATTACTGAATATTTCTGTTATCAAATACGAAATAAATGATAAAAAAATAAAACAAAGTTAAAACTTCACCTGTTTGCGCTGCAAAAATCAATGTTTGCTTTTTTGCAGCTCAACTAAAGTGAATTTTCAACTTTATTAGAGCATTTTCACTCCTCATTAACTTTTGAAATTCAATGCGTATTCAGCTAAAGTAAGTGCGTAAAATACACCAATACACACCTTTTATTATATACCGACCCATGAAATACATAGTTATACGATGTAAATAAAAGTCAAATGTTTTCATCGATGAAATAAACAACTTCAGGTGAAAATATTACTACTTCCGCTATCTATATATATTCATAACGCGCACCTGCAGTGCCGGACTGCAAATAGGCTGCAAAATTCATTACCGTACACAGTCTAAAAAACTGCTAATTTCCATGGAGCGGTATATAATAAATAGAATATTCATATTTTGCAACGAATATGACATATATGTTCATCTTGTGGTGTGGAATGTCCATATTTCATACCACTTGTTAGGCACTCGTGAAATATGGACATTTCACACCACTCGTTAGGCACTCGTGAAATATGGACATTTCACACCACTCGTTAGGCACTCGTGAAATATGGACATTTCACACCACTCGTTAGGCACTCGTGAAATATGGACATTTCACACCACTCATTAGGCACTAGTGAAATATGGACATTTCACACCACTCGTTAGGCACTAGTGAAATATGGACATTTCGTTGCAAAAATATGAATGTCCTCTATATCTGGCGCTCTATGTGTATGAGTGATGTAGGGAGCTGTCATTTCAGACACGGGGGACCAGGTTCGGGTACCAGCCCCCGGGACCGCACCTTCTTTGACCCTGCAGTCTATCGCATTGTGCTGATCGATCAGAGAGGGGCGGGCAAATCACTGCCTTCAGCCGAACTCAGGGTATTTATATGCACAGTTTGAAATAACGGGTCGAGGTCTATAAATACATTAAATATGCATAAAAGCATCAATAAATGAAGAAAAAAAATAAATATTTTATCTTATTTTTTTTCTTCGTTTATTGATGCTTTTAGGCATATTTAATGTATTTATAGACCTCGGTCCGTTACTTCAACCTGTGTTTATATGTGGCTGTGATCACATGTGTTTGGTCATTATTTTGGTGGATTTCAATTGGTTTGGTGTAATTTACATAGTTTTGTGCAACTACTAATGCTCAATCATTACAAACGACAGGAATCATTTATCTACACATTCAACGTTCTGAACTTTCGGACCCCTTTTATACTGTCAACATACCTAATGCTTCTTGAACACGTATATATGGTTTACTGGTGTATGTAGCTATTGGTTTATGAGTAGGGTTTTTTATTAGATTTCCATAGGCTTTACATGGGGCCACAAGAAGGGTACAACCTTAAATTGGAAATAAATAATCACAGGAGAATACGACGTGGGACCTGGTGGCCGACGTGGAGAGACTACGAGAACAGCTGGGTATAGAGAAGTGGGTCGTGTTTGGTGGGAGTTGGGGCTCAACCCTCTCCATTGCGTATGCCGAAACTCACCCAGACCGGGTGAAGGCTCTCATACTGAGGGGCATCTTCACACTGAGGAGGTAAGCTCACAAGTATCAAAATTTACCGACAGTTTTTCTCCAAATTCTTTGTTTCTCAACAAAAGTTTCTGTTGTTACCACTCATTTGAACCGTCTCAGCGAGACGGTTCAAATGAGTGGTAACAACATATATTTTCATTAAGAAATGAAGAAAATAGAAATAAATGTTTGTAAATTTAGATATCTCTGAACATTACGTACACCGAGACTCACCCAGACCGGGTGAAGGCTCGCATACGAGGGGCATCTTCACACTGAGGAGGTAATCTGCTCACAAGTTTCAAAATTTACCAACAGTTTTCTCGATAAAAGTATATGTTGTTACCACTCATTTAAACCATCTCACCAAGATGGTTCAAATGAGTGGTAACAACATATGTTTTCATTGAGAAATGAAGGAAATTAATAGAAGAAAAAAAAGTTGGATATCTTGGGCATCTTCACAATGAGGAGGTAACTCTGCTCGTAAGTATCAAAATTTACCAACATTTATTCCCAATATTCTTTGTTTCTCAATAAAAGTATATGTTGTTACCACTCATTTAAAGAGTCTCACCAAGACGGTTCATCGCAAGTATCAAAATTTACCAACATTTATTCTTCATATTCTTTGTTTCTCAACAAAAGTATATGTTGTTACCACCATTTAAACCTTCTCACCAAGACGGTTCAAATGAGTGGTAACAACGTATGTTTTCATTAAGAAATGAAGGAAATAGAAGAAAAAAAAGTTGGGATATCTTGGGCATCTTCACACTGAAGAGGTAACTGCTCGCAAGTATCAAAATTTACCAATATTTATTCTCCATATTCTTTGTTTCTTAACAAAAGTATATGTTGTTACCACTCATTTGAACCGTCTTGCCAAGACGGTTCAAATGAGTGTTAACAACATATGTTTTCATTGATAAATGAAGGAAATACAAGAAAAATAAGTTGGATAAATGAAGAAAATGGAAACTTTGTTTTTACCCATTTGTTGGCATGAAGAAGTCTTATTGTTGGTCCAGTAAATATTTCGAGATTTGCAAATATTGTTCTATATAGGGGCAAGAAAAGGTATCTATCATATATCCTCGTGATGGAATATGTCGTCATAAACTTGGCAAAGCCTCGCTTCTAACGACATATTCTGACACTCTGATGGAATATCCTTGTCCCACACCAGTGCATATGATGGATACTCTTAATCTTTATGCTTTATATTAAAATACATGTATGTGTATTCGATCACATCATATCGAAATACCTAATAAAATGTTGTACGAGACATTAAATTTAATCATTTGAAATGTTGCATTAACCATACCCATGTCAGCCGAGATATACTTTTACTGGACTTTTCCACAGTTACAATACATTTTCGTGCTAGGCAATTATCTATTTTATGTGCATTGACTTTATACAAACATTTCTCATTGGTTTTAATTGACACTTTCAATATTTTATCTATCACTGTGTTTGGACCTCGGGGTACATTTTGGTCGTCCCTGTTACTTGAGAGTTGAATCTGATTATACCCATTATAAAAGTAGTAAGGTAACATATTAACTTTTTATACCCCCCGCAACGAGTTGAGGGGGGGTATACTGGAGTCAGGTTGTCCGTCCGTCCGTGCGTCCGTCCGTGCGTCCGTCCGTCCGGATAAACTTAACATCAGAGAAATATTGTTATAACTTCTATTTCCTTCATCTAAAATGCTTGATATTTCACACATGCATTCCTGTAAGGCTCTACTACCATGCTGTGCCAAATCCACGACCGTCCAACCCCCGCAGATCCCAAGGTCAAGGTCAATTACTTAGTCCGTAAACTTAACATCAGAGAAATATTCTTATAACTTCTATTTCCTTCATCTAAAATGCTTAATATTTCACACATGCATTCCTGTAAGGCTCTACTACCATGCTGTGCCAAATCCACGACCGTCCAACCCCCGCAGATCCCAAGGTCAAGGTCAAATACTTAGTCTCTTTACAAAACTTAACATCAGAGAAATATTGTTATAACTTCTATTTCCTTCATCTAAAATGCTTAATATTTCACACATGCCTTCCTGTAAGGCTCTACTACCATGCTGTGCCAAATCCACGACCGTCCAACCCCGCAGATCCCAAGGTCAAGGTCAAATACTTAGTCTCTTTACAAAACTTAACATCAGAGAAATATTGTTCTAACTTCTATTTCCTTCATCTAAAATGCTTAATATTTCACACATGCATTCCTGTAAGGCTCTACTACCATGCTGTGCAAAATCCATGACCGTCCAACTCCCGCTGATCCCAATGTCAAGGTCAAATACTCTTTACAAAACTTAACATCAGAGAAATATTGTTATAACTTCTATTTCCTTCATCTAAAATGCTTAATATTTCACACATGCATTCCTGTAAGGCTCTACTACCATGCTGTGCCAAATCCACGACCGTCCAACCCCCGCAGATCCCAAGGTCAAGGTCAATTACTTAGTCCGTAAACTTAACATCAGAGAAATATTCTTATAACTTCTATTTCCTTCATCTAAAATGCTTAATATTTCACACATGCATTCCTGTAAGGCTCTACTACCATGCTGTGCCAAATCCACGACCGTCCAACCCCCGCAGATCCCAAGGTCAAGGTCAAATACTTAGTCTCTTTACAAAACTTAACATCAGAGAAATATTGTTATAACTTCTATTTCCTTCATCTAAAATGCTTAATATTTCACACATGCCTTCCTGTAAGGCTCTACTACCATGCTGTGCCAAATCCACGACCGTCCAACCCCCGCAGATCCCAAGGTCAAGGTCAAATACTTAGTCTCTTTACAAAACTTAACATCAGAGAAATATTGTTCTAACTTCTATTTCCTTCATCTAAAATGCTTAATATTTCACACATGCATTCCTGTAAGGCTCTACTACCATGCTGTGCAAAATCCATGACCGTCCAACTCCCGCTGATCCCAATGTCAAGGTCAAATACTCTTTACAAAACTTAACATCAGAGAAATATTGTTATAACTTCTATTTCCTTCATCTAAAATGCTTAATATTTCACACATGCATTCCTGTAAGGCTCTACTACCATGCTGTGCCAAATCCACGACCGTCCAACCCCCGCAGATCCCAAGGTCAAGGTCAAATACTTAGTCTCTTTACAAAACTTAACATCAGAGAAATATTGTTATAACTTCTATTTCCTTCATCTAAAATGCTTAATATTTCACACATGCATTCCTGTAAGGCTCTACTACCATGCTGTGCAAAAATCCATGACCGTCCAACCCCCGCTGATCCCAATGTCAAGGTCAAATACTCTTACAAAACTTAACATCAGAGAAATAAGTTATAACTTCTATTTCCTTCATTGAAAATTCTTATTATTTCACTTGTGCATTCTCTAAGGTTGTACTATCATGCTGTCACAAATCTACGAGTGCCAACCCCCGCTGCTCCCAAGGTCAAGGTCACATACTCTTTACAAAACTAAACATCAGTGAAATAGTTATAACTTTATATCTCTTTCATGGAAAATACTTAATATTTCATATGCTGTGACAAATCCCCGCTGATCTCGAGGTCAACGTCACATACATACCGTATAACCTTGGCTTAACGCCCCCCTCCTAATAAACGCCCCCCCCCCCCCCCCCCCCCCCCCCCCCCCAAAATAAAAAAAAAATAAATAAATCCTTATTTGTGTTTGAAATTGGCGGTCCTTGGTAAAAAACAATTTTTTTTTTATTTTTTTTTTAATGTCTAATAAACGCCCCCCATAAGGATTTAAGGATTTTATTTGTTTTTGTTTTTTTATTTGGGGGGGGGGGTGGGGGGGGGGGTGGGGGGGGGGGGGGGGGTTTTGGGGGGGGGGTTTATTAGCCATTAAAAAAAAAAAAAAAATAAAAATAAAAAAAAAAATTACCAAGAACCACCTTGCAGATCTGCAGATTGTATAACCTCGAAATAACGCCCCCAATGACCAATGACCGCCAATTTCAAACACAATAATCCTTAAATCCCTATTTGTGTTTGAAATTGACGGTCCTTGGTAATTTTCTTTTTTTTTCTTTTTTTCTTTTTTACTGGCTAATAAACGCCCCCCCCCCCCCCCCCCCCAAAATAAAAAATATAAATAATAATAATTTTACCAATGACCCGCCAATTTCAAACACAAATAATCCTTAAATCCTTATTTGTGTTTCAAATTGGCGTCTTTGGTAATTTTTTTTTTTTTTTTTTTTTTTTTTTTTTTTTTGTTTTTTTTTTTTTTTTTTTTTTTTTTTTACTGGCTATAAACGCCCCCCCCCCCCTGTGTAAAATGTAACGCCTCCGGGAGCGTTATTTCGAGGTTATACGGTAGTCTCTTTACAAAACTTAACATCAGAGAAATCGGTTATAACTTCTATTTCCTTGCTCGGATCTGCTTCACATTTCACACACTCATTGCTCCAATGGACCTCTACCACCCTGTGACAAATTCACGTTCATGCCGCTCGCGCTAATCCCAGAGTCAAGGTCACAAGCCCACACACTTGGAAATTTGTACATATTTTAGGGGTACCTGGGCCCACGCGGGGGGTATATTCCGTAAGCCTCGCTTACTGACCAATCTAGTTTTAAGTGGGGCTAAGTGACTGATGTGGTAAGGACCTGGCACCAGGTCAGGTTATTTTAATATCAGGGCTGAATACCAGTATATATATTTTATGTATATATTCAGTTCTGATTTTGGGATTATACGCCCAGAACAACAGGCGAAATATGAAATACGACCCCGTTAACCTGGCCTAGAATGGTTGACAGGCCATTAAACACCATTAACCTTTTCAACACCATAGACCTGTATAGTGGTATTGGCAAATGGTGTAGATCCAGATGAGCCGGCCATCTCATCATGATCTGCACTTTTTGCAAGTCGATAATTTTCATATGTTTAAGAACAAAAACACCCCCTTTTCAAAAATGGACTAGTCTGAACATCATTTTGTGAAGGTTAGATTGGTTGAAAAATTAACATATTAAATCCATTCTAGTTAGTTAGGGGTGAAAGGGTTAAATCAATACATAATCTATCATTGTACATATGCATGTAGGCGGAGCCATTTGTCTCTAACAAAAGTTCTCTCCCCCATCCAGACGCGAGTTGATTTGGTTTTACCAAGATGGCGCTAGCATCATGTTTCCTGATGCTTGGGAAAACTACTTGAAACCCATTCCAGAGGTAATATGGCAGTGATCTCGCTTACCTAATCTATGCTTATCTCCCTTAGCATCTCTGATTTTCACTGATTTTGCAAAACAAGAATATTTACAACAGGAAATGATGTCAGATGGGCAAGACAATTCAAAGCTAGTACACAGAGTTCCAGTTAAGGTGCGTAATTTGATCAACTTTGGGGGGAATTTTGTTATTTCATCACCAAAAATGGCAAGTTGGGCGTGCTTTAGAATCGTCTCGTTGAGACGATTCTAAAGAACTCCCAACTTTCCATTTTTGGAGAAGAACTAAGAAAAATACATTGAATATTTGGGCAAATTACGCATCTTAACTGGTGCTCTGGTACATGTACGATCTGTTTCGTGTAAACTTTCCAACTGGTTAGTTATATAAACATGGCAAAACAAAATATTTTCACTACTACATGTATTACCTTTTAACAAAATTGAAGAATGAGACGATGTTTTATGCAGGGATTCCGCTGGGGAAAATAAAAAAATCGCCACTTCAAAAAAATAAAAAAATAAATCATTTTTTAAATTTTAAATTGTTATTTTTTATCGCCAATTGCGAAAGTGGCGATCGCCAGCGGAATTCCTGTTTATGTTGTGAAATTTGACAATTTTCTCAGGGTAAAGTAGTACAGATATCTGGGGATATAACACAGGGAAATTTTTCTAATTTCAGATATAGTGGAACAATTTTCAAAATATTTGATTCTGTCTTGTATTTGATAAGTTACGGTTAGTCCACTTGTTGGGATATTTAATCCATTTGTTTGTTGGTATATTGGAGTGGCGTCCCTTGGTTATTGAATTCTGACATATGTACTACTAGTTTTGAGTACATTACATTCATTACCATGATTACACAGCATTACATTATAGTTATGATGGAGTAGTCTTTTCAAATGTGCATTTGAAGCTTTCTTTGTTTACTTTCTACTTTGTGGAGAGTGACATTTTGCTAATATACACTTTATTAGGTTAGTTTATGGTACAATGTAATTATTTTTGTGTCATTGTAGAATTGTCTCTCAGTAACAATGTAGCAAAGTATGAACGTCAACACCCTGCAGGTTTATAGTTTAGTAGCGCGAAGTGTAAATGCTATTACACACAGACCTTTAAACTTGGTATGTAGCTTCCTTATGATGAGTAGATGTGCAAACTTTATTTTCATTTTTGATTCGACCACGGGGTCATGGATTATCTCCCCCTTTTCGACTTAGAATTTTACAATTTTGGTTTCTACGTAAAATATTTAAACCCTATTAGCTACAAACCTGTAGCTTGGTATGTAGGCTCCTTATGATGAGTAGACGTGCAAAGTTTATTTAAAAAGTTTTTTTATTTGACCCCCGGGTCATGTATTATCTCCCCATTTTGACTTTTCTGATTTTGGGCTTGTAAGTCCTAAAACGTTTAAACCATAATAGCTACAGCCTGAAACTTGATATGTAGCTTCCTTATGATGAGTAGATGCACACTGGTTATTTCGATTTCTTATTCGACCCCCGGGTCATGGATTATCTGCCCTTGTGGACTTTAAATTTTGCCTCGTTTGTTATTCTCAAAGCGATATGTGGGGCATCCGTGTTCTATGAACACATTTTCTAGTTTATTCTTCACATGTAGCCAGCGATTGTGTACTTGTTTTCACATTAATTTCACATGTTAAAGCTTTGATCTTGTAGCATTAATACCACAAATTTAAGTTAATGACGTCGCTCATTTTTTTGTCAGGGAAAAATAGCATTTTGTCAGGGAAATGTCAGGGAAATGTCAGGGAATTTTACATCAGCTTCTGTGTGGGAACCCTGAATTTGATACGTGTCTAGTTCCAAGTCGATTAACGGATGTTGATTTAAATGTTACAGCAACTACAAATTCTTGTTGTCTGATAAGGATGTATGTTTTTTCGGACCACATTTTGTATATGCCACCCTATTATAAGCATCCATTTCTTTGACTCGGCCTACATTTTCATCAATTTCTGGTGCTCATTGAAACCACAGTAGGTACGAAGCTGTGCTAGGAAAAACGTTCAGAAAGTCAGATTGGGTACAGAGGCGTCCCTTAAAAAATTTCAAGGGACGCCTCTGTTCCCATTCAGACTCTGTATGTTTTCCCAGCACAACCGTGAAACCACAATGTCGGTGTTGTTGAATTAATGCCACAACTTCCTTTGACCAGCTTATGTGGATGTTTGTCCATCATGCCAAATGCATATAGGCATACCATTTGGCCTCCTATTGTCCAATCATAAAATGATTGGAAAATAGAGGTCAAATGCTAGATACAGATTCGGTTTTTTGTTTGCCATTTTTGCACAACACACTGCGGACATGTAGACATAAGCCTAAATTTAATATAAGTCGCATGCAGTTATCACCTGACCTTGATTTATCAAGGTTTGCCTTGCTATTGCAGACATGAGGTAACCTGGTATAACCAGTGGGGAGCCCACATGGTGTTTCCTGATGTATTTGAAGATTATCTAAACTTCATTCCCGAGGTAACCGGATATACCGAGGGTTCATACTAGTGTAACTCCAGCACAACAATATTTACACAATTCCCTAACATTTGATTGGTCCGTAGCAAGTCTCTGTCCAAAATTTATATCCCAGTAAACTCCCATGCTGAACTACTTTCCGTAACCGTCAGGCGCAGTTAAAATAATTCTTATGAAAACGGAAAATAAACACATTTTCTTGATGAATTTATTTCAAATGCTGGAATTATAAGGAATGAATGGCCTTTTTGTGGACTTTATCTGGGATATAAACTTGGAAAAGTCGTGGGAATACTGGACGAGGCGTTCCGGCCTTCGTCCAGTATTCCCTCGACTTTTCCAAGTTCATACCCCGATAAATTCCACAAAAAGGCCATTCATTCCTATAATAAACTTGGAAAAGTCGCGGGAATACTGGACGAGGCCTTCCAGCCTTCGTCCAGTATTCCCACGACTTTTCCAAGTTTATACCCCAATGAATTCCACAAAAAGGCCATTCATTCCTATAATAAGCCGAGTTGCTCACACCGAAGTCAATATATAGAGACTACCGATGCTAGTGCATAAAAGGCCATTCATGCCTATAAGCCGAGTTGCTCACACCGAAGTCAATATATAGAGACTACCTATGCTAGTGCATAAAAGGCCATTCATTCCTATAGTAGTAGCATAGATAGATTATAAATAGCACCAGATTTTGTCGCTGGCTGTAGAATAGTCGTCTCGGATGTAATGGTGCCTTGACCAGGATTGAGACTTGAAATGGGAAGTTGTTGTTCACTCCATCAAACAGCATCATTTGATAATTTAATTATCATAAATATCTTCTCACCACAGCTGTCAATGGTCCGTTTATGGACCATTTACTTTTGGAAATAATTATTGTATCCCCCAGACAACCGTCGGGGGGATACTATGGATTTGACAGCGCGCCGCGTCCGCGTCCGCCGCAGACACTTCTTGTCCGGAGCATAACTCGAACACCCTTTGGAATATTTTCATGAAACTTCACACATGCATAGACCACGACCCGAAGGTGTGTCGCGCACAAGAATGACAACTCTTGCATAGCTAATTTTTTAGTTATCTCCCTTTTTTGTTTCTCACACTGATTTCGTGTCCGGAGCATAACTCCACCACCCTTTCGAATATTTTCATGAAACTTCACACATGCATAGACCACGACCCGAAGGTGTGTCGCGCACAAGAATGACAACTCTTGCATAGCTAATTTTTTAGTTATCTCCCTTTTTTATTTTTTTTTTGTTTCGCGCACTGATTGACCATAACTCGACCACCCTTTGGAATATTTTTATGAAACTTAACACATTCAATTAGACCACGAACCGAAGGTGTGTCGTGCACAAGAATGACAATCTTGCATAGCTATTTTTTGAGTTATCTCCCTTTTTTGTTTTCGCTCACTGATTTCCTGTCCGGAGCATAACTCGACCACCCTTTGGAATATTTTCATGAAACTTCACACATGCATAGACCACGACCCGGAGGTGTGTCGCGCACAAGAATGACAACTCTTCCGTAGCTAATTTTTCAGTTATCTCCCTTTTTTGTTTTGCGCACTCTACAAACTGGACAATAATGCATGAAGACCTGTTTTCTCGTCTGCTCTGTATACCTTTTCTCGTGTGCTCTGTACACCTTACCTGTAGAGAGAACAATAGAAACTGGGAGAACCATGTGCTAAGCATGGGCTAGCATGTGCAGATGTCCACTGCTTGACCACTGCTTGACCACTGCTGACCAGGTAATTTATACAGGTAAATCACTACATTGGGTACTGTGTTGAAAATATTGTGGCATTATGTGGACCTCTGCAGATATATGTAGATAAATATAGGACTATTAAAAAAAAATCTGGTCTCCAATAGCAAGCATTATTATTTTTAAACTTTTGTTTGTAATTTTTTTTTTTTTTTTTTTCATTATTTTTTTTTCCTTTTTTTTTTCAAATTATTTTTCAATTTGACTGGAAAAAAAATCTGGGCTCCAGTAGCAAGCATTATTATTTTTAAACTTTTTTTTTTCCATTTTTTTTTTCAAATTATTTTTCAATTTTTGTCCAGTAGCAGAAGGTCGTAAGTGCTATATACAGACTATTCACCTGTACATGTGCTAGCATGTGCAACTGACCACTGACCACTTACAGGTAATTTATACAGGTAAATGATTACGGTATATTACATTTCCGTAAACTGTGTTGAAAATATTGTGGCATTATGTGGACCTGTGCAGATATATGTAGATAAATATAGGACTATTAAAAAAAATTCTGGGCTCCAGTAGCAAGCATTATTATTTTTAATTTTTAAACTTTTTTTCCATTTTTTTTTTTCATTTTTTTTTCAAATTCTTTTTCAATTTTTTGCTAGTAGCATAAGGTCGTAAGTGCTATATACAGACTATTATCATATAATAAAACAATTATTGACTAGTGAGCCATAGAATATAATCTGATATTCTATGGTTCACTAGTCAATAATTGTATAATATGTTCGGGGCCAGTGAAAATTGCTTTCGGGCCCAGGCTCGAGGTCAAGGCGGGACAAGGCGAGGCATCTGATTCCGCGGAATTCTTGTTTACTTATCTCCCTTTGTTGTTTCGTGCTCTGATTTTGTATCCAAAGCATAACTCGAACACGCATATACGCATTGCTCTAATGGTCCTCTACCGCCCTGTGCCAAATCCACGTTCGTTCTGCCCCCGTCAAGCCCAGGGTCAAGGTCACATACTTAGTGCTTCAAAAACATTAACGCTTGGGTAAATATCTTATACTTTCTGTTTTCTTTCATGGATCATGGATCATCTTCATATTTCATATACGCATTGCTCTAATGGTCCTCTACCGCCCTGTGCCAAATCCACGTTCGTCCTGCCCCACCAATCCCAGGGTCAAGGTCACATACTTGGTGCTTCAAAAACTTTAACGCTCAGGTAAATATCTTATAATTTTTATTTCCATTCACGGATCAACTTCATATTTCATATACGCGTTGCTCTAATGGTCGTCTACCGCCCTGTGCCAAATCCACGTTTGTCCTGCCCCCGCCAAGCCCAGGGTCAAGGTCACATACTTAGTGCTTCAAAAACTTTAACGCTCGGGTAAATATCTTATAATTTCTGTTTTCTTTCATGGATCATCTTCATATTTCATATACGCATTGCTCTAATGGTCCTCTACCGCCCTGTGCCAAATCCATGTTCGTCCTGCCCCCGCCAATCCCAGGGTCAAGGTCACATACTTGGTGCTTCAAAAACTTTAATGCTCAGGTAAATATCTTATAATTTTTCTTTCCATTCACGGATCAACTTCATATTTCATATATGCGTTGCTCTAATGGTCCTCTACCACCCTGTGCCAAATCCACGTTCGTCCCGCCCCCGCCAAGCCCAGGGTTAACATCATATACTTAGTGCTTCAAAAACTTTAACGCTCAGGTAAATATCTTATAATTTCTGTTTTCTTTCACGGATCAGCTTCATATTTCATATATGCATTGCTCTAATGGTCCTCTACCACCCTGTGCCAAATCCACGTTTGTCCTGCCCCCGCCAAGCCCAGGGTGAAGGTCACATACTTGGTGCTTCAAAAACTTTAACGCTCAGGTAAAAGAAAATTTTGACTTGCAATTTGGCCTCATTTATTATCAAAGCGATATGTGGGACATCCGTGTTCTATGAACACATTTTTCTAGTTTATTAAACTTCACACATGCATAGAAGACGACCCAAAGGTGTGTCGCACGTAAGAATGACAACTCTTGCGTCGTTAATTTCTTAGTTATCTCCCTTTGTTGTTTCGTGCACTGATTTCGTGTCTGGAGCATAACTCGAACACCCTTTGGAATATTTTCATGAAACTTCACACATGCATAGACCACGACCCTAAAGGTGTGTCCCGCAAGAATGACAACTCTTGCATCACTAATTCTTTAGTTATCTCCCTTTGTTTTTCCGTCACTGATTTTGTCTCCGGAGCATAACTCGAACACCCTTTTTTCAAACTACTTGTGTATCTGGGGAGGGGGATACACATGCGCTTGTCGACAAGCGTCCATTTCTAGTTTCTCTGTATAAATAGCCACATTATGTATCAGTTGATCCCTAGGTTTTATGGGAAGATACGGGGCCAGTTTAAATTCACACAGATGAATGACTTTGCACACAAAGCAAACATTATCATGATTATGTAGTTGCCAAATGACCATAATTATATATTTCCCAGACTCAAGGTGTAGTAGGTACATCCAGGTACTATAGTATTCTTGCATCTTCACCAAACAGTTCCTACACTGTCGACCTCATGAAATGATACCGAGTATTAGCCTACAAAACCACTGCAAATGCGTGAATTCTTGAAGTGGTATTTCCAAAGTACTAATGATGTACAGTTTTATTTTAATGGTCATTCCAAACGTTTGTATAACAGAAATTTATTATAGGAATGAATGGCCTTTTTGTGGAATTTATCGGGGTATAAACTTGGAAAAGTCGCCGGAATACTGGACGAAGGCCGGAAGGCCTCGTCCAGTATTCCCGCGACTTTTCCAAGTTTATATCCCCGATAAATTCAACAAAAAGGTCATTCATTCCTTATAATTCCATCATTTGAAATAAATTCATCAAGAAAGTGTGTTTATTTTCCGTTTTCTTAAGAATTATTTTAACTGCGCCTCACGGTTACGGACAGTAGTTCGGCGTGGGAGCTTACTGGGATATAAATTTTGGACAGAGACTTGCTACGGGCCAATCAAATGTTAAGGAATTGTGTTAATATTTTTGTGCTGGAATGATTACGTTTTGCATACTCAAACGATCAACAGAAAAGCTGTGGCTGGCGGCACTATGACACCCTCTAAATGAGGGTGTCGTAGTGCCAGCCACAGCTTTTCTGCTTGTCAGCTAACCTTTTGAATGACCCTCATGTAAGAGGCAATTGCTGGAGGCTCTATACCATGCAAACTCAATAAGCCCAAGCTGATTAGCAGTGGCACACACGTGTCTGTAGCCAGAGAAATGGATCATTATGGCATTTATCTTGTCTGGTACATGGTGCTGCTGCAATCAACCCCATTTAACCCATAGACCGCTATCTTAATTTTTTTGTCCTCCGTTGTTATTTTCTATTTTCCACTTTTATCATCAAAAACATGCTTTGACACACTTTAGAATAATTTACAACAGGCTTTGACAGCACTTCAGAATCATTTCCATTGGAAATGATTCTGAAGTGCTGTCAAAACATGTTTTTTTTAGAAATCAGGCAAGATATAAAAACAACAGCAGACGACTATTGTTGCGAGTAGCTGTCTAAGGGTTAACAGTCACATATATGAAACAAGCCATGTGATTTTGTACTTAAGAAAATGTGCGATATCTCGTGAAAAACATTTACAAAATTTACGATATTTTCCCTGAACAATGTTCAGTTGACACAATGTTCAGAATAAAGTTCACAAATCTTTTGACGTCGTTTATAGAAAATATTAGTTTCCGTAGTTATTTTTCATGAAAACTAGCACATCTTAGGTACAAAATCACATAGCATGTCCATTAAATGTCCATCATATTTTAGGTGGAGCGATACGACATAATCGGTGCCTACTATCGGCGACTAACGAGCGAAGACGAAGCCGTTCGATTGGCTGCAGCGAAGGCTTGGAGTACCTGGGAAATGGCGACATCACGGCTATTTATAGACCCCGCGTATATTCAGAAAGCTGACGCAGATACTTGGGCATTACAATTTGCTAGAATTGAATGGTAATTATATGCCTGGCGTGGGCATGAAAAATGCTTTCATCTTATTTCCATCCCAGCGGTCTTTCTTAAAAGTCAGGAATAAACTGAGGTCCCATCTTTGCTGATCTGTTGCTTGGACGTTAAACTTATTCAATTTTGAATGATAATTAGCCACATGTGTATGTGGTTATAATTCCAGCACAAAAATATTTACACAATTTGATTGGCCCGTAGCAAGTCTCTGTCAAAAATTTATATCCCAGTAAACTCCCATGCCGAACTACTTTCCGTAACCGTGAGGCGCAGTTAAAATAATTCTTAAGAAAACGGAAAATAAACACATTTTCTTGATGAATTTATTTCAAATGCTGGAATTATAAGGAATGTATGGCCTTTTTGTGGAATTTATATCGGGGGATATAAACTTGGAAAAGTCGCGGGAATACTGGACGAGGCCGTCCGGCCTTCGTCCAGTATTCCCGCGACTTTTCCAAGTTTATACCCCGATAAATTCCACCAAAAGGCCATTCATTCCTATAGTGGCGGGGAAAATGGGTCTAATCCTATGGCATTTGTGACTAGCTGCATGCAGGTTGCACTATATGGCTACAACACAGTCAACAATACAAATTTGCGTAACAGCATTTACATTTAGCCACTAAAATATAGAATAAATTCTGCAGGGTGTCAACATTCATACACGCTATATTGTTATTTCTGGAAAATTCTACAATATGAAACAAAGATATCAACACAAACTCACCTAATACAGTGTGTATTAGCAATATTCTTAGGTCACTCTCAACAAAGTAAAAAGTACACGGTACACAAATAACGCTTCAAACGCAAATTTTGAAATACTGCTTTGTCATAGCTCTAATGTAATGCAATGTAATTATTAGAGTTATGTACTCGGGGGAACTAATTTGTGACCAGTGTAGCTCCTGATCAAATAGCATACTCCTGTAGCCTGATAACGATTTAAATTGCTTGTTAGAAGCAGGACGGGTGTTTCATTTATTGAATGGCGAACAGTGCATATCCTGATCAGACTGTGCAGATGCACAGGCTGATCTGGATCTGCACTGATCGCATAACCCATACGCCCCATTTCTCCAGTCACTGCCACATATGGCCATGCTGTTGCTGGGCACTAGTTTGCCAAAATTGAGTGGTATATGACCATGTTGTTGAACGAACGTACAGTCGATGAATCCAAGTGGATAAGGCACCCACCCGCCTTGCAACTGGTCCATGGGGCGGGTTAATGAGCCGCAAGCTAGTTAAATAAATGGTACCAATTGCCTACCCGCCTGGTGGCCGTTTCACTAAACTTTGTACGACTAAAATGTTCGTAAGTGCAAATTCAGGATCATCTGGAAATTTCAATTGATGTATTTACATTTATTGAGCATAGGCTGCATATGCATATGCAGCCTATGCTCAATAAATGTAAATCCAATAATTGTTTACGAGAAAACGTTGTTAATGTGAAATTTAAAGACCATCATAATTTTGCGCTTACAAACATTTTAGTCTTACAAAGTTTAGTGAAACGGCCCCCAGGCAGGTAGGCGATTGGCTGTCTGATGCCTGGCATATAGGATAGGAATTGGGAAGTACTAAACTTCAGAGATTAGACTGTCTAAGTCAAAACTGGCTCACTCATCCTTTCAAAAAGGGTGACACTATAGTAAGCAACACTTTACTTTTATTTTTTATACCACCAACATATGAAGTACGTTTAATAAGGGATATATAGTTTTCGTAAGTCCATCCATACTTCCTTCTGTCCATATTTGCGTTAAAGTTTTCAGCGCTCCATAGCATACATGTTGATCATCATCCATATTTTCATTCCCCGCCCCACCCGTACGGCCCCCATGTCGAAGGTCAAGGCCAAATTACTTAAGTTTTTATTGGTCGGTCCAGGTGGTGGCCGGGGATATCCGCGAGCCTCTGTTCATTTTCTCTAGTTTGCAATCTGTCGTTACAGCCACTACTTCGTGAACGGTGGTTTCTTCAAGACGGACGGACAACTGCTGGAGAATGCCCACAAATTACGGCACATCCCGACCACGATTATACAGGGCCGGTACGACATGGTCTGTCCCATGGAGACCGCTTGGAAACTGCACAAGGTGCGTTTATTTATTTAATGGCGTATAACAGCCTGTTGTTGACAGCCATTTTAGACCGGCTTAACAGGGTCGTATCTTGCATTCCACCTGTACGAATGTGGGGATAATACCAAAAATCAGAGCTGAATATTTACATAAAAAATATATATTCAGTCCTGAAATTTAATAGAATAACCGGACCTGTAGCCTATTTGACCAACATTGCAAAGTATACTTATCTAGCAAAGTATACATTGAGGGAGAAATTTTCAATTTTAGGATAAATTTGTTAATTTTTATTATACTGAATTTATTACATTATCACAGCCATTTTGGCCATTTTGGCTGTGATAATGTAATAAATTCAGTATAATAATTATGCATACTTTTAATCATCAAATATATGCAGTTGTTAGTTCTATATGACACAATGCATTTCGGAAAAAATAAATGATTACTCCCTCAAAGTATACTTTGCTAATAAGTATACTTTGCAATTTTGGCTGTGATAATGTAATAAATTCAGTATAATAATTATGCATACTTTTAATCATGAAATATATGCAGTCGTTAGTTCTATACGACACAATGCATTTTGGAAAAAATAAATGATTACTCCCTCAAAGTATACTTTGCTAGATAAGTATACTTTGCAATTTTGGCTGTGATAATGTAATAAATTCAGTATAATAATTATGCATACTTTTAATCATCAAATATATGCAGTCGTTAGTTCTATACGACACAATGCATTTCGGAAAAAATAAATGATTACTCCCTCAAAGTATACTTTGCTAGATAAGTATACTTTGCAATTTTGGCTGTGATAATGTAATAAATTCAGTATAATAATTATGCATACTTTTAATCATGAAATATATGCAGTCGTTAGTTCTATACGACACACCGTCTGCGTGTAGACTCCCTGAGGCTTGTACCTCTATGTCAGAAAAGCGGACGTTAAACCCTATTCACTCACTCACTCTATACGACACAATGCATTTCGGAAAAAATAAATGATTACTCCCTCAAAGTATACTTTGCTAGATAAGTATACTTTGCAATTTTGATGAAATTGGCTACCGGTGCCAGGTCCTCACCACCCCAGTCACTCAGCCCCAGTCCCTAAAACTAATAGGATTAATAGTAATTCTACTACTTTTATAATGGGTATAACCGTATTCAACTCTCACGCACAAGAAAGCCAAAATGCGAGGGATATTGGGATTCCAGGATGAAGCCCATCGTTAAGTTACCCGTCACATGCTCACAAACGCAGTCTGATCAGGATCTGCACTGTTCACCATTCGATCATGAGATACACTGGACACAAATGTCTTAAGTCTCATTTCTCCACTCACAGCCAATATCTGTTTAGACTACAGTGGAACCCCTCAAAACCGGACACCATGAAAACGCCTGTGATCTTATATTTGATGAGTTTCTTGGTCTTATCTCGGGTGATAATGTTTGTTTGTGATCGCATAGCACACAACGATGGCTCAAAATGATCGAATGCCTGATCAGGGATTCCCTGGGGAAAATAAAAAAATCGCCACTTCAAAAATAATATTAATTTTTTTCTCGAAAATTGTCATTTTTTATCGCCAATTGTTTATTTTTATCGCCAATTTCGAAAGTGGCGATCGCCAGTGGAAACCTCTAAGCCGGATGTCCGGTTAGAGAAGTTTCACTGTATGTTGTTTTGTTGCTTATTTCAGGAGCTACCAGAGGCAGAGTTCCACATTATCCCGGACGCCGGCCACAGCAACAAGGAACCGGGTATCCAGGTCAAACTGCTGGACGCCTGCGAGAAATACAAGCATCTATGATCACACACAACATACTTTAGTCTAGCACATTAAAGCTCTGGGAAATTTTCAGAAAAAAATGCCTTTTTAGTAGTGTAGATGGTGGCATAAAATGTTGCGTGTCGAAAAATGCACCTATTTAGTGACAAGATGCCACTCGGCTCTACTTAGAGCTATCGCATAAACACACTTTTCTTTTATTATCAACACATGTAGCTGAATGGGGATTTGTCAGGAATTTGGCGTCTATTTCGACGTGAAACGTTTTACGCCGAGTAAAAGCACCTACGATCACACACAACATACACTAAAGCTCAACCATGTGGGAAAATGCCTCTGCATCACTATTAAAGCGCAAGTGTAAAATGTGCGTCGGCTTCCCCTTAAGCAACGAGTGAGCATAGCGAACGAGTTGCTTGCACAGACGCCGACGAGTGTATTATTTCCGCTATTCAAACATGTACAATGGAATATCCTATTTATTACACTTCCACGGCGGATATATATGCAAATTCAGCCTATTTTTTAGATCATAATCAATGAATTGTGATGTGCGCATGAATAGTTATACATAGACGTGTTTTCCCGCCTTTTGACGTTACCTTGTGTGACGTCATGTAAACTTTTTGAAATCCAAATTACGCAGCGGTTTCTATGAACCAGATATATTTGAGTGCATGTTTGGAATGTGTTCAATCACATTAACATTCTAGATTAGTCGAGACCCTTTCCAAATAACTTTATTTTGACTGTAATAAAAATTAAACATTTTGCATGGTAGCTCGTAGTTTCCAAGAAAACGGGCCCCGTTTCACTAAACTTTGTACGACAAATGTTCGTAAGTGCAAACTTATGATAGTCTGTAAATTTCACATTGACACTGTTTTCTTGTAAATAATTATTGGATTTACATTTATTGAGCATAGGCTGCATATGCAGCCTATGCTCAATAAATGTAAATCCATAAATGTAAATTTACAGACGATCTTAAATTTGCACTTACGAACATTTTAGTTGTAGGAAGTGTAGTGAAACGGGGCCCCTGGCGCGCAAATACAGGCGTTTCAACTTCTCTTCACTGTGTATTCTTTGCAAATAATTTGCAATAGTGTAATAAATACAATTACTAGTGCTTTTACATCTGAACATTGTACCGACGGAAAATTTCAAATACTTCATTTAGTTCTCATCGGAAGAATTTGTTGTGACCACTCATTTGAACCGTCTCGTCACAACTTTCATTGAGAAAGAAGAAAAATATAAAAAAATATTTCAAATGTGTATACCCCTACATGTGTATTCCGAATGTAATGGGTTGAACGAATGGAATTACACGAATTGACTTGTTTATCAACATTTTATTTATACATCATGTATACGAACAAGAAAATATATTTACTAAGAAAATAAATTTACATAGAATCCAAAATTTCAATCTTTGCCCGTGTTGTGGCAAATGTAGATCCTGTTCCATTCATTTAACCCTTAGACCACTACTCACAACAATTGTCGTCTGCTGTTGCTTTTATATATTGCCTTATTTCTCGATAAAAACATGGTTTGACAGCACTTCAGAATAAATGATTCTGAATAACGCATGGCTAACAATTTCCTGATTAGGCACATACAATTAATTTACTGAATATTATCACCTCCTGTGTGGGTGGTTGGTCGGGCGAATGCGACGGCGTAAATTAACGGTAGGGGTTCCTCCTTATAGGAATCACGATTTGCCTGGTTTGGTCCTCAGGTACGTTTTTATCTTTGGCTCTTTTGTTACCTGGGAGTTGAATTGGGTTATTGCCCATTATAAAAGTAGTAACATTATTACTGATCCTGCTGCTTTTGGGAGGGGGCCAAGTGCTTCTGGTGTGGCGAGGACCTGGCATCAGATCAGGATTATTCTGATTTCAGGGCTGAATATTTAGTTTTTTTATTGCAAATATTCAATTCTGGTTTTGCAATTCCCCCCCCCCCCCCACCACCCCCCCCCCCCCCCCCCCCCCCCCCATTTGTACAGGTAATATATGGGATTTAGCGCACTAAACCCATTGACACAGCCTTAAATGACCTTGGCTGTTGGCAGGCCGTTAAACCCCAACAAACAAACATCACCTCCTGCCCCTAAAAATAATGCCGGATTCATTTTTGTCGCGCCCCGTTGGACAGCGCGGGCGTACGTGCGTCTGGGTTAAAGTTTTTGGTTATGTTAAAGTTTTTGTGTATCCTAGCAAAGCCTCGCAGGCAGTGGCCATCTAGTATTTGTATATGAAGAAAAATCATTACTTATTGATTATTGTAACACTATTTACAACAAAATTTAATAATCACCCTGGGACCCACTTTTCCCAACATTCAAATGACATTCAGTAAATTAACTTTATACGACATTATGTTCGGCATGTTTAGAAACCAGCAGAAAGTCGGATAAAAAAATATTTTCCATGAAAACAGAGAGAAAGTCGTCTCGTTTTTGTCGCGCGCACTTGCGGACAGCACGATATACCGGTAGTCCGCACATTGGAATATGTACGTGCGTCCGGGTAAGTTTTTGATTAAAGTTTTTCAGTAGACTATCAAAGCCACGGCGGGCGTGAAACGCGGGCTGCGGACATCTAGTTTTAGTTTCATGGGAATTTTATTATATCTCCGACCTGCTGGTTTCTAAACATAATCGTAATAATTAAAACTTTGTGTTCTTCATTATAGGAATGAATTGCCTTTTTGTGGAATTTATCGGGGTATAAACTTGGGGTATAAACTTGTAAAAGTCGCGGGACGAAGTGATAAAAAATTACAATTTTCGAAAAAAAATAAAAAAAAAATATTTTTTTTTGTGTTTTTTTTTGTTTTTTTTTGAAAATTGTAATTTTGTTGAGACCTCGTCCAGTATTCCCGTGACTTTTCCAAGTTTATATCCCCGATAAATTCCACAAAAAGGCCATTCATTCCTTATAATTCCAGCATTTGAAATACATTCATCAAGAAAATATGTTTATTTTCCGTTTTCTTAAGAATTATTTTAACTGCGCCTCACGTGAGGGTTACGGAATGTAGTTCGGCGTGGGAGTTTACTGGTATATAAATTTTGGACAGATCAAATGTTAGGGAATTGTGTAAATATTTTTGTGCTGGAATTATATACTATATGAGAACCCGTGTTGTGTTACGTATGAAGTTGAAATATGGCCACACATTATTCACCTGTGCAGTCAACGAGCCTATTGAGACTGACTCGACTGAGACGATGACAAGCTATTTGTGTCAAAAATACAGTGGAAAAATGGTTTGTTGTGGAAACAGGTGTCGCAGTCTGCAGGAAGTGATGTCATCTGCTGCAACATGTCGTCATGGTTACGGTGTAGAGGGCGCTGACGTACCATTCTCACAGCCTCACTCTGAAATAAGTAAATGGCAAGGGAGGAGTTTAAGGTCTGTCTACCTGTGACAATTTGAACAACCATGAGAATACATTTTGTGTAAAATAATTTGGAGTTTGCAATAAGTACCATGGGTTCAACTCCTTTTTGCCGGAATATGTAATACAACATGCCCTATTATAGTGTCACATGCCGCAATCTTCATTCAAACATATTTTGTGCTTCTTTTCGTACATAGTATATATGGATGTGACAGCAGAAATGGCGTAAAAAGAAAAAAGAAAAAAAAAGGAATAACCAATAGGATAAAAATAAACAATTGGCGATAAAAAATTACAATTTTCGAAAAAAAAAAAAAATCTTTTTTTTTCGAAAATTGTATTTTTTTATCTCCAATTGCGAAAGTGGCGATTCCAGCAGAATCCCTGGACATTACTGAGCAAAAAGAGCCATAAGAAAATGCATACTAGAGAAAGGTCGATGGCACGCCATCACAATATACCAACTTTTCCAAATTTTGAATTCTGGGAATCAAATCAAAATTCTAAATTCAATGTGATCATTTACACACCTTAAGGAAGCTACATACCAAATGACAAATGTGAAGTCTTATGAAGGCAAAATTACGGAAGTCCAAAAGGGGGAGATACTCATGGCCCAGGGTCGTTGAAAAATTTGAAATTCATTTTTGTGAACTCATACCTGTAAATAGTGAATAACTTTCAATGGGCGAGACTGGTAGACGGTCACAGCTCCTGTGTTATGTATCAGGTCCAAAACTTCAGACAAATCCGTCGGCCCGTAGGTTGGCATACATGTTGCCAATCCAACTAAATCCATTATAATGTTGCCATTTTGGTCACTATGGCAACGGATCTCAAATCCGTTGGCTTTCAATCTGTTATCATCCAGGTATGAATATGTATGCCCGGTCTGGTTGTCAGTTTTCAGGTTTTCTAATACATTGTACAGACACTTGCCTCCAGTGTTGCTTTCATTTAGTCGAATAGCAGCCTCCAGGTTACGTGTTCGAAGAACATGAATTTCCAGTAATTCCCGATGAACAAGAGTTTCTTCTACACGATGGGGATTCAATAAAAGAATCTTATTACCACGACAACAAGCCCAGCCACTGTAGAACTTCAGGGGACCAATCAACTGCAGCTGGGTCCCAGTCTGTGTCTGAGTTAGTCTGGTTCCGGTTTTATAAACTTGTTTAAGGTTCTCCAATGAGAATGGAGTTTTGGCTGACTTAATTTCCATCTGCTGTTTATTATCATCCTTCTGCTTACTCGCTGCCAATAGCTGATCTTTAATAGAGGGCAGACCAGACTTTACAGGGAGTAACTTGGTGTTGATTTTCTGAGATAACCTTCGTTTCAGTTTTACCTTTTTGTTCACGGTCTCCAGCTCAGTGTGCTCAACCTTCCCATACTGTTGCTTAATACCATCTGGAAGTTTGTTCCACCTTTCATTCACTAGATCAGTGACGTTGTCGTAATCTGCAGACTGGTTCGCTTCAACAATTTTTGGTCGTTCCTCTTTGGAAAATGCCGCAAATCCAACACCATACTTATCTACGGGACTTTGTCTGACCATGTCATATATTGTTGGCTGATCGATGGGAACTATTGATAATCTTTTCTTAGCAGGCGGAGTAAACATTGTGTCCATGGTATCATTACAAGGTGAAGGTCGTTTCTTAGTCAGATGGCTGTTAGTCAGCAGCTGTACTGGCTCGATTGTTTGTCCATCCAACTGTTTCTCACTCACACCCTTACTCCACTCACTACCTGTGTTACTGGTGGTTGGATTTATAGAAAGATCACCATTCTTGTTATCTTGTTTACAGTTTTCACCACCAACCCCTCCAGTTGTCCCAGATACCTGTATCTTGTTTGATGAGCCACCTAACACTGGAGTATCAACAAATGACGAATCATCTAACAACATGTCCAAGGTATCTGACAAGTCATTTGTGTCTCCAGCTACTTTTTCACTATTGGTAACATTATCAGTATCATTTGTGTTAGTTCCGTACTTGCTATCGCTTTTAGAACCTTCTTGTGTAGCTAGCACGTCCTCCATCTCCAAGTCAATCAGATTAAAATATCCTTTCTCCATCTGTGTTGATGATGGAATAACCGCACTTCCTACTTTATTACTGTCGATGGAATCACTATCAGCATGTGTGGTACCATTTCTCTCCAATTGTCCATTTTCATTGACATTTAACATCTGGCCATGTTCAGCTGTAGGTATAGAGATTATCGGCTCTATATTGGTCAATTCTTCATAATTACTACATCTCTCCGGCACACCATTGTCATCTATTTCTGCTCCTGCATTGCCCTCGCCATACTTAGCTGATTTACTGCTGTCGTAGAATGATATTCTTAACCCAGATCTTGATCCTGCTTCACCGTCCAGCTCGGCATCCAATCTCTGCACCTGATTCTGCTCTTCATTCCTTCTGCTAAATTCCCCAGAAAAATCTATACCAACTCCATTTGTAACTGTAGAATCTGTACTATCTTTACCAACATGTGTTCCTTTCCGCTGTACATTACCGCTACCATTGTTACTGCCAGTCTTCCTACTTTTACACTGGATTATTGGGAGATCAGAGCTTCCGAAACTGGAATCGGAATCAACAACCGAGACGTTGCTGGAATCCAGCGAAGTTGTATCTTCGTTGCTGAACTGGTCATTCGTGTCTTTGGTTGGCTTTATAACTGGGCCATATAGCTCCTCCAGTAAACTGGTCAGCAGAGAAAGGATCTCCTTCTGTAATATGAATACAATTTATTGATTGGTTGATTTGGTTGATGGATCTATCAATTGTGGCTGATTGATTGATTGATTGGAGTTTTTGTCCATTCAACGGCATGAGGCTGTGACTGGAGAAATGGGGCTTATGGGATATGTGATCAGTGTAGCTCCTGATCAAATAGTACACTCCTGAAGCCCGATAACAATAACTAGATGGCCGCGGCCCGCATGTCGCACCCGCCGACTAGTATACCGAAAAACTTAAAACCAAATACTTTACGTACATACGCCAATATGCTGACTATATCGCGCTGTCCATAAGCGGGTGCAACAAAAATATTTTATGCATTTTAGAAGCACCCATCATGCTTCTAAAAAGCATAAAACATTTTCAATGGAATGGCAAACAGTGCAGATCCTGATCAGACTGTCTGGATACACAGGCTGATCTGGATCTTCACTGGTCGCAGAACCCATCCCCCATTCCTCCAGTCGCAGCCACATGTACCATTGAATTCTGGAAAACTAACGCCCAGCAACAACGTGGTGATATGTGGATGTGACTGGTGAAATGGGGAATATGTGACCAGTGTAGCTCGGAGTCCTGATCAAATAGCACACTTCTGCAGCCTGTTAACGATAACTAGATAGCCATGGCCCATATGTCGCGCCTGTCGACGCTTTAATAGTATACCGAAAATGTTTAACCAAAAACGTTATGTACGTACGCCGATATGCCGACCGACCCATCATGCTTCTAGAAAGCATAAAACACTTTTGATGGAATGGCAAACAGTGCCGATCCTGATCAGACGTCCAGATGCACAAGCTGATCAGGTTCTACACTGGTTACAGAACCCATAAGCCCCATTTCTCCAATCGCAGCCACATTTAATATGCGATCAGTGTAGATCCAGGGGCCCGTTTCACTAAACTTTGTACGACTAAAATGTTCGTAAGCGCAAATTAAAGATCGTCTGGAAATTTCAATTGATGGATTTACATTTATTGAGCATAGGCTGCATCCTATACTCAATACATGTAAATCCAATAATTGTTTACAAGAAAACAGTGTTGATGTGTAATTTACAGACTATCATAATTTTGCATTTACGAACATTTTAGTCGTACGAACTTTAGTGAAACGGCCCCCAGATCAGCATGTGCATCCACGTAGTCTGATCAGGAACGGCACTGTTTGTGTCAGTCCATCAATGTGACACCTGTCATGTTTCAAACAGGAATGTGATTGCATAGGCTGATCTGGATCTACAATGGTCGCAATAGCCATACGCCCGATTTCTCGAGTCTCAGCCAGATATACTAATGGGAATGCATCGATTGATTTGGGTTTCACGTCCACTCGGCAGCAATGAAATGAGATGGGAATGAGATACGCGTACCCTCCCAGCCTTTCACAACATGAAAACATATCCTGTCGATGGAAACATATTGGATATATATCTCTAAATTTTCTACTCTTTGGAAGTCATGTGATAAGCAGAATCCTATACTCGTTTCAATTTGATACGAGATTTATGAAGCTCGTCAGCAATATTATGTACCTCACCAGAGGCTCGGTGCATATATTGTGCCAGACTTGATTCATAAATCTCCAATCAAATGGAAACCCATTTGCGATCCACTATACATGTGGCTGTTACTGGAAAAATGGGGCTTATGGGGTTTGCGGCACTGTGTAGATCCAGATCAGCCTGAGCGTCCGCAGTCTGATCAGGATCTGCACTGCTCGCCATTCCATCATGATCAATGAAACACCCACCATAAGTCTAACAAACAATATACATGTAGATCGTTATAAGATTACAGGAGTGGGTTATTTGGCCAGGAGCTACACTGGTCACAATCCCACCTGTAAGCCCCATTTCTTCTGTCACAGCCACATATATAGAGGATCTCAAAACAAGTTTCCATTTGACACGAGCGAGTCTGGCACAATTTATGCACACATATACAGAGCTGCAGATAATGTGTGTATTGGCATATTTTACATAATTATTTTAGCTGAATACGCATTGATTATCAAAAATGGGAGTACAAAATACGCACAGCAATGTGAAAATATGCATTGATTTTCAAATTGAGTAGTGAAAATACTGTCATAAAGTTGAAAATTCACTTAATTGAGCTGCAAAAAGCATGCAGCTCAAATAAGTGAATGTTTAAAAAAAAACATTTTTTATCATTTGTTCCCTATTTAATAATGAAGAAGATCAATAATCTATGCAATGATTTTGAAATCAGGGGGTATAGTACGCTTTAGACACGAAGCTTATCTGGAGCTCGGCACATATAGCATACAATATTGACAGACATTTGCTCTATCTCACCTGATGGTGTAGCATGACCTTTGTCTTGTTCGGGTCGACATTGACGTCGAGCTGAGAACCAGGCAGGGAGAGAGACAGGAAGTAGGTCGGATGCCGGGAACCGTCACAACCCTGGCTGTGGCAATAGTGCTGCCGGACACACTGCAATTAGTATGGTAATTTCCATGGAATCTGTTGCTAATATGAGACACGCCCCCATGTGGGTTTGTACCTAAGGACATGCATGATATCTCATAAAAAATATTTACGATATTTTCCGTAAATGATGTCGAAAGTCGACTACATTTGATATGAAAATTGGGTCATGTTTTGAAGTCACTTACAGAAAATATCACAGTTTCTGTAAATATATTTCATGAAAAATTATTGCACATGTTCTTGGGTACAAAATCACATGGTCCGTCTCATATGTTCCTACATTTTTTATTATTGATACACATGCTTTTCTAAAATGTTTCAGCTACATGTAGTCAATGCCTGAAGCATTTTAGAAAAGAAAAACTCCTGTATCTCTTTCCCAAATGGGAGATAACTCTGTTATAGCCCAAAATTCAAAATGGCCACCAACTGCTATTTTTAAATGTATAAAAATACAATGTCTCTGCAAGCAGAATAGTTGGGGTGTTAATTACCACTAATTACCGTATAATCATATATTGGAAGGGTTATAGACTTAGCTTAGACCTTCAATTTTCAAAATGGCCACCATAATTCATCTTGAAAGAATTAAAGACCATGGACCTGTTTCACTAAACTTTGTATACAATAAAATGGTTTATATGAAGATTTCTAGGAATTTACTTTACACACTCAGAGAGTTGATTGAAGCTACCGAATTTCGCCCAACATGTACATTTCAATACATATGATTCAGGGCTCCAGAATAGTAATTGAGTATTGTCACTCCATCATTTCTGAAGCAATTGGGTATTTCAAAATTTTAATTGGGTAAAATAAAATCACACTTGTTTACACATCAACAGACATCAATTATTGAATAGTTTGCTTCGAAATGAAAACACATCTTGGAATTTCATTAGAATTGTCTCCTTGTAGTAATTGCATAGGCTATCGGCGAAAATGTTGTTCTAAATGTCAATTTTGCACTTTAATACAAACTTCTTTGTACACTGTTTTTTGTTTTGTTTCTAATTTTACCGTGCGTAAGATTGGAAGTGTTCAAGGTCTTGAAATCTAAGATGGCCGCCATCCACCAGTTTGGAATAAGATGATTGGAGAAACATTGTTTTCATTCTGAAAAACTTTAACTGCAATATATTCCAGATCAGTAGCCTATTTCACATACAATGCAAAGTATACTGATCAAGCAAAGTATACTTTGAGGGAGAAATTTTAAATATAAGGATAAATTTATTAATTTTTTATTATACTGAATTTATTACATTATCACAGCCATTTTGGCTGTGATAATGTAATAAATTCAGTACAATAATTCTGCATACTTTTAATCATCAAATATACGCAGTCGTTAGTTCTATATGAAATAATGCATTTCGGGAAAAATAAATGATTACTCCCTCAAAGTATACTTTGCTAGATAAGTATACTAATAATTTTGCAATTTTTATGAAATCCGCTACAGATAAGCTAGATCAAACTGGCTGGCTATTTTCATTGATAGCAGATACCAAAGGCATCGTTATTGTTTGATTGTCGGGCCAATTATATGCTAACCCTTACACTGCTATCTTAATTTTTTGTCGTCTGCTGTTTATTTTCTATTTTTCATTTTTATCATCATAAACGAGCTTTGACAGCACTTTAGAATAATTTACAACATGCTTTGACAGCACTCCAGAATCATTTCCAATGAAGTGCTGTCAAACCATGTTTTTATTGAGAAATATAAAAAATATAAAAGCAACAGCAGACGACAATTGTTGTGAGTAGCGGTCTAGGGTCTAATATAAATTGAGACCTTGATCTTGGGAAAAGCAACAGGAAGATCATGAATAGAGGAAGATGATTTCATGAGTAAGTACCAAGATGTTCCATGAAATATTTTACACAAATGTTTGTAATTGATTAGAGAGAAACCAAGGCACTTAATGGCGTTCATTATTCAGCCATGTTAACACATTATCAATACCCTTCAAGAGCACCAGATTTTTCAATGTTCAGTTTAGAGGTTCATCTGTGCTATAGTGTTATTATTATTATCAACATATTACCTGAAACACTGTACCTTTTCTTTACCCTTCATAAGAACCAGATTATTCAATGTTCAGTTTAGAGGTTCATCTGTGCTATAGTGCTATTATTAAAGGTACATGCCCACGTGCCAGGTTATAATATAGGGAGGCATATTTTTTTTGTTCATACATTAGATATAACATTGTTCGGGCAAAATGAACAGTCATGAACCATTTTCGGACGATCTAATTGGCATTTTTATACTTCGTATATCACACATGAATTTTCACAATGATATCAGGGGCGATAACCGTGTTTCCTTAAAATGTTAACTGACATTACTATTTCTTCTCTGTAATTACTTTTTGATGTGCAATGATCATATTTATTAATCTGTCAAAAATGTTATTTTTTCAGGTGATTCATTTAATTAGTGTAAATAATTAAAAAATACCATGCCTCATTTGCTAATGAAAATAGCCTGATACCACCGCGCGTCACTATCAGTAAAATAAATATTACTAAATGATTATATCTGTATAGCGGGCACTCGTATTGTTTAGAACTGGTGGAATAGTGACACAATTATTTAATTTCTGTAAAGAACATTTTGTGCCTACTGCGTGGGCATGTACCTTTAATGCATCATCTGTACTTTGAGGGAGAAATTTTCAATTTTATGATAAATTTATTAATTTTTATTATACTGAATTTATTACATTATCACAGCCAATTTGGCTGTGATAATGTAATAAATTCAGTATAATAATTATGCATACTTTTAATCATGAAATATATGCATTTGTTGGTTCTATATGAAATAATGCATTTCAGGAAAAATAAATGATTACTCCCTCAAAGTATACTTTGCTAGTAAAGTATACTTTGCAATGTTGATGAAATAGGCTACTGATCACATAATACCTTTTCTACATCCTTCAAGAGCACCGGCCGCTGATTCACCGCAACAAAACATCGGTCATTTGTCGACCTACTCGTTACACTGACTGCGGAGTCTGGCTTGGGTAAATATGCCTCGATTGTCACCTGAAACACATGACAGCCTATCTATGATTGAAATCCTGAGCATGAAAGACGCATGTTGGGCTGTAGAAAGAAAATATAAAGTTGTATATGAAGTTTCAAGTCAGACCTATGGTTGCAGAGACTAGAGCAAGTGAGCAGGGGCTCACGGATACCCACGGCCGACGCCTTGTCCGACCAACAAATATTTTCTAAGTCATTTGGCCTTGACATTTGGCATGAATGCTACATGGGTGGGCTATAGAATGAATATATGGATGATTATCTGATTATAACACAGTATATTAAGTTTCAAGTCAATCTAACGTATCGTTGCAGAGATAATGGGTACCCGAAAACTTAACGCAAATCGGGTGTCGGGGGTACAACAATGGGTACCCGAAATTTACATGAGCACCAAGTTTGCGATGTACGTACATGTACGGGACGTACGGACACCGATAACGCTATATGCCACCCTCACCAAATGGTGAGGGGACATAAGAATATTGACCTTTCACCATACTACATATGGTAAGGCAAACTACATACAGTGGGGAAATTAATATGGCATAAACTGTCACCCAAATTACTCACAGGACACAACATATTTTCTCACCTCTGGGTCTTTAGATGCGACCTTTCTGTACTCCAACTGGGTCACCAAATTTCTACCCAGAATTACCAGTAGAGCAGACTTCCTGTCGGCCATGACAGTTTTCTGCCAGACTAAATCTTTATTGTTTTTCAGTGACAGTCGCAATTCGGGTCTGATGGCTCCATATGACATGAATAAATCTTCAATCTTTTTCAGCTCGTCTTTTTTCTTCTTCACTGTATTGTAGAACTGACGACGTACCGGAAGGTTTCGGAACAAATGGCTGCCACAGATTGTTGTTCCTAAATAAATAGGTGTAAAAAATTACGAACCTGGGGGCCATTTAACTAAACGTTGTACAACTAAAATGTTCATAAGTGCAAAATTATTATAATCTGTAAATTTCACATTAACAATGTTTTCTTGTAAACAATTAATGGATTTACATTTTTGAGCATAGGCTGCATGCATGCAGCCTATGCTCAATAAATGTAAATCCATCAATTGAAATTTCCAGACGATCCTACATTTGCACTTACGATCATTTCAGTCGTATGAAGTTTAGTGAAACGGGCGCTGGCACGTGCCCATCGATATTACACTACACGTTCCCTAGCCTCGTGCCTCATTTTATAACTCGACACCGAACGAGACTGGCAACGTATTAAATTATTTGTGACTATGGCTGGATAAATGGGGCTTGTGGGTTTTGTAACCAGTGGAGATCCAGATCAGCCTGTGCGGATGCACTGATCAGGATCTGCACTGTTCGCCATTCCATCGATGAAACACCCATCATGCTTCCAACAAGCAATATAGATCGTTATCAGGCTACAAAGGTGCGCTATTTGATCAGGGGCTACACTGGTCACAAATCCCATAAGCCCCATTTCAGAGCCCCAATTCCAGCGACCGGTGTAGTTCCTGATTATCGTACACATTCATGTAACCCAAACATCTACGTTGTTCACCGGAAGATTGAGAGATGTGTTGCTGACAAGCCCATTTCCAGATTTAAGAAAAGAGCATTTGATGTGTGTCTATATTGGCAACATATCGGCAAGAGGAAAACTCAACGTGATAAACACACTTTTCCAAAAGTCTGAAATGGAAAGATAATCCAAGAGCAAGGAAGCAAAACAAAAATCTAAATTCAATTGGTGAATCTACACACCATAAGGCAGTCACATACCAAATATGGACATCCGTGAGAAAAACTATATATGGTACCCACTTTTCTCTCTCAAAAAAGTAGGTACAATATCATGCTGTTTCCGAGTGACAAATATTGACAGTGCTCCAGATAAGTTTTGTATCTACAGAGTATTATACCCCATATTTTAAATTCTTTTAAATACTTTTACAAATAGGGAACAAAATTATAATAAAATAAAAACAAATTTAAAAATTAATTTATCTGAGCTGCAAAAAGGTAACAAGTAAATTTTCAACTTTACAGAGCTCCAGTTAAGGAGCGTAATTTGATCAACTTTGGGGGCAATTTTGTTATTTCTTCACCAAAAATGGCAAGTTGGGAGTGCTTTAGAATCGTCTCATTGAGACGATTCTAAAGAACTCCCAACTTAACATTTTTGGTGAAGAAGTAAGAAAAATACCTCGAATATTTGGTTGAATTACGCATCTTAACTGGAGCTCTGCTTTATTACAGTATTTTCATTTTAATCAATGCGTATGCTGCTAAAATAAGTGTGTAAAATACGACTACACTCCTTATCTGGAGCTCTGTATTTACCTTGGCCGAGGTGCGAGGGTTGTGACTCAGTGACATTTCCCTGATGGTCGAATGTGTAACACTGACTGACGTCTTCCTCCACAGACTTGGACGTTATAGACAGGGACGACACGGCACACAGCGACCCTGAAACAACAAATCAATTGTTTTCAAATAAAATTTTACCTATTTTACCAGGGTGTCTAGTTTAGAGATGTTCCACTGTAATTCAGACATATCAAGGACACTGTTTATACGTGTACGCCTTGATCATGATCAATCATTATAAGTAAAATATTGTGTTGTTTATCAGAGCTCCAGATAAGGTGCGTATTGGCATATTTTACGCACTTATTTTAGCAGAATACGCATTATCAAAAGTGGGAGTACAAAATACTCATAGCAATGTAAAAATACGCATTGATTTTCAAATTGAGTAGTGAAAATACTGTACTAAAGTTGAAAATTTACTTAGTTGAGCTGCAAAAAGCAAACAGTGTTTTCTTTTTGCATCTCAAATAAGTGAAATTTTAAATTTGTTTTATTTTTTATCATTTATTCCCGATTTAATACGGAAGAAAATCAATAATACATTTGTAAAAGTAAAATACGCATTGAATTTTAAATCTGGGGGTATAATACTCTTCAGCCTTCAGGTACAAAACTTATCTGGAGCTCTGGTTTATTATAGTGTCATCCCCAGGGAATGGACCAGCAGTTTGGACTTGTGAGACACCCTAATCTCGGACCATCAGTACTTCCCAATTCCTATCCTATATGCCAGGCATCAGTAGCCGATTTCATCAAAATTGCAAAGTATACTTATCTAGCAAAGTATACTTTGAGGGAGTAAGCATTTATTTTTCCCGAAATGTATTATTTCATATAGAACTAACGACTGCATATATTTGATGATTAAAAGTATGCAGAATTATTATACTGAATTTATTACATTATCACAGCCATTTTGGCTGTGATAATGTAATAAATTCAGTATAATAAAAATTAATAAATTTATTCTTAAAAAGGAAAATTTCTCCCTCAGGCATCAGGCAAGAAGGCAATTGGTACCATTTATTTAATTAGCTGGCGGCTAACCAGCCAGCCATATCAGCCAGAGCAAAGGTTCAAACCTTCGACCTCTCAGTTGCAATGCGGATGCCTTATCCACTAGGCCACGCCAACTGGTATATATATTATATCTGAGAAAATAATAATGAAATCAAACAATGAAGAACACAATGATTTTCTAGGTACATGCATCTGGTGAAGATAAGGTTTGTTTCTCTAAACCCTGTGATTCGTAATTTAATTTGTACTACCTTTTGTAAATGGACGAGGCTCTAGCAACTATTCCTGATACAATTTGAACATATAGCAAACTCATTATTTGCATGTGCAGAATTTATTTTTGCCAATTTGGCTGCCATGACGACCATCATAGACATACCCAAGGCTTCTCCACGGAATCCATACGTCGCTAGGATCTCAAGGTCAGAGAATGCGCTGATTTTCGAAGTATGGTATCGCTTGGCAACGAGAGGAATGTTCTTCGACTTGATGCCGGTCCCATTGTCTCTCACTTCGATCCTGTCCAGGCCAAAATTGTCCTGTAAATACAGAAGGCAAAGATTGGTGAATAGTAGTTTATCATATTTCTGGCTATGAAATGGGATTATGGATTTTGCGACCAGTCAAGACAGTCATGAAGTCACGATTACTTCACAACTACATGTAGTAGGTAAGTTACTCAATCACCGAAACATATATAATATGTATACATATAGTCCCTATTCTCATGGATCCGTGCCTCTAAGCACATACGTTCATATTGTGTGTTATATTCTGATTAATTCCTGAAAATGTATACATCAACATAAGTTCAAACACTTGACTACGAGTGCACATAAGGAATTCACCTCATTGTTGTTTATGCGAGTCTTAGAGTCCCTAGAAATAACCCACCCAAGTCACCTAATTGATCTTGAAACTTCTCATCAGGTTCGTGCCCTACAACTTTCTGCACATTTGAGTGACATTCCTTGATCACTCATACAATATAGAAGTGTTGCTGCCTAGATACATCAAATGTAAATATGGTGAAGTCCAGATTCATCTAGAAATCAACATATATCACATTGTATGCATCATTTGCGAACAGACCCTCTTCAGATTAAGGAAGTATGTAGAAAAATCACAAAATAGGTGGTAAATCACAATTGTTTGTAACTGTAACTTATAAAACAGTGGGAAACAATTTTCAATTAACACTATTCTTGGAATATGCTTATTCACTTGTTTTCTAGGGGCACGAATCAATGAGAAGGCACGAATCCATGAGCATTGGGGCTATATCAGTCTGTAACTGGTTACAGCCGATTACTGGTACTGTTTGTACATAATTTGGGTATATTGGGTTTGGGTATATTTTATGCTTACCAATTTAACTTCAATGGCAGATGCATTCGCGTCAATGGCATTTTCTAACAACTCTTTTACAACACTATGTACCGATGTTATGACCTGCGAACTCCCGAGTAAGCGCACGGTTGATGAAGGAAGAGAAAACAAATCCTGGTTTGACATTCCTACTTTCGTTTGAAGTCCCGCCAAAGTTGTTGTTGTTGTTGTTTCTATTGTTCAATGTTCCGCGCTTAATTTTAGCGGCTCCTTTCTTTCTTTATTATACTGCAACACCCCTTTTCGGGGATTATGTGTAGGATCATATTTTATTTATATATACATGTACATACAAACGAATACAATCGACTTTTTTATTTACAGCTGGGTGGACTGAAGTAGTGTGGATAAAGTGTCTTGCTCAAGATGCTAGCTCATACAAGGACACAACGTACTGCCACTGGAGAGGCTCGAACCCACGACCGTATGATCAGCAGTCCGACGCATTAGACCACCGGCCACACGCTCCACTTTTGTTAATTAGTAGACCTTTTGTTCCGTTCTCTTACTTCTTCTCCTACTTGTACTTTCTTAGAATCACACATTCTTATTTTGTCCACACAAGCCGGCCTGCATTATGACTAAAGGCAGAGCAAGTTTATATCTAAGAAAAATCCTTGCTAACGGTCAAAATGATACGAGCTGATGGCACTGTGACCAGCATAATCCCTTTCAATAAGTTCTACGAACAGTGTACATGTGCACCCGGTAGCCTATTTCACCAAAATTGCAAAAACATATACTTATCTAGCACGATGTACTTTGAGGGAGTAATCATTTATTTTTCCCGAAATGCATTATTTCATATAGAACTAACGACTGCATATATTTGCTGATTAAAAGTATGCAGAATTATTATACTGAATGTATTACATTATCACAGCCGAAATGGCTGTGATAATGTAATACATTCAGTATAATAAAAATTTGTATTACATTATCACAGCCGAAATGGCTGTGATAATGTAATACATTCAGTATAATAAAAATTAATAAAATGTCTCCCTCAAAGTGTACTTAGCAAGATAAGTATACTTTGCAATTGTGGTGAAATCGGCTACATCGTCAGCCAGACACGTCTCAATAACATAACGAAATAATGAATTCACTTATCCAAACTCTTGTTGTGGTTTCCGAACCCGATTTTCCGACGTGACGTAATTTTTACAGTAGATTATCTTTAAAATGTTCCTAACAAACGGATAGATTTTGATGATATATAGCGCACCAAATACGATGGCATATGTGTGTTATGGGTGCTCTGAAAGTTATTTACAATAACTTACAACTTTCACACAGAATCGAGTACCGTACATTTATTTCTTTCCTTCACATTGTCTAGTTTTTATTTACATTTATGGTAACCGATTATTCGTCAAAACGACATAATTATGAGATTAAAACCGCATATAAAATAAAAGGCAGCGTGTACCGCATTTGCTGCGGTATATTTCATAAAAAATATGGCATTCCATTAGAAAGATATTAAGGAAATCTACTGTTAACACATCTAAAAACATGACGTCACGCCGTTCGGAAACACGTGGTCCCACACCCTGTTATAAAGTACAAATCAAATTTATCAAAATGTCGCGAATAAACACGGCCGTAGACATCACCACCACAACCATGGTGCACCGTGGCACTATTTTGGCTCTAGAGCACAGGAATCACCATTTTGAGGATATAGGTTGAATTTTTTAGCCCCCGCTCAGTAGTCCGCCGTGGCATTATCTTATTCCCTGCTACGGGCCTAAATGAATCCTATATTATATCTGCACTGTTTGCAAGTAATTTTGATATTTTTGATAACAAAAACACCCCCTTTTCATAAATGGACTAGTCTGAAAATCAGTCTGTGACGATTGGATTGGTTGCAAAGTTAACATATCAAAATACAATTATGGAAATGATTCTAAAATGCTGTTAAAACATGTTTTTATTGAGAAAGAAGGCAAAGCAACAGCAGACGACAATTTTCGTGCTCAGCAGTCTAAATGTTAGATACAGAGGAAATCATCCATTTGGGATATAAAATAGCGGCTGTTATACTAGAGAGGGTGCTGTTGTAGAGAGGTGGCCGTTCGGGGAGGTTCGACTGTAGAACCGTCTGGACTACTGCACCACAGTCCGGAATGTTCTCCAATATTCTCGCAAATTATAATATGTTCTGAATAGAATGCAAGGGAATTATTGTATTTTTACATAATTTGAGGGCACCCACATTAAATCTAAAAATATTTACATGTAAGGACGTTTTCATCAGTAACAATAAAGTAACCATAAAACATCTGGATTATGTTCGTTACCGTACTTTTTTCCATGGGGGCTAAAACAGATTTTTAATATCAATATTTGATGTAATCAAATGAAAAAAAAAATGTGAGGGTGACTTATTTGTCATTGAAGAACATATACTTACTTTTAAATATTGTTGTAGATGTAATATGTTTCATAGCCAAAAGTTATTCGTTCAGGAAAACGTGGAACAGACAGATCTCGTCCAAATGATCTCGTCCCGATGAGTGAATATGTTGTCCTGACGCGATAATAATATGTAGCTTCATGTAGCTTATGAAGTGTTTAAGACGACTTAGCCATCACGTCATCACGTGATGTCAATGGCCAAAATTTGCCACCTTATACATCTGTCTTCCTTGAAGGAGCCAAATCCTCTGCAGCGACCTTCAAACACAATTGAGAAAGGCTGACGTAATTATACGAATGTAGTCACAGTGCTCCAGATAAGGTGCGTATATATATATATATTGGCGTATTTTACGCAATTATTTTAGCTGAATACGCATTGATTATCAAAAGTGGGAGTACAACATACGTACAGTAATGTGAAAACGGATTTATTTTCAAATTGAGTAGTGACAGTACTGTCATAAAGTTGAAAATTCACTTAGTTGAGCTGCAAAAAGCAAACACTGTTTGCTTACACTGTTTGCTTTTTGCAGGTCAATTAAGTGAATGTTTAAATTTGTTATATTTTATTTTGTTCCCTATTTAGTACTGGAAAATCAATAAACAATATGTAAAAGTAAAATACACAATGCTTTTGAAATCAGGGGGTATAGTACGCTTTAGACACAACGCTTATCTGGAGGTCCGAGTTACTTATAGTATGTAGTCGGAAAATATTATGTAACACATCGATATACGTACATTTGTATTACACAATAATCATGACGGAACGCTGGATAAAACTGACGCTATAGCTAGTGCTTATGCTAGTAACCATGGTTTTGCAGCTGATATCCATGACGACGCCCGGATGGGCTGTAGCGCGGGACGTTTCAGCAGGTACAGGTTTTAGTAGCTACACATTGCAACGCTGCAATATACGAACGCCGCCCACTCCAAAGTAAGTATTATTTGATATTTTCCTTAATATGCAACGGATTTTGATGAAATATGGCACAGCAAACGCGTCTTCATGAGCTGCATTTTGTGGTCTAGGGAGTTTGGCACAAACTTATGTCGTTTTTGCGAAGAATCGATTTCCGTAGACACGGAAATCGAATCTTCGCAAAAAACGACAGAAGTTTGGGCGAAAATACAAAGACCACCAAATGCAGCTTAACAAGACGCGTTTGATGCGCCATATTTCATCAAAATCCGTTACGTAATAAGGACACTATAAAAGAATACGTACTTTGAATCGGTACTTGGTGTTGTTGTTGTTAGTACCACGTGATCATACACCTTGTATATGGTTTGTAATATGTTTCAACACTTTCTGAGATCATGTACCTTGAACACTACTCTCGGTGTTGTTTCATTGGTCGAATGACGTTAGTGACGTTACCGAATGACGTCAAAGTAACGTAGCCAAGCCCAGGTACTTTTTTGTAACGAAAATCACGTTATATCTGCCGATTGTAGTGTAGTGGTTTAGGGAAATGATGACACGCTGGCAGAATTATTTTTACCAAGTTTGGCACAGTCATACTTTTGGTGAATACATTTGTTTTCTGAAGGGGGCTACCATATGTTAAAGGTCAAGGTCAGGTCAAAGGCTAAGCCGCTATATCATTTATTTATATATTATCTCGACACTAACATAAACGTTTTGAATACTGTAAAGTGCTGGAATATAACATGATGGATAAAGTATAATGGCTCAACTTTTCATTTACATTTTAAGGTTAAAGGTACATGCCCACTCAGTAGGCACAACATTTTCTTTTTATCAGGTAACCTGACCTGTATTGACCGAATACGTACTGACTGATAACATATTGTTGTATCAGGCATTGACCTGATATCAACATCCGGGTTAGAACAAAGTGAAAACTGACGTTCCATTGGTAGGATGACGTCACGTGACGTTACCGAATGACGTCAGTGTAATGACGCAACGTAAACAAGTCCACGTTCTGTCCATAGAATACGACATCATATAATGTCATTTTCGAGCATAAAACGTTACCTGATAAATAGAATACCAGGCTAGTGTCTGTTGATATCAAGTTTATCAGGCAAGGCTAGGGAACGCGTAGGAATTCCTCGGCAAGCCTCGGAATTCCTACGCGTTTCATAGCCTTGCCTGATAAACTTGATATCAAAAGACACTAGCCTGGTATTCTCTATATAGCAGATACATCATATGTGACATTTCCTGGCAAAATAAACATGCATTCACCATTTCCACACATAATGATTGGCATTATTATACATTTTATATCAGACGTAAAATTCCACACTGATATCAGGGGCGATAACCGTGTTTCCTTAAAATGTTAAAGGACATTACTATGTATTTTCTAATTTATGTTTTGATGTGCAATGATCATACTTTATAATCTGTCGAAAATATAGTTTTTCAGGTGACGCATTTAATTAGTATAAATAATTAAAATATATCATGCCTCATTTGCATATGAAAATAGCCTGATACCACCGCGCGTCACTATCAGTAAAATAAACATTACTAAATTATTATATCTGTATAGCGGGCACTCGTAATTTTTAGAACTGGTGGAGTAGTGACACAATTATACACTTATTTAATTCCTATAAAGAACAGTTTGTGCCTCCTGAGTGGGCATGTACCTTTAATGTCAAGGTCAGACCAAGATCAAAGTGAAAAAAAGTTAAATAATTTGTGTACAAAAGTATATCTACACATGGAAATGAGACTTCGATGAAAAAAAATAAGGCTAAACCCCATTATAATAGCAGGTGATTATAATTTACCTTCTTTGAGCTTATGTGTCCGTGCCAAGGTCACAATAAAACAAAGGTCAAAGGTCAAATAATTATTGAACCTTTTTGCAATGTCGGATACTGACAATCAAATGGCATCTTAAATGTTGTATAATGGTAGAACGGATCAAGAGAGCAGATGCTAAAGGTCGAGCTTATTTCTCTGTAGAAGCTATATGTCAGCGTCAAGGTCTTTCTGACTGCAATACTTCTAACTTCATTACTTCTGACTTCCTTACGTCGAACTTCGTACTTCCTTACTTCTAACTGCCAACTTGATTACTTCCAACTTCATTACTTCTAAATTCTAACTTCCTTACTTTTAAATTCTAACTTCATTACTTCCTTCTAACTTCGTTACTTCGTACTTACCGAAGTAATGAACGAAGTAATGAAGTTGGAAGTTAGAAGTAGGATGTTAGAAGTAAGGAATTTAGAAGTAATGAAGTTAGAAGTAAGGAAGTTAGAAGTAGGCACTATAGCTTAGTTAAATGTTGCCAAATAATGGTATTGTAGTGGCTTTGGAAATAATTTAACACACAAAATGGTTATAATTGCTAAATTATTTAAATAGAAAATGTAGATGAAGGTCACATGATATATGTCCGTTCCTTATTTCAGGCCCTGGTGGCAGTACTGTGATATTTGTATCCCCGCGATATAACGGAAATAAATGTTGGTGTTCTACTTTGCAGACTGCATGTTCGCAATGGTGACGACGTTCATAAACGTGTTCCTGGCATGGACACTGACGTTTATTGTGACGTGTATGAAGCTTGCGATTGTGGTCAAGAAACGAGCCTGAATACGGTCGTTTACGCCTGTCTGCATTATGCTGTTGCCAATAGCATGCAAGTCGTCACATGCTGGGTACTTTTGTAGCCTATGTATAATAAGGGCCGGGCCTCCAGAGCAATTAATAAAACAACGTACTGTCTGTTTCACGAAACATGCCCAGATTTTACGGCCACATAAACAATGCAAAAGCAATATTGTTATCGATAATATTTAATTTGATTAACATTTAAGAATGAGACTTCTTTTTATTTTGTGAAATTTGGTCAAATATTGATTTTATTACGAAAAATGCATTTGTCTATGGGAACTTAAATACAGTATGTAGGAAAAGTAGATGGAGGAGCTGTTGGAGGAGTAAACAAAACTATTTTATTTTGGAAGTTGACTCCTCAACCTGGCTAGATAGCTTAGAAATGATCTAACTAAGAAAACAAAAGTTAAATATTGAAAATCGGTCCACTATTTTTGAAATTAGAAAAAAATCCCAATTCTAAATCCTCATATACATCTTCACTCACTCAATATGTCTATGGGGACTTAACATGGGGAAATTGTGTTTTTTTTTCGTAATAAAATCAATATTGGACCAAATTTCACAAAATAAAATGAAGGCTCATTCTCGATTTTTTATAAAATTTAACATTATCGAAAAAAATATTGTTTTTGCATCGTTTATATAGTCGTAACATTTGGGCAACTTTTGTGAAACAGACAGTAGGAACCTTAATTATAGTTTCTTATTTTCGATGATTTGGTGATGATCATGCGTTAAGGACCCGTTCTATACCTGACCATCGTTGTATTCAAAGATAATTGCTTCGTAAATGTGATGGAATATATGTATACCATCTATGTGAACACTGCATAGTTACATGGAGTGGCCACGTCGGTCATCTTTGTATGTTCCAGCCATCAGTCAGTTTCACATGTTCTGCCGTTTAACAAAGAACACAACATGTGAAGTAGCTCACATAATATTGTAACTAAGACAATATTTAACATACTATGTTATACATGTATTCAACTATCACATCACTCTTATGAAGCAATTATCATTGAAGCCAAGTGTATGTATATATGACCTAATTCCTTAAGGTAGTTGTACCCTTCTTGTGGCCCCATGTAAAATCAATGGAAATCTAATAAAAACAATAGCAACCGACATAAATAAACCATATTATGAATGTGATCTGTAAGTCAGTATGCAGATACTGCTACCAATAAAAATGCACACACACCTGTAATATGCAAATAATATACCAATTTTGATGTAGGACATGTATATTTACGTCTCTACAGTATTATATTTTCTAACTACAGCATATCGTGGACACATTGATTTATTGGTGAAGTAGTTGTGGTTTTATGAGTAGGTTTTTTTATTAGATTTCCATATACTTTACATGGGGCACACCAACATTAATATTGCACAGATGTCAACGTTTCGTGAACATGTATTAGCAACATCAACTCAAAATGACGCAGTTTGAGTGACTGTGCCTGAGCTGTAGCACAGCTCAGGCACAGCCAATCAAGCTGTTTGCTTTCAAGCACGATATTCAAGTATTTTGAAATAAAAACATTACCAAATATTGGCAAGATTAGCGCAGGCGGTGGTGAACTTGTCATCTTCAAGTTGCTGTGAAATGAAGGGACGAAGTCTCTCGTATGAACCACCATAGATCACCGTGTAACTATTTGAGTTCACATGTGACTAGAAATTCAGAACAACTCTGTGTGCACAGCCAAGTTCATGTGATCGAACGAAATGAGTGGTGAATTCTTTATACATGGTAGTCGTGTCTTAATACCAATAATTACTACACTATTTAATAAAATATTTGATATAGGCTATTTTCCAGATTCGTGGACAGAAGGTCATATTATCCCGTTACATAAAAAAGGTAATGTAAATAATGTAGAAAATTATAGGGGTATAACACTTTTGAGTACACTGGGGAGGAAAGGAAATTATTCACGCGGGTATTAAACAATAGGGCTATCCGCATGGGCAGAAGATTATCATGTCTACGTTGAAGCTCAAGCAGGGTTCAGAAAGGGAATGGGTACTAGAGACAACATTTTTATTTTACATGGTCTTATTTCGCACATAATCAACTCGGGTAAAAAGTTGTATTGTGCTTTCGTCGATTTTTCAAAAGCCTTTGATTATGTAGTGCGGGACAATTTGTGGTTAAAATTAATAAAGATGGGAGTTCGCGGTAAAATTTTGAATGTAATAAAATCCATGTACTGTAACGTTAAATCGAGGGTAAAGAACAATAAAATGCTAAGCGATGAATTTTCTTGCACCTTGGGTGTACGTCAAGGTGATTGTTTATCTCCCTTTTTATTCAGCATGTTTGTGAATGATCTTGAATTGGAATTTGAAACGGGTGGTTTGAAGGAATTGATATTGGTAATGCTAAAAACTTTTTTATACTTCTATATGCCGATGATATAGTCATATTCGCAGAATCAGAAAGTGGACTGCAAACTGGCCTGAACTTACTACACAAATACTGCATAAAATGGAAATTAAAGGTCAACACTGTAAAAACTAAGATACTCATTTTTCGTAAAGGGGGAACATTGCGAAGAAATTCTTAGAATTTTACTATTTACAACGCCATCATTGAATAGTGAATAAATTCACATATCTCGGTTATAGTTTTTTACTACAGGTGGATCTTTCACGGCAACACAATCGCTTTTATCTGGACAAGCTCAAAAATCTATTTTTAGGCTTAATAGATATTTATACAAATTCACTGATATTACAGTAATACACAGATTGCAATTATTTGACAAATTAATTCAGCCCATTCTAAATTATGGATCTGAAATTTGGGGTTTTGTAATGGGTAATCAAATTGAGCGTGTTCATTTGCAATTTTGTAAAAACTTACTAGGGGTGAAAAAATGTACTCAAAACGATTTTGTCTATGGTGAAGTTGGTAGAACTCCACTCCTTATTAGAAGATATATGATACTTATTAAGTATTGGTTTAAAATTATTCAGTCAGAACCCCATAAATATATCAAACATATATATAATATGATGTTAGATGACATACAAACGTTTCCGAATAAACCAAATTGGGCATCACTTGTCAAAACAATGCTAGCACGCTATGGCTTTTTTCATGTTTGGCTAAGTCAGGGTGTCGGCAATATAGATGCGTTTTTATCAATGTTCAAGCAAAGATTAACTGACAACTATATATATACAAGAATGGCAAACACGTCTTAACGAATCTAGTCGTGCATTATTCTATCGCCAGGTATGCGACTTCAAACTTCAGTATTATTTGAAAGACATCACACTACCAAAATTTCGTAACGCTTTCTCGAGATTAAAAGTATCATCTCACCGCCTAGAGGTAGAAGCCGGTAGATGGAATAGAACTCCAATAGAAAACAGAAAATGCACATTATGCCATTGCTTAGAAGATGAATATCACTTTATTATAGAATGTAACATGTATACAGATATTAGAAAAACATATATAAATACTTATTATTGGAGGAGACCGAATATGATTGAGTTTATAGAACTAATAAAATCAGAAAATTCAAAAACTGTCAAAAATTTAGGCATGTATTTATATCAGGCGTTCAATATTAGAAACGAGAATTTATATTTACATAATTGAGATCATCTTCTCCCAACGCATCTAGTGATTATACACATACCAAACAGTATAATTTACCACGATATACGTGAATACTCATTTAACTCGATATGCTTGATATTTTACGTATATACTGATAATAGTGGTCAAATTATTGTCACACATAGTTATTACATAATTGTGGTCATATGCCTGACGTTTTGTATGTGAAAGAAATGAACTTAATTGTTTTGTCTGTGGTATTATGTAAGATGTAGTTGTGCAGTAAATTCAGCATGATTATAATGCCATTCTGAATCCCCCGCACAATTGTTGCATTCCACCACGGGTAATACACTTAAACGACTTTCTACTTATATTCACACCAGTCCTGCCGTTGTCTTTGTCACTTTGATATGTTTCGATTTATATCATGTCATTTTCGTATTGCTTCATGGGCCATATGGCTTAAAGTGTTGTATTTTGAATAAACATCTCCCACCACCGCCAACGCTAGTATTGCCTATAGTTGTCAATGTTTTAATTTCGAAATACTTGAATAGTCTTGTATGGACTAACGCTATCACCCCTCTTGCCTATCGGCGAGGGGATAATAAGCGAGTAGCGAGGTACGGAGCGGAACTATTAGAGGGGTACGGTGGAGATTTGTGGAAGGTTCCAGGGCTCCAGATAAGCTTTGTGTCTAAACAGTAGTGTACCCCCTGATTTCAAATTAAATGCGTATTTTATTTTTACAAATGGATTATTGATGTTATTCATTATTAAATACGGAACAAATGATCAAAACATAAAACAAATCTAAACATTCACTTATTTGAGTGCATTATTAATTATTCACTTATTATACTGTAATACAGTTGAACAATTACTTACTTGAGGTGCAAAAAGCAAACGGTGTTATTTGAGTAATTGTTCAGGTTGTCTCAAAATATGTACAGTCCATGAGGGGATAATGGATCTCAGGGAAAAACGTGTCAGTTTTGCATTTCAAGCACCAAAGAGGAATATAATTATAAGCAATTTATAAACAACTATAATAACATAAATCATAAGATCTACAACGTCGAAAGCGATTAACCCAACAGTTTCAATTAAGCATCTTACTAAAGTGAGTTTATGGACATTTCGACCTTTCGGTGGCCATCTTGTATGATGTAATCATTCGATTTCGACAAAAAATGCTCCAGAGTGATCGTCTCCTCGATACCTTTGATTTGATATATGACCATATTTGGTCAAATTTTGAATTTGACTCCTACTTGACCTCCCCCCGGCCTCGCCCATTTTATCTTTGATCCAGGGTCATCAGTTTAATAAATATGAAAGAGCATTGACGTTCGTTCGATCATTGCTGCCAAGTTTCGTCGAAATCGGTCAGGCGGTTCCTGAGAAGAGGATATTTTTTAAGAAATTGACCTCATATTGAATACGCGACGATATCCAATTTAACAAATAACTGTGAAGTTTAACCAGCTTCGGCGAAACGGTTCACAAGAAGAAGACCTTTTAATCTCGGATAACGTAATCATTAGACAAACATACCTAATTTTCTATGGCGGCCATATTGTATTATGCGACGACCTCCATTTTAGCAAATAGGAAAAGGCTTCACCCACCGCCCCATAACAAAAATTGCTCCAGAGTGATCGTCTCCTCGATACCTTCGATCTGGTATATACCGTGAACATATTTGACAACATTTTGAAATTTGACCCCTATTTGACCCCCCCCCCCCGGGACCCGCCCATTTTTGATCCCGGGGTCATCATTGTAACTATTCTGAAAGAGCATTGACTAGCGATGATTCCTGCAAAGTTTTGTCGCAATCGGTCTGGCGGTTTCGCGAGAAGAAGATTTTTAAGAATTTACCTAATTTTCTATGGCGGCCATCTTGTATTAGTCCGACCATCTCCATTTTAACAAATATGAAAATACTTCACCCAGGCACCATAGCTGTGATGTTTCACCAGCATCTACAATGCAGTTCACGAGAGGAAGACGTTTGAAATATATATTACTAGAAATTTGTCCTCTCGGCACACGAATGCCCCCGCTGGCAGCCAAAGAAAACAAGGCATATTTGAATGTGGATTTGTCACAGGGTGGCAGAGGACCATTGGAGCAATGCGTGTGTGAAATGTGAAGCAGATCCGAGCAAGGAAACAGAAATTATAAGGCATTTACACAGCGCTGGGGTTTCGAACGCACCAAGTCTGTGACCTTGACCCTGGGCTTAGCGGGGGCGGCACGAATGTGGATTTTTCACAGGGTGGCAGAGGACCATTGGACCAATGCGTGTGTGAAATGTGAAGCAGATTCGAGCAAGGAAATAGAAATTATAAGGCATTTACCCAGCGTTAAGGGTTCGAACGCACCAAATCTGTGACCTTGACCCTGGGCTTAGCGGGGTGGGGGGGGGGGGGGGGGGGGGGGCTGGGGGGGGTGGGGGGGGGGGGGGGGGGGGGGGGGGGGGGGGCGGGACGAATGTGGATTTGTCACAGGGCGGTAGAGGACCATTGGAGCAATGCGTGTGTGAAATGTCAAGCAGATCCGAGCAAGCCATTTACCCGAGCGTTAAGGTTTCGTACGTACGTACGGACGTACGTACGTTACGTACGTACGGACGCCGGTAACACTATATGCCCCCTCACCATTCGGTGGCGGGGGCATGAAAAGGCTAACCTTTTGACCCTTTGGATCCAGAGTGATGGCCTCCTCGATACCTTCGATTTGATATACATGTATAACATGACCATATTTGGTCAAATTTGAAATTTCACCCCTACTTGACACCCCCACCTTTTTGTATAATACTGAAAAATAACTCGGGTCCGTACGCATGTCCGGATCAGAGCAAGTCTACAGTTGCAAGTGAACACGACAATCTTGTACGTGTACTCTGGTCCCGGAAGTTATGTCTGAGTCGAAAATCAAACAATACAGTGTGTTGTGTACCGCGTTTTCATTGTGTGAAATAGACAGATAATCAAATGTGCCGAATTACTCTTCTCAATTCAATAATGGAATATCAAAGGACAAAAACAAGAATAACCTTAATAAGGTTTTAATGGTAGAATTGATTTTCAGCTATGTAAATCCAGAACTATAATTTCCAAACAAATTTGGACATTCAACCACTGAACACAATAATGAAGTGGTCAACAAACCACAAAGAGAAATGAAATTTCTCCACTCGCCTACATTGGCACTCCTATAATAATATAATATTACCCAACTTAATAATAAAGTGGATCATACCTTAACATTCCTCTCACCATCAATTCAATTTCTTGAACCTATTCAAGAAATAAACATGATATACAACAATTCAATTAAATGCTGGGCTACTATGGGTGGGCGGGTGAAAAAATTTCATGTCTAAAGCATATAAGCTGAAAATCACCTGTGAGGGAAAATGAACACCTAGACCGGTCTGGAAGAAAATTTTATTTCCAACCAATCAGAGCAAAGCATTTAGAATAACCATGACAAAGAACCAAACAACTATATAACTTCATAAAAAACTTAATTTCATTATAAAGGTAATAATTCATTATTGAAATAAACTATAATAATATAGAATTTCATAAAAAGAACCAATAAATAATTAAATGAAATATAAATTGGACTGGTTAATTTAAACAACTCAAGTATTCAAATACTAAATTTAAATTGTAAACCAGACTACGGAAATGAGACCGGAAACAATATGGACGAAAGGAAAAGTTTATTTTCAATATTCGAAGTAATTAACATTTTTAGAGCTAAAAATTCCCAATTACTCTTCTCAATTCAATAATGGAATATCAAAGGACAAAAACAAGAATAACCTTAATAAGGTTTTAATGGTAGAATTGATTTTCAGCTATGTAAATCCAGAACTATAATTTCCAAACAAATTTGGACATTCAACCACTGAACACAATAATGAAGTGGTCAACAAACCACAAAGAGAAATGAAATTTCTCCACTCGCCAAGCCGAAGGCCCACCAAACAAACAGAAATGAGAAAAGGGAAGCATTCAAATTTAACGTCATCCCATGCAGGCAACTGTAACTGCCATGTGATAATAATTTAATTTAATTTTCATTTTTCAAGCAAATTCACTTTACACACAAATCTATTTTACTATATAAAACAGATTCAAGTACAAAATGATATTAAACCTAAAAACTATTGATAAAACGAAAGTCACGAATGAGACTTTGTGGCCACAAATGTAACTTGAGCATCTAGCCTAGATGCCAATCAAAGATTTAGTGTCATAAAAATATGAAATCATCGGGTTACAGGTAAATCCAAATTACAAATAAACAAAAGCTGCTTGCAACCCAAACCAAACGGAGCAATTGCCCCATTTGCTTTGAATTACACACGCAATTACGAACTAGAATACTCACATATATGCAGGTTCCTAACCTCTTTACCTTTCCCAATTCAGCGGGAATGTTTAGGGTCTTCTACCCAACCAACATGTGTTCCCAAATGGAAGGAATTAGCAATGCCTATAACAGTCTATGCCAATCCTCAATCCTGAAATGGAATTGGAAAAGAAGGACAGAAACTGCAACTACACATACAAATACAACAAGCATATATTAAATTAGCTATCAATTATGCATACAATGTCTTTACACACATTGCGAACATAACCATATCCCATAAGCTAAAAGTGCAATTGGCTGTAGTCCAATGCAACCCCCGACCCACTAGCATATTATGCCATTTGATCCGGTATCACACAGTTCCACAGGCAATCGCTCCGTCAGCTCACATTGAAAGCACATTAGGAGTTTCTAAGATTCTTAACCACTTGCAAAAATAATTAATTGCTCAACACTCTCGAACCTTCCGTGTTTAGATGAAGACCCCCGTCTCGCACGGCGAACATAGCCTAAAAGGTTCTCCGATTCTTAGAGACAAATGGACGGAATGTCTTAAGAAATGGAAATTTCCGATATTTACAAAATCTCCTAATGCGATTATTTGTTTTAATCACTTTAACTTTAGTGTATTTGAAATCTACAGGTCTTGGTAGAATGGCAGAATATAAAATTTTAACATGTGGCTTGATACCGCAAATGGAAGCGAACACATTATTAACTGCGGCAGGAAAGTCCTCTATTTCCATATTGTTTATGTCATTTGTGCCAGCGTGTACAATTACAAAATCAGAATCAGAGATTTTACCCTGAAGAACACGATTGTTTGAGACTTCACCGGCAATTCCACCAAGAGTTCTTCCTGGATATGCTTGCACATCTAGACTGTCAACTCCGGCAACATATTTGGCAATGGAGTCGCAAATAAGGAGGGTCCGTTTTTTACCTAAAATAGATTAATCAACTGTAAGCTGAATGTGATTATTCATTCTATCTGCGACTAGAATTTTATCATCAAAGTAAATCTAAGATATTTTTTATAAGCATCACTGCGCCAATCACCTTGAAGCTGTATTAATTCTGAAGGCACTCCTGCTTGAAAGGCTAAGGTTGTTCCACCCGTCTAAAATATGAGAAGAATAATTATCCGGATTAAGACCAATAGCCGAAATTAAAGACTTTAACTTATTCTGAAACATTGGGTAAGTGATACACTTATTCCTAGCAAAAGAAAACAATGGAGTATTACCTGAACTGGATTCAATTTAACCAAATTTTTGAATGCTTTAACGGGACACAATAAAGAATCAGATTTTTATTAATGGGAATTTGCAGTAAACGTTCCCCAAACTGCAAAGTTTTGTCCAACGAAAAGTGACTATAAATTTTGTTTCCCATTTCCTTAACATCATTCCCTTAAAAGATATTTCCCGGAAACATCTGAATTTGAACTTGCTACCAAATTGGATTTCCGTGCTAACAGAAAAAAGGCAAATAAGAATAAACACCAAAAACATGTGTCTACCGGATTGACAAATTCTAATTTATCATGAAATAACAATAAAATCCTGGGTGTAATAGGAGCAGCCTGGTGTACACAATGTGGATTTAAGCGATTAATACCCTTCAACGTCAGATTAATTAAATAAGCATTAAAATTTATTTCGACGCCTAACAACAAATGCATAGTACGGATACCACTGATATAATTCCTTATAGCATCGACAGATTTGATGAACGACTTAGAAATTGTGCAAACAAGGAAACTACTTCTATAGACGCTGGCACAGATATAAACCCGAAAAAAGTACAGAACAACAAGTAACTTTCCCACTGCGTTTTTAAATTTTTGTTTGTACCGTCAGCGAAACCGGACTTTTAGACGTTCGCAACTCATCTTGCAACACCTTTAACTGGGAATCTGCAATCACAACAAGAACAGTACTCATTAGACTAAATTACCAGCAATCTGATAAAATAAACATTTCATCCGAAATGAAACATTCATTTCCCTCGCAACCGAGTTCAGTCATAAATATCTAGCCCTGTTCTGTGAATCCAAATGCCAACGGCTTAACAAATCAGACAACCTATTATCTACACCTGGTATATGTTTTGCCTTAATTTCAAATTCATTTATCGCAGCTAAGAAACATATCTCACGCAAACAATTTTGCAGAAAGTCATTGCGCGTTGCACCCTTGTTCAACACTAAACAAGCGGACTGATTGTCACAAAGCACGACCCATTCTACACCCCTTCAGTCGCGAACCCCATAACTTAAGGGCCACCACAATTGTTAATAGTTCTAGTTCATTAATATGCAATTGCTGTTCAACCACAAATTCTGTGAAGTCTGCATGAAAATAACGGTTGCCTAACAACCCCCCACAACCCGTTAAACATGCATCTGTTGATAGTATGCCATCCGGCAATGACCACTGCTCAAATGACATCATCGAAATTCCATTATATGATGGCAAAAATTGTTTCCACCACAATAAGTCTCTCCTAAGGTATTCTGGAATAATATGTCTACTTCCCTTACTTTTATAAATGTACCGAAGAAACTTTAATAACCGTTGAACAAAAATTCGACCTGGCCTAACCACCGCACTTACAAAACTTAATTTACCTATCAAAGACTGTAGTTCCTTTTTTGAAGTATCTGATTTTTGTAACCATTTATCAATTAACAAACTAATTTCTATTAATCTATCTGGAGTAATTTCTAAGGTTAATTTTTCTGTATCAAAAAGAACACCCACAAAAGTCATTCTAGTTGCAGGAACGCATGCTTTTTCTTTTGATTCTTCAAAACCACATTTTTCCAAAATACCTCCTAAGGTGTTAAAAGCGAAATCCGCTAATTCCGGTGTCTCACCCCCACATAAGTCATCCAAATAGTTCAAAATGCACAATCCCAATGACAACATGATAAATGATATAGCATTTGTCACTCTTTGGCATATTTGAGCAGCACTTCTAAGACCCATGGACAATACAGTGTCAAACAACAAATGCCCTTTGTGTCTGTACCCTACTTTGTGGTATTCACCTGGACAAATACTCAACTGCCTGTAAGCTTTTCTCATATCCCTCTTATAGAGAAAACAATTCTTCCCTTTTTGTTTCACGATCTGAACCAAATCATCTACTTTGGGATATATTAATGACACCCTGTCACCTAAGTATTGATCTTTTGATATAGAATCGTTTAGTGCATTATTTTTTGGAAAACTTAAGTCCAAAATGACCCTCTCTCTTTAGAATCTTTCTTTGGCACCGTATTTAAAGGTGAAACAATCATTGGCTTATTAAATGGATTATTTAAAAAAGGACCCAGCACCGTTTTGTTTTTAATTTCTTTCACCAAATATTCATTAATTTCATTTGAAAATTCCCTAGCCCCTTTATGATTCCTAAAAACTTTAATTTAACATTGGGACAAGGTTCGGCAATACATCCCAAAGGGAAACCATATTGTAACAAATCACACAACTGTACATCCTTATAATCAACCAACATGTGTCTTAAAAATGGAATATTCAATTTGTTATTAATAATAATTTTACAACCTTCGAAGTTATGCTTGCCTGATTCTATAACATTATCATGCGTGCTCAATTAAAATTTTTGTTCTGTTAATGTCTAGTTCCGATACATCACAAATTTTACAAATTTTATGAACTCTCAAATTAGCATTATACCCATCCTTAGAATCGTCATTAGATTTTATTACTGAATCCTTACTTTTTACTTCAGAAACATTCATTGAAGCTTTTGCGAATTCTGGCAAAAAAATATCTGGCAAATGTACATTCGCCCTGATTATGCCATTGATATGTGCTTGTCATGCTGCAGAATGAGGGCAGTCTTTTGAACATTCAGGATGTTTAATTTTCTTTTTATCTTTAAGCCAGCACTCTCCGCAGATATGCAGACAGTGCCTCATTCGCCCCCTTACTACATCAAAATGATCCCCTGGCCTTGCACATTTGTTCCGATTAAACAATGCACAAAACCAGATTTGCTCCGACTGAGAGGATTCGAATTCCTTCTTAGTGTCATTCGAAACATTACGCTGGTTTTTCCTACCCCCTTCTGAACGCCATAGATGTTTACTGAGGATTGCTTGCTCTATTTGTTGTGAATCATCCCGCCACTTATTCATTCCCAATTCAATCCTTCTAACCCAGGCAGCATAAAAGTTTTTCAAACCGTCGAATGTGTACGTGTTTGAAAAATAAACTATCTTTTTTAATAGTTCAGTTCTTCCCATTCTTTCTTCGCGCGATATAGATGTGTCTGAAATTATTCTAGCTCTCCGGCTACAAATAATTTCAGATCCAAATTCTCAAATGAAACCGATTTGTTTACATGTTCATACTGCAAATTAGAATGGGGCCATTTTTGCGGATATTTCACTTTATCCGAGGTCTCTGGCATGAATACCCGACTGTTTAGATTTTTTCTGCTTCGTTTTGCATTTACTTTGACTTTTAGAAGTAAGAGAATGGTCAGAATAGAAGAACTTGAATTATTTTCATCAATTTCTCCTTCTGAGAGAGATTCAGCATCAGAACTGGATTCTGAAGAGGAATCGGTTAAACCCATATTTCTCATTTGTGAAATAACGTCCTTACGTAATTTTTTATTGTCTCTCAAGTCTTTCACTGTCAACAAGTCACTATTTACATCAACCTGTGATAAGGAGGCCACCTGGTTATTGCACTGGGAGTTTGTGTATTGCTTTTTTGACAAAAGTTTCCGATGTTTATCTCCCTTACCTCCTTTCCTCAAGCGTTCCACTTCTTTTGTCGATTTAACCAATTGCAGCCTGAGTCGCTCCTTCTCTTGCTGCCTTCGAATATGTCGTTTTTCGCTCTCCTGGCAAGCTATCCGCGACCGCAATTCCAATATTTCCTCATCATCCGAGAAATCTGAATCTTCCTCATCGACTGGACGCACTTTTTCGACGGGTTCTCCGCTCTACCGCGCCGCCTAATTTACGGAAAGCTGCTTCGTCCCCGGTTCCACTCGTCCCCGGCGGGGTGACATCAACACACCGCCTCCCTTGCAGCTGTAGACGACTCGTCCTTTCGCATTTCCGGGGAGAACGCTTCTTTTATTGTACCCAGCGTACTATTCAACTTTCCCGACTCCGCGTATCTTTTGTAGTCGTTCACCCTCTGAGACGACGAGCGTTTTGATTTTTCCGACGTCGCCATTTTGTCCTTCCCTCCTCCTTTCCACTAGAATGTCCTCATTCGTATATGAGACCACCGAATTAAATTAAATAATGAGGGTAGCTATATTCTCGTTACATTACAGGAAGAATGCACAATAGCTATATAAAACACGAAAACGGACAATATCGAAATTTTTTAAACTTGAAAAAATTTCATGTCTAAAGCATATAAGCTGAAATCACCTGTGAGGGAAAAAAAATGAACACCTAGACCGGTCTGGAAGAAAATTTTATTTCCAACCAATCAGAGCAAAGCATTTAGAATAACCATGACAAAGAACCAAACAACTATATAACTTCATAAAAACTTAATTTCATTATAAGGTAATAATTCATTATTGGAATAAACTATAATAATATAGAATTTCATAAAAAGAAACCAATAAATAATTAAATGAAATATAAATGGACTGGTTAATAATTAAACAACTCAAGTATTCAAATACTAAATTTAAATTGTAAACCAGACTACGGAAATGAGACCGGAAACAATATGGACGAAAGGAAAAGTTTATTTTCAATATTCGAAGTAATTAACATTTTTAGAGCTAAAAATTCCCGATTATAATATATTATGAGACACGTCATGTGATTTTGTACCTTCGGACATCTGCGTCATTTCATTAAATACGTTTGCAAAATTTACAATATTTTTCATAAATAAAGTCGACATTTCTCAATTGACAAAATATTCAGAGTACTTGCGGAATACAAGCCGCTTGATTTCAAGAACAATACTCAAGTATTTTGAGGTAAATGCATTGACAACTACAGTTCTTTAGTGTTTAGCGGATAGCTAAGAAGATTATTGCTGCATACGTCTTTAAAGTAGAACATTTGGACAAGTACCTGGTACCAATAGACAGGAAAAAGTGTCTTCTTTCCAAATTGGGTTACTTTTTTAGTTTATTCCAATGTTTTCCTTGCATAATTCCTTGTTTACCTAACGCACTGAATTAGTCAGTAACGGATAGCTTTGGTGTTTATCGGATACGTGTGCGACAGTTGCTGAGGGGGTGTCTCAAAACATTCCAAATCATGTATTTGTTTTGTAAATGACTAGGAAACATGCTTACATGCATATCACATAACACTGATTAAACTCTGTTTCATCATGTAATGTGTACATGTGTACATGTGTAACTGAAAAATAAATATATTTACACTGCTTAAACTTTTTTTTCATCCCAATATTTTCTTGAAGCAATGTGATGGGTGGTGCCATAAAAAACAAATAAATGTCGTTATGAGACTGAATTAAAATATAGAGTGATGCGGGTGAGGGGGGGGCAGTGGTGCGCCGATTCCCGGCGACATACTGAATACATACATGGTGGTAAACCGTGTATTAACTGTAATTATTAATTAATAAATCGTAGAGAATAACTTCACAAATGTACATTACCCTTTTAACCTCACAGTCATGTATAGTGGTAGTGGCAAACAGTGTACATGCAGATGAGGCGGCTCTTAATGATCAAAACGTCTCATCAGTATCTGCACTGTTTGCCACACATTTTCTATGAGTCCCGGCAATGATTCGAGTCCTGTGAAGGGTTGGGCCGAGGTGGTGGCCGTAAACAGTGTTACTGAGTGTATTAACTGTGATTGGTGATGGTGTCCATTGATGGACCCGCCCGTCGGACCCCCGCAAAATGATGGAATGAACCAATCAGATTGGCTCATTCCGTCAATCCGCGAGGCACCGACGGGCTGGTCCATCAATATACACCATCACCCTGTAATTAATAAATCAGACTATAACTTCACGAATGTACATGTAATATTAACCATTTAAACCTCACATGCATGTATAGTGGTATTGACAAACAGTGTACATCCAGATGAGCCGGCTCGTAACGAGCTGGCTCATCAGGATCTGCACTGTTTGCCACATATTTTTTGTTTAGCGCCAAAATCTGATAAAAACTGATCATGAACATGAACCACCGGATACGGCATTAAATATAATGCCCTGAAATCGCATATTTTTTCCAGCAACATTGGCGTAGTGAAAATAAAACCAAGTCAACACCCCAGAAAACAAATTGGCGAGGTGAGGTGGGCACACTTGTGCTTTTGTTATTTTTCCAGCAGCATTGGCGTAGTGAAAAAAAAAACACTAAGTCAACACCCCAGAAAAAAAATTGGCGAAGGGAGGTAGGAACACCTGTGCTTTTGTTATTTTTTCCAGCAACATTCGGGCTGGAAGAGAAATAAAAACAAAGTCAACAACCAAGAAAAAAATTGGCAAGAGGAGGTGCGCACACAGAGCTTTTGTTTATTTTTTCCAGCAACATTGGGGTTGGAAGTAAACAAAAAAACAGTCTCCCTAGAAAAAAAATGTCGAGGGGAGGTTGCCACACCTGTGCTTTTGTTACTTTTTTGCAGCAACATCGGGGTTGGAAGTGAAAAAAAGAAAGAAAAAAGTCAACACCCCAGAAAAAAATGGCGAGGGGAGGTGGGCACACATGTGCTATTGTTATTTTTTCCAGCAACAATGTATATTGGCGTAGAGTGAAAAAAAAACATTAAGTCAACACCCCAGCATGCGCCGACAGTTCGCCTCAACTTTTTACAGAAATTCAAACATACCGCAAAACGATCAAGTGTAAAAATCATAAAAAAACGGCAAAATCTGAGACAAGGCGGCTGCCTCGTCTGCCTCATCCTGGCTACGGGCCTCCTGACCACTATTATTTTTATTTAGAAAATGAATGCCTTTAAAATAAATATTCACAAATTTTAAAATTGTAGTTGTCAATGTCAATTAGAATTTTCAATCCCTGTGGTGTTGATCTCTCTACAATGAAACACCCCCTCTTTCATGAAGATAGAATGAAGCTACATACATGTATAATAATAAAAGCAACGTATGTAGATGCTATGGCCAGTTTGACTTTTTGAGAAACTGTTACGACCTGGTTAACCAAAACGTGTGACGGACTGACTGACATACGGACGGACGGACGGACAGACAGACGGACGAACGGATCGACGGACGGTCCGAACACTGTGTGCCACCCGTCCCCGGTGGCATCAAACAAAACCCATTTGATATATTGTTCGCAGGTCATATTGATTTTGAGACGATCCCCGCAAATCTGATTCGTACGCAAATTAGGATGATCCGTTACTGCCGGAAGCACGTGCGTTATTATTGACGTCTGTTTTCAGTGACATGGTGTGATTTATAAACCAAGCTTCTTTCCAGTTATAGAGGACATGATTATACATAATATTATTCACAGAGTTTGTTTCTTCCAAACTAACTGTTTATACATTTTCAGTGAAATTACTCTGGAGCGACTTACTTTCGCTTTACCTGGTGTAAACTTCCGGTTACGTCATTGTGTTTCTTGAAGCTTTACGCACGGCAAGGAAACTGCTATATCAAAGTAAACATGTCATTGTGTGGGGGATGGATCACTGTTCCTAACGGTAATATTTTATTTATTATAAATGTACAATATAAAAAAATATTGTGTTAAAAAGTATATACCTATCCGCTATACCCTAAAATCCGCTATACCCTAAAGAACTGTATTGACAAGATTACCGCAGGCGTTGGTGTATAATGAGTACAGCACAAATAAACTATTAAATGTAGATATGTATAAGTATTTGTTCACATATTGGATTTGTAAGGAGTTAAATGCGAAAGAGCGCTAGCGACCGCAGCATTTAGTTCCTGAAAAATCCAATATGTGAACAATAACATACTTATAGTTCAGCCCAAGTGTACAATGCAATGTCCCATCATAGTATTGATTTTCCATTTCATGTCGAACAGTTAATAATTAAATCTGGTAATATGTACCTTATTGGGGTTAAACCTTGTAATATCTGAAATAAGTGGGGCACAGTGATGCCCAGCGATTGGCTGAGACAGTAGGACGAACTATAAGTGATGTAATATGTCAAAGGACGTTTCTTCATATCGAACGACATACACGGCGATGTCAATAGTTTATACAAACCTGACAGCCCGTGTCATTCTGACACGGATTCAGCGTGCATTGTAGTCGATACGTACTCTCGGTGTACACAATACTTCAAAATGGCGAGTGTTGGAGGGCGGAACTATAGTGACACGATGTCGAAAGTTAACATGAAGAAGTGTGGTCCGTGTAAAGAGACGGGACTGGTCAAAGACGCGGACACGTTCTGCCGGCAGTGTGACGAGTATATGTGTACAGACTGTGTCGCGAGTCACAAACGTTTCAAAATGTCGAGAAATCACACCTTGCTTTCCGGGAGTGACTTGCCGTTAATTGGTGGACGTGATGTGAGACTTCCTCTGACATATTGTGAGGTGCACTCGGAGAAAGATATCCGCTGGTATTGCGAGAAACATGACGTCATTTTATGTGAAACATGTAAAGTTATCTGTCACTGGAAATGTCAGGTAACGTCCATTTCTGACGCGGCGGCTGGACACGGACAGCGACTGGCCGAGGTCGTGGGGTCAATGACCGAACTGAGAGATCGGATCGGGAATCTGAAGAATGGGCGGGAGAAGAGTGTCGAGGATTTGATGAAGTTACAAAAGTCGTTTGAAGACGAGGTGAATCAATTTAAGACGGACATTGTAGAACTGTTAGAACGACTGGCAATGGAAATGCTGGCAGATATGAACAAAGTCGTCACGGCCGAGAAGGACGTCATTCTGGACCATGTCAAGACGTACGACAGTCTGATCCCCATAATGGATACAGAGCTGAGGACTGCTGACGAGGCTAAAGACGCGGCAGCTGGTGTAACCAGTGTAATTGCTGCTCACAAAATGTCCAAAACTTTAAAATCGCTCGAACCCACGGTGTCTGATCTGGAACAGGACACATATACGGTCAATATTACATTCCAGTCGTTACGTGCACTGGCCGATGTGCTCACTGGTGTTGACCGATTAGGCACGGTGGAAATTGAACGTACAAACGCGTCCACTCGGAGGTCGTTCACCGACATGGAAGTGGAGTCGTCAACCGACATTACTGTTCCTGAGAGCAACATCACTGGGTTGGCAGTACTGCCAGACGGGAGGATAATTCTCGCTAGTAACATGCAGCAGCAGGTCATCCTTCTTGATAGAAACCTTATCGTACAGACAACCCTGAAGTTACAAGGTCGGCCCTGGGATGCGGCGGCCGACGGCGACAATGGAGCAATCATGACAATGCAAAACAGAAGTAAGCTCCAGTGGATCCACGTTGACGGCGCACTCCGGGCCGGCCGCACCATCAAAACCAGTCTGTCGTGCAGGGGCGTGGCCGTCCACGGGGACCACATCTACATCACTGTAAAGTCACCCAACGACGGCTGCCATGTGCAGGTCATGGACAGGCGCGGCACGGTGACCCGGTGTATCGGACTGGACATCAGCGGTACAGACACGTTTACAACTCCATTCTACATAACTGTCGGTGCACTGGGACACGTGTTTGTCACCGACTATATTGTCAAAGGTCGTATAGCGTGCTTCACTAATGGCGGGGACCTGGTTTACAGTGTGGACATGCAGTTTCCGAGCGGACTGGTGGCTGACGGGGACGACAATGTTATCGTCTGCAGTTTCAGTTCCCATGACGTACACGTGCTGCGGAAGGACGGCAGTCGGCACAGGGTCGTCCTGTCGTCTGCTGACGGGATAAGGATGCCGTACTCCGTGACGTATAGACATAGTGACAACACACTTATAGTCGCAATGCACGAGACACCGTACTGTCGTGCATACAAACTAAAATAGTCGCCTATGTTCCCTATGCTACCTGTCATGGCGACATGGACTACGTAGTGAACTTCGTGCTTGGATTTAACAAAACCGGACTTATCCCACGAGTAGTGTAGATCCTGATCAGGCAGAATGCTCATTCCTCCTGATAACAACTCGCGTTAATAATAATATGTATAGACAAAATTGCAAACACTGTAGACCCTGATCAGACTGCGCGGATGCGCAGGCTGATCTGGGTCTACATTGGTGTAAATTTCAGTAAGCCCGGAGAAATAACCAAAAATAACCAGAAAAATATCCTTAGATTTCAATGGGATAACGCCTATTGTCTGTTCCACATTTTGCTGCCGACTAACGTTTGGTTATTAAACACATTAAATCTAAAAAATATTTAAATGTAAGTACCTTTTCATCAATAATAAAAAAGTCACACTCCCTAATATTTTTTATTTTATGAAAATCCATCAATTATGATTGTATTGGGGGGAAAATTACTATCGCAATTTAACATGGGGCAAATAAGAGCTGGAGCTTCACCGGGTTTGTTGAAAAATGAAAAGTTTGGAAATTAACACCAAAACCTGGCTAGGTAGCTGGGAAATGATGTAACTAAGAAAACAAAAGTTAGATTTTAAAAATCCGTCAACAAATTCCAAAATTATTTAAAAATCAATCATGTTAAATTAACCATAGGGAAATATTTTTTTCGCATTAAAATCAATATTTGATGGAATTTCATCAAATAATTTTTTGGGGAGGCCGGGTGACTTTTTTGTTATTCATTAAAAAGTACTTAGAGTTGAATATTCTTTAGATTTAATGCGTTTAATAGCCAAAAGTTCGTCGGCAGAAAAACGTGGAACATACAGGAATGACCATCCATGTATTGGCTGGTCAATGATAAAATTGGGACAAGAGAGCTGCGGTATACTACCATCATTACATATCACGCTACATAGCTCCAGATAAGGTCCGTGTGTTTTACGCACTTATTTTAGCAGAATACACATTGATTATCAAAAGTGGGAGTACAAAATACTCACAGCAATTGGAAAATATGCATTGATTTTCAAATTGAGTAGTGAAAATACTGTAATAAACTTGAAATTTTACTTAGTTGAGCTGCAAAAAGCAAACACTGTAAATGTACTTGTCTGAACATCAGTTTGTGACGATTGGATTGGTTGCAAAATTAACATATCAAAATCCATTCAAGTTCCACTCAGGGTAGAAACAAAAGTGCTACCTCGCTACGATATCCAAGGTGTATGATCACGTGGTACTAACAACAACAACACGTACTGAAACTTCCAGAATCCATCTGATTCAAAGTAGGTATTCTTTTTTATATTGTCCTTATTACGTAACGGATTTTGATGAAATATGGCGCATCAAACGCGTCTTGTTAAGCTGCATTTGGTGGTCTCTGTATTTTCGCACAAACTTCTGTAGTTTTTGCGAAGAATCGATTCTTCGCAAAAACGACATAAGTCTGTGCCGAACTCCATGGACCACCAAATGCAGCTCTTGAAGACGCGTTTGCTGCGCCATATTTCATCAAAATCCGTTGAATATTAAGGAAAATATCAAATAATACTTAATTTGGAGTGGGTGACGTTGTTGTTGTTGTAACCACGTGATCATGCACCTTGATATCTCTCCACTACGATAACCATATCGTAGGCAACTCTTGTAGCTATACTGAGCGGTTAAAGCGTTAAATTGTTAGATAGTTATCGTGTTTCTTCACTCTATTGTAACTATAAGTCTGGGGTTGATAAACAATGTTTACTGGTACATTTATTAAGAAGTATTTTTTCCAACACATATTTTTTCAAATGCATGTAACTTTACTCAGTGTACTTGTTGTTGTTTTCTCAGAATACTTCAGTGTTTTATGTCAATTGAATCACAGGTGATGGGAACGACTAAAATGATAGTCTGTTGATCATTGTATTAATAATATACTATATATATACTGTCATGTGATTTTTTCCCGTCACCTGTGAATTGAATATATACAAATTTATTTTCAAGTGTCCAATTAATATGTTCAACGTGGTATTCATTGTAAACATGGCACAATGAACATTTCAAATCGTGCATATATTATATATCGTGCTTATTTTATACGTACTTTCGTTCCCCATTGAAGGTCAATTGAACGCAAGCCGTCAATGTTTTCCATAGCTCATCACTAATTTGTTTATTTTATTTATATTTGGTATGTTTTAGGCGGATATATATTGTATGTACATATATAATAAAAAGGTTAATTATACCCACTTTTTTTGGAAAAAAATGGGTATATTGTTTTTGTCACGAGTGTCCGTCCGTCCGTATGTCCGTACGTCCGTACGTCCGTCACGTTTCTTGTAACTTGAAAAACTTTTTCACCTTCATACCTACGCGCCTGATATTTGGTATGTACCTTCCTTATCATGTGCAGATGCGCAAAGTGAATTCGGATTTTTCATCCAACCCTCCATCATGGATTATCTCCCCCTTTCGGACTCAGAATTTCCCATTTTTTCCTTGTATCTCGAAAAACTTTTTCACCTTCATGCCTACGCGCCTGATATTTGGTATGTACCTTCGTTATCATGTGCAGATGCGCAAAGTGAATTCGGATTTTTCATCCAACCCTCCATCATCGATTATCTCCCCCTTTCGGACTCAGAATTTCCCTATTTTTCATTGTAAGTCGAAAAACTTTCTCACTTTAATACTTACATTTCTGATACTTGATATGTAGCTTCGTTATGATGCGCAAAGTGAATTCGGATTTTTGATCCGACCTTCCATCATGGATTATCTCCCCCTTTCAGACTTAGAATTTCACTATTTTTCCTCGTAGGTCGAAAAACTTTTTCACCTTAATACCTACGCGTCTGATATTTGGTTCGTAGCTTCGTTTTGATGTGCTGATGCGCAAAGTGAATTCGGATTTTTTATCCGACCCTCCATCATGGATTACCTCCCCCTTTCGGACTTAGCATTTGGGGAAAGTGGGTATATTGCGATGGCGCGCCATCGACTTGTTCTAGTTGATTTGTATGTTGATATATGCCACTCGTTCCACTGCGCACGACATTGCGCTCCACGCGCACTGTCGCACGTTGCGGAACTCGTGCATATATCCACATACCAACCAAATAAGCTATAAATATTGTTTTTGTATTATATTGTACATATTTCCCGTTTTGTTTAACACATTTCGCTATAATAAACTAATTACGTACTTACTTACTTACTTACTTAAATTATGTTTCTGTAACCTCAGATATGTGATACATACACTACAAATTGTGCCGCATATCAAATTAATATGTTTTTAATATCAATTTCATATGAAAAAATCATATGTATGTGATATAAAGCGAGTCAATATGTAATTCATATGCAAAATCTTCATATAAATTTCATATGCAAAATTATATATAAGAATTTCATATGTAGAACCAAGTACAATGCTTTTACATATACACACTTTTCATATGAATTTCATATGCAAATTATTCATATGAAATGCATATGGAAAGTCTTCATATGAAATTCACATGAACATCATACGAATTTCATATGTGCTATTTTCATATGAATTCCATATGTAATTCGTATGTTTTTCATATGTTCTACATATGAACAACATATGTAATTTTTCAAATGAATTGCATGATATGTGGCACACTTTGCTGTGTAATCAGGATTTTACCTACAAAGTCGGAGTTAGGTTGGTAATCCCTATATAACTATGGTATTCTATTTATCAGGTAACGTTTTATGGTCGAAAATTACCACAGATGACGTAGTTATCTATGGACAGAACGCGGACTTGTTTACGTTGTGTTATTACATTGTCTTTCGGTCAAGCTCACATACTTGGTGCATTCGAAACCTTAATGCTCGGGAAAATGTCTTATAGTGGGTGGCAGGTGGGAGCATGCGATGGATAATTTAACGTCCAGGGTTCATCCTTACCTGAATCCCGACTGGAGACCTGGTTTGGCCCTCACATACGTCTTTGGCATTTTGTATGTGACAGTTGAATCTGGGTATATATCTTATGTGAGTATTATGATTATTCGTTATCCTATTACTTTTAGGGGAAGGTGCCAAGTGGCTTTGGTGTGGTATGGACCTGGCACCAGGTCAGGTTATTCTAAGTATATTTTTCTCAATGTAAATATTCCGTTCTTATTTTGGATATCCCCCCCCCCCCCCCATGTAGCAGGTTAAATGCCGGATCTAACCCGTTGGCCCGGCCTTAAATGACATTAGCTGTTGATAGACCGTTAAACACCAATAAGCACACAAACAAAAATGGTATTCTATATACCGCCCTATGACAGATCCACGGTTACCCTGCCCCCGCCGATCCCACGGTCAATGTCACATAAATTGCGTTCGAAAGCTTAACACTCGGGTTAATATCGGGTTAATATCTTATAATTGCTGTTTCCTTACATGTATATGCTTGATAATTCACACACACACATTGATCTGTTGCCTATTTCACCAACATTGCAAAGTATACTTATCTAGCAAAGTATACTTTGAGGGAGCAGTTTTAGGACAAATTTATTATTGTTTATTATACTGAATTTTGGCTGTGATAATGTAATACATTCAGTATAATCATGATAATAATTCTGCATACTTTTAATCATCAAATATATGCAGTCGTTAGTTCTATATGACATAATGCATTTCGGGAAAAATAAATGATTACTCCCTGAAAGTATACTTTGCTAGATAAGTATACTTTGCAATGTTGGTGAAATAGGCCACTGATGGTCTGCCTTAATGATTTGGCAACTCCACGCTTCTCTGGCCCTTTGTGTTTTCAAATGTTCCTCGATTTATTTGGCTGCAAGCGGGGGCATTCGTGTGCCGACAGGCCACACTTCTACTTTAATTCGTAATAGAAACAAGAACAATTATAACATGAATGACCATGCTTTGAGCATATGTTATTATTATTGAGGTCAACTACATGTTTGCAAGTATAATGTCAAGTTATAGATATCAGGTTATGGGATCACGTGGTTTCCGAACCTGATTTTCCGACGTGACGTATTCTGTGACGTCATTTTTACAGTAGATTTTCTTGAAACATTTCCAAGCAAACGGACTAGGCTATGGGCTACCAGGACCCCCCGTGCACCCCCCCCCCCCCCACAACATTTGTACGCCATGTTTTTTTTGTTCCTTGGGGTATACTAAATACTTTAAAAAATGTTAACATCAAAAATCTTGGGTCCCACATCTATTTTTAGCCAAATATGTAAATTAGGTGCCGCCATTTTTTGGAAAATTAATTTTGCACATATCTTTCTTATTAAAAGTGCTAGAAGAACACTTAAGGTGTCTACATATATGTTTTAATGGTCAAGGAGTTCATTAAACACAATACCGATTTGATTGGATAATTTCCTAAGTCATGAATACGCAAATTAGGTTTAAAAAAAAAAAAAATACATTTTCATTTATAAACTTTGTACTAAATATTTCTAAAAGCTTATATTAATCATTTTTTTTAGAACTGAAGCAGTATAAGTTATTACACTACATGTCTGCTTTATAATAGAAACATTATATCATGTATTGTGACCTCATATTGCTATGCAAATGAGATTACGGCCATTGCATAAATTTCTCATTTCCCGCCATTTTTGAAAAAAAATTATGTTTCCACATATCTTTCTTATTAATCAAGCTAGAAGAACATTTAAGGTGCCTGATATATGTTTTCATGGTCAAGGAGTTCATTAAACATAATACCAATTTGATTGGATACCTTCCAAAGTCCTGAATATGCAAATTAGGCATACAATTTACATTGTATCTTAAAAATAAACATATTTCTGTATCATGTTTATTTACAAACAAATCTTTGTTTACTCTATATAGTTGGCTCTATTGCCATAAGTTTTTTTTCATTAAGTCACACTGCCTAATCACTGTCGTCTGCACCTCGTCAGAATATACAGGCCCCATCTCACCAGATTCTTCTTCATCTGATGTGTCACAATCCTGTATATTCTCGATGATGTCTATGAGTCGTTGGGGTAGAATTGGATCGTTCGTCCACAATGGCTCGATATGTCCATCAGTTTGTATCCAGCCATGGCCATTAGTAGGGTTTGGAATCTCAGGAGTTGCAATGTGTGCCCTCTTCCATATTGCAACTTGATAATTGACCCTCCGTACATGCTGTACCAAGCTGCCTTTACATGGGGGTAGTGACGCAATATCTACATTGCTTGATATGGTTAGCTTTTCAGATGAACCATATTTTGCTTTCAACATGAACACTCTGAGTTCATCAACCTTTGTACATCTGGAATTGCCATACACGGCACAGGTGAAAGCTTCTAATTCATCAATAGTCTCTTCAGCCATCTCCCAATCATCTCCGACATGAGACAGAACTGGGACATACTTTGGCATTTTCTGCATTGTTTTTATGGCCTTAACCTTCCCCAGCCCCTTGAATGCACTAGTACTGTCACATCCTGTATACGCATGCAGTGTCAATAACGCGGTGCAGTATTCCTGTGTGTACCCACGAGCTATTTCGCTCATGTTGATTAATCTTTTTTTGTTTCCAGTTAGTTCAGGTCATGTTAAAGGTTTGGAACACAGATGTATTTGCTTCCAAAATTAACAACCGCAAAGTCACATTAATATGCGATGGAACAGCATATCAACTGAAGTGTGAAGCTGGACATGTTAACTCAACAGAGATAGAAAGTCTGAAATCTACACAGGAAGAGACAGATACGAGGATAATACTGTATGCGATGTATGGCAATGAACATGGATATGACTACATAAGGGTAAAGAGTCCAGATAGTGATATTTGTTCATACTATTGCATTATGCTCTGCTTCTAGAGAATGTCACTCTTCTGTTCGACACAGGAACTGGAAACAAAAAAGATTAATCAACATGAGCGAAATAGCTCGTGGGTACACACAGGAATACTGCACAGCGTTATTGACACTGCATGCGTATACAGGATGTGACAGTACTAGTGCATTCAAGGGGCTGGGGAAGGTTAAGGCCATAAAAACAATGCAGAAAATGCCAAAGTATGTCCCAGTTCTGTCTCATGTCGGAGATGATTGGGAGATGGCTGAAGAGACTATTGATGAATTAGAAGCTTTCACCTGTGCCGTGTATGGCAATTCCAGATGTACAAAGGTTGATGAACTCAAGAGTGTTCATGTTGAAAGCAAAATATGGTTCATCTGAAAAGCTAACCATATCAAGCAATGTAGATATTGCGTCACTACCCCCATGTAAAGGCAGCTTGGTACAGCATGTACGGAAGGTCAATTATCAAGTTGCAATATGGAAGAGGGCACACATTGCAACTCCTGTGATTCCAAACCCTACTAATGGCCATGGCTGGATACAAACTGATGGACATATCGAGCCATTGTGGACGAACGATCCAATTCTACCCCAACGACTCATAGACATCATCGAGAATATACAGGATTGTGACACATCAGATGAAGAAGAATCTGGTGAGATGGGGCCTGTATATTCTGACGAGGTTGCAGACGACAGTGATTAGGCAGTGTGACTTAATGAAAAAAAACTTATGGCAATAGAGCCAACTATATAGAGTAAACAAAGATTTGTTTGTAAATAAACATGATACAGAAATATGTTTTATTTTTTAAGATACAATGTAAATTGTATGCCTAATTTGCATATTCAGGACTTTGGAAGGTATCCAATCAAATTGGTATTATATTTAATGAAACTCCTTGACCATGAAAACATATCTAGGCACCTTAAATGTTCTTCTAGCTTGATTAATAAGAAAGATATGTGGAAACATAATTTGTTTTCAAAAATGGCAAGGGAAGAGAAATTTATGCAATGGCCGTAATCTCATTTGCATAGCAATATGAGGTCACAATACATGATATGTTTCTATTATAAAGCAGACTGTAGTGTAATAACTTAGACTGTTCAGTTTAAAACAAATGATATAATGTTTTTTTAAGCAGACATGAGTGTAAATAACTTAGTGCTTCAGTTCTAAAAAAAATGATTAAAATAGCTTTTAGAAATATTTAGTACGAAGTATAAATGAAAATGTATTTTTTTTATCTTTTTATGCCATTAATTTGCATATTCATGACTTAGGAAATTATCCAATCAAATCGGTATTGTGCTTAATGAACTCCTTGACCATTAAAACATATAGTAGACACCTTAAGTGTTCTTCTAGCACATTTAATAAGAAAGATATGTGCAAAATTAATTTTCCAAGATTTTTGATGTTAACATTTTTTAAAGTATTTAGTATACCCCAAGGAACAAAAAAAACATGGCGTACAAATGTTGTGGGGGGGGGGGGTGTGCACGGGGGGTCCTGGTAGCCCATAGCCTAGACGGATTTCGATGATATGTAGCACACCATAGAAGTGACATATGTGTTTTATGGGTGCTCTATAAAAGTTCTTTGCAATAACATATAACTGTCATGAAGAATCGAGTACCGTTTATTTCTTACATTCACGTTCTTTAGATTTTTATTCACATCCATGGTAACCGATTCGTCGTCAAAACCAGAAAATTATTAGATTAAAGCAAACTATACAATAATGCAAGAACTGGCATCATTAAACGAAGCTAATCCCCTCGCACTGGCATCAGTAAGCGAAGCTAATCCCCTCGCTGGCAACCTTGATAATAAAAAAGAACAAAAGTACTCAGTGACCTTAGGCGGTCAGACGTGGTACGTATGCTAAACAATGCTCCATCCCTAGACACACATTATGGTCAAATAATATCAAAATCGGTGAAGCAGTTCACGAGTTATTGAAAATAGAAAGGTGTTACTAGCGTACGTACTTACGTACGCACGTACATGGACTAACGCTATGCCCCCTCTTGCCTATCGGCGAAGGGATACTAATTGGCAACCTGTTAAGCATTTACTGCGTTAGGTTTCATTAAACTCTGTCTTTCCGTTATAAAGATATTACATTCAACATCCTGCACCATTTTTAATTGAAATGGCGCAATTTTAAATATTGCGCGGGCCCGGAGGACGCACTGTCTTGCCACCAGTTTTCATCTTTTTCCCAAATTGTAGTACTTTCTAGTCGCACGCTGACTGAGCCGCGATCTATAAACTTACCCAGGGACATTACATTGCAAATATAGTGTAACCCGTCCACTGGCGGTTTGTTTCGATAAGTACAACAGTCCGACTTGGCAACGCCACCTAGCGACTTATCACCGGCACTGCAGTACATGATATAAAAATCCTAAAACCATCAACTTCTAAAACTGGCGTTTTGAAGAAATTCATGAAATATACAATCTTAAATTCGATAAAATTGACGGATTACAATTTGAACGACGTTATAAGCCAAAGATATGAATGCCAGAAATAATCCAGATTCAGACACGTGAATTGTTTGGAATTTCTCCATTTCATTGTCGAAACTCCAGACGGTTTTACAGAATGTGAAAGCCATGGAAAAGATATACTGGATATCAAATACATGTATTCCTACAAGCACCAATATGAACTTGTGAGTGAAATTCACGACAGGTCATACATTACATCGAAACGGAAACCATTGCCTTGAAAAAGTCTGAGAAAGATTACACACACACACACAAGTACACATTCAAATGGCTGTATGTCAAAAATACTTCTGCGACTTTGCACTGCAGTGGAGTAGCCAGATTCTTGCAGAGGGGTTGTGAATTGTGAATGGAGTTTGGAAGGGGGTGAGAACATACGTTCAATTTCTTCCATTGTAGTGATTTTAAAGCGACAATTTTCACATATATTATACAGGTAGTTATTTCCCCCAGAAAACATATGTTAAAGTAAAAAAAAATACACACCTGACCAAATGGTATGGGATGCAATCGCACCCATTACACAACATGTCACTGGATTTTGTACTGTACACCCACTGGGGAATCCATGTGACAAGTGTTTTGTATGATATGGTGTTTGTGAATGTGCTGATAAGAAGTGTCGTGCCTTTGCACTCAGCAAAGTTACAAATCATGATTTGAAGTTGGGGTCCCATCTGTTTGGCACAAAGTGTTCTTTATCGGAATTAAATATTAAATAATTATAATTGTGTAACTATTCCAACAGTTTAAAAATTCCGAGTGCCCGCTACACAGAAATATTCACTTAATAATCTTAAGTTTACTGATAGGTTGTATCATCGTGCTATTTTGATTATAATCAGGCAGGTCATTTTTCAGTTATTTATATCAATTAAATGTCGGATGAATAATTTTATTGACTTGTTACAAAATATGATCATTGCACATCAAAAGATAAATAGAGATAATAAATAGTTGTTTTCATTAACATTTTAAGGAGTCAGTGTTATCGCCCTTGATATCAAAGTGGCAATTCAAGCTTGATATAAAAAGAATAATAATGTAAAATTAACATGGTTGATATGATTATTTAAGAATTTTACCCAATTTTCAACGATTGCCATAGATTATGTGACAACCTCCATTTTAACAAATATGAAAATGCTTCACCCACACACCACACCTGTGAAGTCTGACCAGCGTCGGCCAAACGGTACACGAGAAGAAGACGAAATATATAATTAAAGGATGACATGTCGGCGGCCATCTTGTATGATGTATCATCCGATTTTGACAAAAAATTATCCAGAGTGACATGAGGAATGCATGTATGAATGTGCTAAGTTTGTGACCTTGACCTTGAGGAATGTGGTGGGGTGGGTGGGTCATGGATTTGCTGTAACTCAATAGAGAATCATCAGATGAATGCATGTATAATTCCAGCACACAAATATTTACACAATTCCCTAACATTTGATTGGCCCGTAGCAAGTCTCTGTCCAAAATTTATATCTCAGTAAACTCCCACGCCGAACTACTTTCCGTAACCGTGAGGCGCAGTTAAAATAATTCTTAAGAAAACGGAAAATAACCACATTTTCTTGATGAATTTATTTCAAATGCTGGAATTATAAGGAATGAATGGCCTTTTTGTGGAATTTATCGGGGCTATAAACTTGGAAAAGTCGCGGGAATACTGGACGAAGGCCGGAAATATCGGGGCTATAAACTTGGAAAAGTCGCGGGAATACTGGACGAAGGCCTTCCGGCCTTCGTCCAGTATTCCCGCGACTTTCCAATGTTTATAGCCCCGATAAATTCCACAAAAAGGCCATTCATTCCTTATAATTCCAGCAACAGAAGTTATAAAAAGACATTTACTCCAACGTCAAGGTTATGATGTTGATCTTGTGGAAATGGGTGGGGTGTGTCATGGATTTGCTGTAGCACAATAGAGGGTCATCAGATGAATACATTTACCCCAACGTTAAGTTTATGGACATGCTAAGTTTGTGACCTTGACCTTGGGGTAAGGGTTGGGTAGTGGGTTGTGGATTTGCTACATCATGATAGAGGGTCATCTGACGAATGCATGTATGAAATATCAAGGCGTTCCATGAAAGAAAACAGATGTTATAAGACATTTGCCCCAACGTTAAGTTTATGAATGTGCTAAGTTTGTGACCTTGACCTTGGGGAAAGGTGTGGGGGTGGGTCATGGATTTGCTATAGCAAGATAGAGTATCATCAGATGAATGCATGTATGAAATACCAAGGCGTTCCCTGTAAGTAAACAAGTTATACAAAGACATTTACTCCAACGTTAAGTTTATGATATTGATCTTAGGGGAAGGGGTGGGGTGGGTCATGGATTTGCTGTAGCACAATAGAGGATCATCAGAAGTATGCATGTATGAAATATCAAAGCGTTCCCTGTAAAGAAACAGAAGTTACACAACATTTACCCCAATGTTAAGTTTATGAACATGCTAAGTTTGTGACCTTGGGGTAAGGGTTGGGTGATGGGTTGTTGCGGATTTGCTACAGCATGATAGATGGTCATCTGAGGGATGCATGTATGAAATATCAAGGCGTTCCATGAAATGAGACAGATGTTATAAAACATTTACCCCAACGTTAAGTTTATGAATGTGCTAATTTTGTGACATTGACCTTGGGGTAAGGAGTGGGGGTGGGTCATGGATTTGCTATAGCACGATAGAGTATAATCAGATGAATGCATGTATGAAATATGAAGGCGTTCCCTGTAAAGAAACAGAAGTTACACAACATTTACCCCAACGTTAAGTTTATGAACATGCTAAGTTTGTGACATTGACCTTGGGGTAAGGGTAGGGTGGTGGGTCGTGCATTTGCTACAGCATAATAGAGGGTCATCTGAGGAATGCATGTATGAAATATCAAGGCGTTCCGTGAAAGGAAACAAATGTTATAAGACATTTACCCCAACGTTAGGTTTATGAATGTGCTAAGTTTCTGACCTTGACCTTGGGGTAAGAGGTGGGCGGTGGGTCATGGATTTGCTATAGCATGATAGGGTATCATCAGATGAATGCATGTATGAAATATCAAGGCGTTCCATGAAAGAAAACAGATGTTACATTTACCCCCAACGTTAAAGGTACATGCCCACGCAGTAAGCACACCATGTTCTTTATAGGAATTAAATAAGTGTATAATTATGTCACTATTCCACCAGTTCTAAAAATTACGAGTGCCCGCTATTCAAATATAATCATTTATTAATTATCAATTTACTGTTAGCGACGCGCGGCGGTAACAGTCTATTTTGATAATGTGCGGGGTCTACCACTTTCACATCACGGCTTGCGGTGCGCATGCGCAGTATACTACGCACGCCAGTAGGCTTCCCAATATGTCGAAACGTCCAGGACGGAAATTGTATGAAACGGCGTCGGCCTAAAAAAGGCGAAATGTCTGAGGGACAGGCAGTGCAGAGAGAGAGTGGTTAATATTGGCGACCAGATCACCAAATGGAAAGAGTTACGTGGAGATTTAGATTTGGACTCGAACAGAGATTTTTCTTCTCAACTTCCGATACTTCACTGCGCATGTCAAATATGTGATATGATTGACCGTGTCACGTGACGCGTATTGGTAAACATAGCACAAGGTCGGAAAATACCCTTTCTGGTCGCGGCATATACAATGCGATTTAACACCAATTAACACGCGCCGTAATTAAAAATAACTCGTTAGTGGGTAGACAAATGGCTCATATAAGGCATGAAAGAAAATGAAAAGTAGTAGTACATTGTAACCTGCTGCGTGGTCATGTACCTTTAAGTTTACGAATGTGCTAAGTTTGTGACCTTGACCTTGGGGAAAGGGGTGGGGTGTCATGGATTTGCTATAGCACGATAGAGTATCATCAGATGAATGCATGTATGAAATATGAAGGCGTTCCCTGTAAAGAAACAAAAGTTACACAACATTTACCCCAACGTTAAGTTTATGAATGTGCTAAGTCTGTGACCTTGACCTTGGGATAAGAGGTGGGTGGTGGGTCATGGATTTGCCATAGCATGATAGGGTATCATCAGATGAATGCATGTATGAAATATCAAGGCGTTCCATGAAAGGAAACAGATGTTACATTTACCCCAACGTTAAGTTTACGAATGTGCTAAGTTTGTGACCTTGACCTTGGGGAAAGGGGTGGGGTGTCATGGATTTGATATAGCACGATAGCGTCAGAATGAATGCATGTATGAAATATGAAGGCATTCCCTGTAAATAAACAGAAGTTACACAACATTTACCCCGACGTTAAGTTTATGAACATGCTAAGTTTGTGACATTGACCTTGGGGTAAGGGTTGGGTGGTGGGTCGTGGATTTGCTACAGCATGATAGATGGTCATCAGAAGAATGCATGTATGAAATATCAAGGCGTTCCATGAAAGAAAATATATGTTATAAGACATTTACCCCAACATTAAGTTTATGAACTTGCTAAGTTTGTGACCTTGGCATTGGGATAAGGGTTGGGTGGTGGGTCGTGGATTTGCTCCAGCATGATAGAGGGTCATCTGAGGAATGCATGTATGAAATATCAAGGCGTTCCATGAAAGGAAACAGATGTTATAAGACATTTACCCCAACGTTAAGTTTATGAATGTGCTAAGTTTGTGACCTTGACCTTGGGTAAGGCTAGGTGATGGGTCATGGATTTGCTACAGCATGATAGAGGGTCATCTGAGGAATGCATGTATGAAATATAAAAGGTGTTCATGAAATTTAAACAAGTTTATTGAACTCCAGATGTCATGAAGTAAACGAGGATAAGACATTTACCCCAACGTTAAGTTTGTGGACCCCGACGCCGACGACACCGACGACACCGACGCCGACGACGCCGGTGGTATGCCATAAGCTCTTCTGCACTTCGTGCAGGCGAGCTAAAAATGAATTCAAGTTATGCTCTGGACACAAAATCAGTATGCGAAAAAAACAAAAGAAATCAGTATGGTAAGAGATGTTATTCTTGCTTTTAAGGACTAGACCAAGTGAGTAGGGTCTCACACATACCCCCGGCCGCCGCCAAGTCATTTGACCTTGACCTTTGGCATCAAAGCTGCATAGGTGAGATATAGAATGAAAATACCGCTGTTGATAAAGAAGTATGTGACGTTTCCAGTCAATCCGACATACAGTTGCAGAGAAATTGTATATTTAAAACTTTAATGCAAATATTTCAAAACATTTAACACAATTTGACCTTGACCTGAGGCATGAAATCCGCATGACTGGGCTATAAAATGAAAATATGGATGTTGATTAACGCATATATTTCAAAACATTTAAAGCAAGTTTCAAAGTAATTTCACCTTCACCGTGTGCACGAAAGCCGCACGAGTGGGCTATAGAATGTTTGTTTATTGGTGTTTAACGGCCTATCAACAGCTATGGTCTAATACTCACATAAGGGATATAACTGTCGGATACAAAATGCCAAAGACGTATGTGAGGGCCAAACCAGGTCTCCAGTCGGAATTCCGGTAAGAATGAATCACGATTGTTAAATTACCCATCACATGCACCCACCAGGGATATAGAAAGAAAATATTGATCTTCTGACTTCATAAAGAAGTATATATATAGTTTCAAGTCAACCGGACTTGCGGTTGCAGAGACATTGTGTACTTAAAAAACGTTGACATGTTTGACGCAAATATTTCAAAACTTTAAGTAATTTGACCTTGTGCAGGAAAGCCACATCGGTGGGCTACAGTATAAAAATATGAATGAATTTAAAGAAGCATATGAAGATTCAACTTAATGCGACTTACGGTTGCAGATATAATGGGTACCCAGAAACCTTTAACGCAAATCTTACGGATGGACGAAAATACAAAAACTATATACACCTCGACATACTTTGTATGCCCGTGTATGAATCATGATTGAAGGCACTGTGTTACAGATGATGCCTCAATATGTTGTTTGTCACATCATGCACTGCAAATGACCAATATCAACCAATTGCACCATTTCATTCGAAGTCAAAATTTATTGTAAACATGTAATTTGTTACAAGTTTGACCATTGGGCATTGATTTCAATTATAATCATGATAATAGCACACAAATACATCATTAATTCGTAAATTTTCGTTTAACTTCGAAAGTCTACAAAGTTTGTCTTCGGTCTATTCAGGATGCTTCTAGTAAAAATCCTTTATTGCGAAGATAACCGAAACCGTATGAAAAACCAACCAAATACGGACTTTATAGACTGTGGACGTTAAACGGAAATTTATGAATCAAAGATTGAATGCAATACCTTAAATGCTAATCGCTCTAGGTTGGCGGTAGGATTTTTAAATTTGCTCAAATATGTGTCTGTGACTGGAGAAATGGGGCTTATGGGATTTGCGACCAATGTAGATACACATCAGCCTGAGTATCTGCACAGTATCTTCACTGTTCACCATTGCATCAATGAACCCTCAATCATGCTTCTAACAAGCCACATCATTATCAGGCTACAGGAGTTTACTATTTGATCAGGAGCTACACTGGTCACAAATCCCATAAACCACATTCTCCAGTCACAGCCACCGGTTAAAGTAACGGACCAAGACCTATAAATACATTAAATATACCTAAAAGCATAAATAAGTGAAAGAAAATAGGCTAAACAAATTATTTACTCCCTTATATCATACATGGAGTAAATACGTTTTGTTTAGCTCATTTTTTTCTCACTTATTGATGCTTTTAGGTATATTTAATGTATTTATAAGCTATGGTCCGTTACTTCAACCTGTGGTCACAGCCACATATGTGTAAAAGCATAGTAAATATATTTCTGACCATTTCAATATCTAGTCCTTCGAGTGTCACATAATCAGAAATGTACAGATGTAATTCTGTCGACCACAAGAATGAGTCACCGATTGAAAAATAATTGACAAATCTTAAAACTACATGCGTCATATTTGTGTAAATAAGATTCATTCTCAATTCTATCAACAAAAGGAGTAACATGTCTTCTCGACACATCCTTTCAACAGGTTGATTAGAGCAGAAATCAGAGTTAAGAACCACACAAACACTGTCGCTGGCATGGATGGTACTCCAGTTAAATGGTTAATTTGTTGTAACTGAACTTGTCTTTCTCAAGCTGTTCATTGAGGGTTATATTTTCAGATGACAGTCGCTGATCTTAAGATGACAGTCTGTCATGGCGACACTATATTTTGCTTGGTGTAGGTCAGGAACTGGATTAGTTCCCATTTCGCGCGAATGCTTGGCAACTTGTTGCCCATGTGGAGTAGTGTCTTCGGGCAGCGATTCTTCTGGTGGCCTTTGTCCTTCAACAGCAGAATGAGGACTAATTTCCACCTTATCTGCTGCTTCTGGGACCGCTCATATAATATCTCAATAGCCCTGCTGGTGTCTGCCTCGACTGCAGGGTGAAGTTGAAGAGGCTCAACGAATAATCCAGATGGCTAAGATATGTAGACGGCTTCCCTGAAACGAACAATCAAACACTATTATGTACATGGTTAGCCTTTTATTGAATTTCTTACCAGTATTAACCATTTCTCAGCAAATGACTCCGCAACTTTCCAACATGAAACAGTGCTTAGAGATATACATCCCACCCGGGCATCAAACTCACAACACCTGGATAAATGTGGTAAGCAAGTAAGCCACATTGTTCATAGTTGTAAACAGTAACCCTTGAAATATACAACCGTACTGTCCGTAGCAGAATTACGTTTCCATTCATAGTCTTCCTCTGTAGAATAGTGAATAAGAGATCTGATTCGCAAATTACATGTATCAGTTAAAGTCGGGGTCGCATCCACAGATTGAAGTAACGGACCGAGTAATATATATATGTGTGTTATAGAGGGAGTAACACAACTTGTTTAGCCTTTTTTCCGTTTATGGATGCTTTTAGGCATATTTAATGTATGTATAGACCTCGGTCCGTTACTTCAACCTGTGGTCCCATCTAGTAGGCATAACATTTTGTCTATAAAAATTAAATAAGTGTATATTTGTGTAACTACGGTACATGTATTCCGCCAGTTTTAAAAATTACGAGTGCCGGCCCATTATACAGATATAATCATTTAGTAATCTTTATTTTACTGATAGTGACTCGCGGTGGTATCAGGCTATTTTGATATGCAAATGAGACAGGACATTTTTAAATTATTTATACAAATTAAATGTGTCACCCGAACAAATATTTTTATCGACACATTATAAAGTACGATCATTGCACATAAAAAAACTAAGTAGAGAGAATATAGTTTCCATTAACCTTTTATGGAAACACGGTTATCGCCCCTGATATCAGTGAAGAAATTCACGTTTCATATAAAAAGAAAAAATAATGCCAATTAATATGTCGGGTAATGGTGAATGAATGTTTATTTTGCCCGAAAAATGTTATATCTAAAGAATGGACAAAAAAAATATTAGAGCATGGGCGTCTATTAGAATCTTTACTGTACGTCTCCCAATATTATAACCTGGCATGTGGGACTCTATGTTTAATTGTGAAATATTTTATATATTTTTGATTAAAATGATTGTTAACATTATGAAAATAACATATTCCAGTAAATATGACATAAATTTACTTATACAGATATGTAAATGACCTGATAAAGTAAATTTAAGCTGAATTCAACAAGTGACCCAGTCAACGGTAGCCGTTTGTTTGTTGGGGTTTAACGGCCTAGCAACAGCTAAGGTCATTTAAGGCCTCGTCAATGGGTTTAGTACTAAATCCCATATATTACCTGTACAAGTACATGTACATTTTCAAGTACATGTACAAATGGGGGGAAAATACCAAATCAGAACTGAATATTTACAATAACAAAACTATATATTCAGCCCAGAAATCAGAATAATCCTGATTTGATGCCAGGTCCTCGCCACACCAGAATCACTTGGCCCCTCCCAAAATCAGTAGGATCAGTAATAATCTTACTACTTTTATAATGGGCAATAACCAAATTAAACTCCCAGGTAACAAAAGAGCCAAAGATAAAAATGTACCGGAGGGTCAAACCAGGCAAATAGTGATTCCTATATGGAGGAACCACTACCATTAATTCACGCCGTCTCGTTCGCCCGACCACCACCCACGTAAAGTGTTGTATTACTTTGTAATAGTCTTTTTTTTTTCAGATGGAAAATATACAAATTAGGTCACAATTAACAACTAAAGTGTAAATCAGATCTGATTAGCTATTCTGTAGAGGAAGCCTACATGTATGATTTGTTTGTTTGTTGGGGTTTAACGGCCTATCAACAGCTACGGTAATTTAAGGCCGGGTCAATGGGTTTGGTACTAACTCCCATATAGTACCTGTACAAGTACATGCACATGTTCAAGTACATGTACAAATGGGGGGAAATCCTAAAATCAGAAATGAATATTTACAATAAAAGAACTATATATTCAGCCCTGAAATCAGGATGATCCTGATCTGATGCCAGGTCCTCGCCACACCAGAATCACCTGGCCCCCTCCCAAACACAGTAGGATCAGTAATAATCTTACTACTTTCATAATGGGCAATATCCCAATTCAACTCCCAGGTAACAGAAAGAGCCAGAGATAATCAAAGTACTGAAAGTACAGAACATAGGGTACTACAAGAATTCCGCCACGGAAGCGGTGCAGCGCCTGAAAATGCCTTGTCGGTACAAAACAATGTTGTAGCAGGATTTTTGTTAAAGTTTCTGCATTACTTTGACATCGCCATGTTTACTTCTGTTTTGTGAATGAAATAGTTGGCCCCGGATCGAGTATATTAAAACATACAAATGACGTCATTGGGGAAACCGCTGACAACATTTTCAATGTATGGAAGCCCAAACTTGTTAGAATTTTTTTTTTGTCGTATTTTCAGTACTTGCATTAAATAATATGGGTATTAATCTACGCTGGATGTGTTATACTGTCATTAATTTGTTCCCTGACTGTAATTTATCACTTACTGACTTATTGACCCCCTTCCCTGAACGTAGAATTGACACTCATGTTGGCGTGTATTGGCCACCATAGACAAATGTCAATCAGGCAGAATTCGGGAATGTCACTAAAATCCGCTGTAAATCCATCGATAGAATGAGGATTAACATCAGTTAGACCCACACGTGCGAGTTTTGTTGCGACACAATCGCGATCATTAAACAAGCTGGGTCAACATACAGGTAGCTGTAACCCCTTGCTATCGTTTGTGTGTTGAACGCGTCGCGTGTTGTTTATCCGGTGGAGAGTATTCGGAGTGGAGTTAACTCTGCCGAAAACTATAGCCTGTTACTAAATTTAGCGATGACCGCACGATTTGTGACGCAAATGGGGGCAAATCACGCGCAACAAAATAATCCGATGTATTTTTGTTCGTAGAACATCCGTTGTTGATATTGTTCAGTGCAACGTTGAGTAACACAATGCATTATGTTGTTATGGTTACTCCAAGATATCACTACGGACTAGCCCATCGAGGGGGGTCTAGGGCGTGGCTAACTGTCCGAGGCGATTACAATACATAGGTTACCATATGTGAAAACGTGTATGAGGGCCAAACCAGGCAAATCGTGATTCATATGTATTACTTTTATAATAGTTGTTTTCAGATGGAAAATATACAGATTATGTCACAATTAACAACTAAAGTGTAAATCAGATCTGATTAGCTATTATTTAGAGGAAGCCTACATGTATGAATGGAATCGTAACTCTGCTACAGACAGTACATGAGTATATTGCAAGAGTTATTGTTCGCAACTACAATAACATGGTTCAATAATAATGAGACATACATATCTCTACATGTATCAAACCATTGAAAACTGACATTCTGATCTGCATATAAAAAATGTCACTTCGGCTAATTCTGCGCACCGGCTAATGCACAATTCACGTAATGTTTCTCCCAGATTATGTCAGAATAAATTATGTTTATTTTGGAATAAACCAGCTGATTAACGGTATATTAAGTCACAATTTTATCCCATTCCGATAGTTTTGTAAAAGGTTATTCAGAACATGTTCAAAATGATTAGTAGTCCTGCTGACTAAATTAGCTTCATAAACCAATAATACACATGCAAATACAAATGTATACCGACATTGATTATCATTTTATTCCCGTATTATTCGCAAAGCTCAAGGACAAAATGGACTGTTATGTTGACCAAATTTGGCTGGGTCTCCACTAGGCGGATACAGAAAATAGACGACAGATGAAATATTAAAAGCCATCCGTTTAGCTTGATTATCTCGGCTAAGAACTGCCTTGAATGTTCAGGGAATTTAGACTGAATATGGACATTTTCACGAAAATTATTAGTAGGTGAGCAGAATTAACAGACACGATTGTAATCCCAACAAACATACAGTCTCCACCCCGCCCATATTTCGTGAGGTCACCCCAATGAAGCAAAGAAATCCGTCATCACCACCCCAGACCAAACATGGATACCCCCTGTACAAATGATTTTTAGGAAGCCCACCCACCGCAATACAAATACTTAATAGAAATACTGCACTTCAATTGTTTTACTTGTTTGATCACTGTTGTTATAGTTTTCTAAATGGTGTAAACACGTGACTTTCTGAAAACACTTGTCTTAAGAAAACAACATGAATAATCAGACATGTACGATATTGGTGTGTGCAAAGCCACATACACGGTGCGAAGCAGGGTACACTTACTTAATAGAAATACTGCACCAGCCATTATTCATGATATTTCGGGGAAAAAGTCACAGTGTACCTGGATTCGCACACCTACATTTTTTACTTATTTGATCACTGTTGTTACAGTTTTTTAAACACATTTGACTTTCTGAAACACTTGTCTTAAGAAAACTGCATGAATAATCTGATATTTTATACTCCATCCCCACCCCCACAGCCATTTGTGGAAACAAGTAGGTATTTTCTGAATACAATGACGTCGGCTAATTCTGCGCACCTATAATGCTTTCCAAACAAATTGATAAGTCATTAACTTTCCCATATTCAGTCAAAACTTCCTGAATATTCAACGCAGTTCAAAGACGCATGTGACTTAAATTGTGTGATGTATGAAATCACATGCGCGTGTTTGCAACGTCACATATGATAGTGTACTGTAAACAAAATGGCGAACAGCATACTGGATCAGCATAGGAAAATTGGTATTAAACGTGAAGCACATATTTTATTGTGATGTACGAAAGACTAAATTTGACATGAATGGCACATTAGCCGATTTGCAGAATTAGCCGAAATGACAGAACTAATACTATAATAGGTCCAATAGTACTGGCGTCCCGGGTCGTTTCGCACCGATTACCCGTTCGCCCCGCGGGTCGATTCGCCCCCGGTGACCTGTTCGCCCCGGGTCGGTTCGCTTCGGGTCGTTTCTCCCCGCTCATAATCTAAGTAGAGGGAGCGATATGTGATGTAGAGGGAGCGATATGTGATACGCAAAGTTAATGGTGAAATAATTTAAATAATAATATCTGTCACGTTAGCCACCGTTTCATATAGAAAGATATGTAGATAACATATCCCTATATGAAACAGCCCACCTCATAACCAGATCCAACACAAGTTTAAAATCGGGGCGAATCGATCCAGGGCGAACCGACCCGGTGCGAACGGGTAATCGGGGTGAAACGACCGAGGACCAGTACTGGCCTCAAGAGGAGTTTCCAATAAAAAAAATGACCGCAGAAAGAGGTGGGTGGGTGGGGTGGGGCAGAGGATGCTTGTGGTGTGTGTGTGTGTGTGGGGGGGGGGGGGGGGTGCGAATGAAAGTTGTGTATTTTTTTTTAAAAGTGGCTAAAAGCCTAAATAGACAATAATGACATTAACAATGTCAATGGGAGTTGAAAAAATATTTTTTTTTATTGAATTGTTGGACTGAAAACATATATTCAAAGTGAATCTACAAGTATCTAGGTGCCACAAACACACACTGACACAGAGTCCGAGATGCAGCATAATTTAAACAACAATTGTGGAAACAAAATTGATCGCGAAAACCAATGACTCGGCACATGTTCTATCTATCTATCTCTGTCCATCTATCTTTCTGGACATTAATGATTGTTAAAAGTGCTGTCGAAGCCAGCACGAATCAAATATTGGTCAACAGTAATAAATAAATAAGTCCTACCTGAATTATATAGGCTAACACCTGTAAACATTCGATAGGTTATATTAAAATAATAATACGCATGTAATTCGCAAAAAAATAGCTTCCCAATGAAATTTAGTTTAAATAGATTATATAGGCTGAAACGAACTGTTTCGTGTCGGCAATATGACCAATCATTGTATTATTACGCGTTTGACAGGTAAAATGAAATAAAGCAAGCAACACACATTGATAATGACAAAACTCACTTCCTAATATTATACATGTATGTTATTAGTTGATTGAATTCTGGATATAGCAAACGTATCTATACCTTTTAAAAGATTTTATTTTCGGAATTACTTTTTATAGCGTAACTATAATTAACACGGAATATGGTATGACGTCACACATGTAAATAAAATCGCATCTTACGATAAATAGTTTACTTTTTAAACTTAAATTTGTTATTTGTTGGTATATTACATTAAAAAAAGTGTCCTGTGTCCAATAAATTGGACACATGACACTATGGCTTTTAGTAAAAAGGTTCACATATTGAATATAAGGGTACGAGGCGTTCCAAATGAGGCTCCATACGGGATAATCTATCTACTTGCATTATACTTGCATTATGCTCCTGTACCATCCGTAGGCTGAGTTAATAACAATTAACTGCTAAAGTGCGGTACGGGAGTTACTGTTCGCCACTAGTCAAAATGATGGTTGTACTTATTGCTCTCTGAAAATAACGATATATTTGGAGGTTATTTTCACCACTAGCATTCAAAGAGTTAAATTTGACATGCTTTTCTCTGACTACTGTAGTATAGAGATTTAGGATAAATGACAGAATTCTGTATACATATTTTAGTGTCGCTCTGGTGGATTACACAGAAAATGTCAACATTGTCGTACAGATTGCAAATGTCTGTTCTTGGGGCGACTGTTCTTTTGAATATAAAGTAGAACAATTGTGTTACAAACATAGATACAAGCACCTGATTCATCACAGAGAATTTCAAGATCAAGAATGAAGATTGCTGGATATTTTAAGATATTCATCATGTTTTATTTGTTATTTTGATTACCATTACTTTTTTTTTACTAAACATGCTAAATGTAGGGCAATGGTGTTATTTGAGGGTCCTCATGTCTGATTCGTATTTATTTGCGAAAGCTTATTGTCCAGTTCCGCGATTTCCTCCTTCGGTAGCAGATAACAACTGTTGCTCGCGTGCCAGGTGTGCGCATCCAGCAAGGGAGCTAATCGCAGGTATGCAAGGGACATAATCATGCAACTACTAAAATTCCCCAGTTGGGCGGAGTCTAAGAAAGTAGTTCTATAAAACTGTGACTTTTCGAAATCGATATTTCACGGGCGCATCTGGTATTTCACGGGTGTAAGATGGATTTAGATTTCACGGGTAAAACACGGTAATTCATGGATAGTCATAAAAGAAATATGTTTTCAAAATGATAGGACATTTGTCAAAACATAAAATAAAGGCGAAAGTGAAAAATGTACATGTACAAGTTTGGTTACCATGGCAACCAGTTGTAAGCACATAACTAGTTGTGTAATAAATAGAATAACAACCGGTCTGTTTTTGTTACCGAAAATATTTACCTCAACAGTGGGAATTGGTGATCTACTAGTTGGCATGCAGGGGAAAAATGTTTTTAGCTCACCTGTCCGTCGTCCGTCCGTGAACATTTTCAAACGTCTTCTCCTCCCGACATAAATTTTCACACTGATATCAGGGGCGATAACCGTGTTTCCTTGAAATGTTAACAGACATTATTATTTATTCTCTGTATTTATTTTGTGAAGTGCAATGATCATACTTTATAATCTGTCGAAAATGTTAATTTTTCAGGTGTGGCATCTAATTAAAAAATATCATGCCTCATTTGCATATGAAACTAGCCTGATACCGCCGCGCGTCACTGTCAGTAAAATAAATGTTACTAAATGATTATATCTATATAGCGGGCACTCGTAATTTTTAGAAATGGTGGAATAGTGACACAATTATACACTTATTTAATTCCTATAAAGAACAGTTTGTGCCTACTGAGTGGGCATGTACTATGTCTATATATTGAATTGAAACTTCATGTATTTTTTTATCAACAGCCACATTTTCATTCCATATCCCACCCATACGGCTTTCATGCCCAAGGTCAAGGTAAAATGTCTTTAAATGTTTTGAAATATTTGCGTTAACGTTTTTAAGTACACAATTTATTTCTCTGCAACCGTCGGATTGTTTGTTTTTTGTTTCTTGTTGTTTAACGGCCTATCAACAGTTATAAGGTCATGTACGGCCGGGTAAACGGGTTCGATCCCGTTTTAACTGATGGATTGGGGGGGGGGGGGGGGGGTTGGGGGGGGGGGGGTTGGTTGGGGGCTTCACGTACTGATTTTGTGTCCGGGGCGGGGCTAACTTGAATACCCATTGGTATATTTTCATGAAAACTCGCACGTTCATGGACCACAACCCAAAAGTGTGCTGTGCACAATAATCACAACGCTTGCCTCACTAATATTCCAGTGTTCTCGTTTTGTTTGTTCACGCATTGATTTTGTGTCCGGCACATAACTCGAATACCCATTGAATTATTTTCATGAAACTTCACACATTCATAGAACATGGCACAAAGGTGTGTCACGTGCAAAAATCACAATTCTTGCCTCACTAACTTTTAACTCACCTGAGACGAAAGCTCAAGTGAGAATTGTTACTGCTTTTCGTCCGTCCGTCAACACTTTTCCGACCTCTTCTTCTGAACTGCTTGGCCAATGTTGACCAAACTTCACGGGGATGGTTTATGTGTTACTCCTTTTCAGATTTGTTATCCAAGATAGCCGCCATAGAAAAGAGCTCAAATCATTTTTAAAAAATCTTCTCACGAACCGCCAGACCAATTGTGACAATACTTGGCATATATGATCGATAGTCAATGCTCTTTCAGACATGTTAAAATAATGACTCCGAGATCAGAAATGGGTGGGGCCCGGGTGGTCAAGTTGGGGCCAAATTTCAAATTTAACCAAATATGGTCATGTTATATATAAAATCAAAGGTATCGAGGAGAAGACGACTCTGGAGCATTTTTCTTTGTCGAAATTGTATGATTAAGTCATCCAATATGGCTGCCGAAAGGTCATCATTTTAATACAGATTGCAAAGGTCTCACGGGACAGTGGGCGCCGGTCTGTCTCGCCGGTACGGTTTCGCGTGAGAATTTAAGGTATTTTCCGGGCATTTGTAGCGAAAATTTGAGATGGTTATGACCCCGCTTTGGAATCATTTTCAGGAAATGATGTGGTGTTACAAGTGATAGAACAAGACATAGCAAAGTATATATATGTGCCTCATATTTTCATGAGAACAATTCCAACATTCAGTCGTGTTGAAATTTCTGGCCAAAAATAGGTGGGTGTGAAAAATTAATTAAACACATCTGATGCGGTTGCTGAATTTTTATTGTGGCGCGCGATTTGTACTTAATTTGCGAGTATTTTTCAATACTTGTCGCAAGAGCCTCCTTAACTGATTGTGAGGGGCGATGATTTTTATAAGTCACGCGCCGCCCTCAGAAAAGCAGTCAATTTTGGCTATTTTCAACCGTCCCGTGATGCCAAACGTCTTCTTCTCATGAACCTCTTGGCCGATGCTGGTCAAGTTTCAGAGTTATGGTGAGTGGGTGAAGCATTTTCATATTTGTTAAAATTGACGTCGTCACATAATCCAAGATGGCCGCCGTAGAAAATTAGGTAAAATTCTTAAAAACTCTTTTCACGAACCGCCAGACCAATTTCGATGAAACTTGGCAGGAATGATTGATAGTCATTGCTCTTACAGATTTGTTAAAATGATGACCCCGGGATCAAAAATTGTCGGGATTTCAAATTAGACCAAATATAGTCAAATCGAAGGCATCGAGGAGACGATCACTCTGGAATTATTTGTTGTCGAAATCGGACACGTCATCCAAGATGGCTGCCGGCAGGTCATCCTTTTATTATAATATATTCCGTCATCTCATGGACGGCTTGGCCGATGCTGGTCAGATTTCACAGTTATGGTGCGTGGGTGAAGCGTTTTTATATTTGTTAAAATGGAGGTTGTCGCATAATCCAAGATGGCCGTCGTAGAAAATTAGGTCAAATTTTTAAAAAATCTTCTCACGAACCGTGTTAATTTTATATTATTATAATTTTTATATCAAGCTTGAATTGCCACTTTGATATCAAGGGTAATAACCCTGACTCCTTAAAATGTTAATGGAAACAACTAGTTATTATCTCTGTTTATATTTTATGTGCAATGATAATATTTTGTAACAAGTCAATACAATTATGTATTCAGGTGACACATTTAGTTGGTATAAATAATTGAAAAATCGACTCATTTGCATATCAAAATAGCATGACACGACCGCGTGTCTCTTATCAGTAAACTTAATATTACTAAGTAAATATATCTCTGTTGCGGGCACTCGTAATTTTTCAAAATGTTGGAATAGTTACACAATTACAGTCGAACCTGTGCTAAAGACCACCTCCGAATAGCAATCACCTGGCTGTAAAGGCCACACACATTTGTTGTTCCAATGGCACAATTACTATATAAATGACCCTGCGAATAAAGACCACCTGTGAACAAAGACCAGATTTTTCACTTCCCATGGCTGGCCTTTATACACAGGTTTGACTGTATACACTTATTTAATATTTAATTCCTATAAAGATGGGCCGTTAAGCACCATTCCATTCCATTCCTATAAAGAACACTTTGTGACAAACAGATGGGATCCCAACTTTAATAATGTTCAACTTACGCTGAAGGATGTCTGGCACCCAGTCATTAAGTGCAAAGGGTCCTGCCTTTGCACTTAATGACTGGGTGCCAGACTTGTCTTATCAGCTCATTCACAAACACCACATCATACACAACTATTGTCACATGAAATCCCCAGTAGGTGTACAGTACAAAGTCCAGTGACATAGCCAGGGGAGGGGAGGAACGGGTGTACAATGGGTGCTATCGCATCCCTTGACATTTGGTCAGGTGTGTATTTCTTTATTTTAACATACGTTTTCTGGGGGAAATAACTACCTGTATAATATATATGAAAAGTATAGCTTTAAAATCACTACAATCGAAGAAACTGAACGTATGTTCTCGCACCCCATACCAAACTCGATTCACAATGCACACTCCCTCGGCAAGTGCAGCGCAAAGTTGCAGAAGTATTTTTTGACATACAGCCGTTTGAATGTGTGCTTGTGAGTAATATTTCTCAGACTTGTGTAAGGCAATGTTTTCATGTAATGTGTGATGACCGTACTACGGCAGCTTAAAAGGGACATGCGCACTTTTTTTTCTAAGTCGTTCCCACGACATAGCATCTCGTTACCACGAAATAGCATCTCGTTCCCACGAGATAGCATCTCGCTACCACGAGTTAGCTATGTCGTTCCCACGACATATCATCTCGTTCCCTCGAGATAAGATCTCGTTCCCAAGAGATAGGATCTCGTTACCACGAGTTAGCTATGTCGCTCCCACGAGATAGCATCTCGTTACCACGACATAGCATCTCATTCCCACGACATAGCATCTCGTTACCACGAGTTAGCTATGTCATGGGAACGACATAGCATCTCGTTCCCTCGAGATAGCATCTCGTTCCCACGACATAGGTAGACAATGAAAATGAGGCATACTGACTAGCCATATTTCTTTCAGCCAGAGTTGAATATAGTCCGGCAGCCAAAAGCCGATGTTGGGCTTTACCTTGTTTTGAATAACTTAGGTCCAGGGCTTCTCGTTTTGAAATCCAACTGATGACAAACTGTCACCCTTGAGCGTTTTGAGAAATTTGCATAAATTCAAGATGGCTGCCAAATAGTGTGCCATATAGTTGCATTCACATAATGAAATTAAGCAATTTAAGAGCGTAAACTGGGTATATGTGACATAGTGATGAAAATTGGCAACTTCGAATTTCAATTCCTTAACTGCGATATGGATTTTTTTTATAATCTTGAGTTTACTGAAACAATGAGTGTTTGTTTTTGTAACTTTGCAGTGAAACTGAAAAATAGTCTATATAGCAGAACTCCAAAATGGCCGCCAATTAGAAATATATTACATAATACGTGCAATCGTATATCTACATAAGAAAACATATATAATTGCACTCAGACCATGTATTAGAGCAAATGAGCATACGAATATTGTATTTAGATACACAATGATTTTAGTACCTTAGGTACGCAATTATATCATTGTTTCAACAGCATTAGTCCAAGATGGCCGCCAACTATATTGATATTATTGTAGCAAATAGCTTATATAATTACACTCGGATGTCACATCTATGTATTAAAGGTACATGCCCACGCAGTAGGCACAAACTGTTCTTCATAGGAATTAAATAAGTGTATAATTATGTCACTATTCCACCAGTTCTAAAAATTACGAGTACCCGCTATACAAATATAATAATTTATTAATTATCAATTTACTGTTAGCGACGCGCGGCGGTAACAGTCTATTTTGATAATGTGCGGGGACGACGACTTTCACATCACGGCTTGCGGTGCGCATGCGCAGTATACTACGCGCGCCAGTAGGCTTCCCAATATGTAAACAAGAATATCAACATGTCGAAACTACGGGGCGCCAAGTGGGACATGGCTCAATTTTGTCAACAAAATTCATTTTTGTGCCACAAAATTCAATTCTGTGTCACAAAATTCACCATTGTGTCTGTGCCACAGAATTCAATTCTGACAATCATCACTTTTGTGCCATAAAATTCAATTCTGTGTCACAAAATTCAATTCTGTGCTACAGAATTCAATTCTGTGTCACAAAATTCAATTATGTGTCACAAAATTCAATTCTGTCAATTCTGCACACGCATGTAAGAAGGACTACCATTGGTCAGAAACTGCACTGGAGAAATGGGTCACGGTCGCCGATCTACACATTCAATGTCGATGATTCATTTCTCATTCTGCCCATGATTCATTTCTCATTCTGCCATTTTGCTTCAACTATCTCCAAACAGTCAAACGTTGACAAACCCATTCGTATTTAAACTCATTTGGCGTTATTAATTGTATACAATTAACAATTCATGTACATGTAGATCTCCCGCGAGTACTGACGTCATTTATTGTGTATCGCAAGGTACATCTGCCCCAGTTAAATCAATAATACACGCGCTGTGGCCTGTGTTCTGACTGCTGTCTGTGTTATAAACAGAATGTGTGTATTGGGCCATTTGAGGAAACCATTTGTAGTATTTGTGTAGATACCATGGATACTAAGATGGTGTATACTGTAAATAATGCATGTAGACACATAGTGGCGAACACGTAACTTCGCAACTAGTAGACACAGATCCAATACCATTTGTTTCACAAGGTTAGATATACTGTTAGAATACGATGTCATCTAATGTCATTTTCGAGCATAAAACGTTACCTGATAAATAGAATACCAGGCTAGATGTTTTTAATGTTAATATCAAGTTTATCAGGCTCGGCTCGGAAACGGTAGGAATTCCTCGGCAAGCCTCGGAATTCCTACGCGTTTCCTAACCTTGCCTGATAAACTTGATATCCAAATACACTAGCCTGGCATTCTCTATATATGGGCATGCTCTCAGGTCTAGCTATGTCCCGGCTACTTTATGTTTGACCCTGTTTACATAATTGAGGGAAAATTCTGAATATTTTTCTTATTTCTCCTTCAAAGTATATATGCTTATATGGTGTGACCACTCATTTGTAATCATAATATAGCCAAAATAACTGTCCATAAAGAAGTATAATATTGATATATTGGGTTATATTTTCGCATTGAAATATATAAACCTGCAAGTGTACTCCACCATCTAGTAAAATGGACTAAGACCGATCTCAACCAATCAACGTAGAGATGACATAGACTATCCTACGGAAACTAATTTTTGTGGACAAAAATGAATTCTGTCCCACAAAACTGAATTTTCTTCACAAAACTCAATTTCTGTCTTACAAAATTGAATCCTTTATAACAAAAATGAATTTTGTATACGAAACGTATGCAGAATTGAATTTTGTGACACAGAATTGAATTTTGTGACACAGAATTGACAGAATTGAATTTTGTGACACAGAATTGAATTTTGTGACACAGAATTGAATTTTGTGATTTTTAGTGTTACAAAACTCAATTTTGTACACATAATTAACCTGTCCTGCATGGCGCCCCGTAGAAACGTCCAGGACGGAAATTGTATGAATCGGCGTCGGCCAAACAAAAGGCGAAATGTCTGAGGGATAGGCAGTACAGACAGAGAGAGAGTGGTTAATATTGGCGACCAGATCACCAAATGGAAAGAGTTACGTGGAGATTTAGATTTGGACTCGAACAGAGATTTTTCTTCTCAACTTCCGATACTTCACTGCGCAAGTCAAAGATGTGATATGATTGACCGTGTCACGTGACGCGTATTGGTAAAAATAGCAAGAGGTCGGAAAATACCCTTTCTGGTCGTGGCATATAAAATGCGATTGAACACCAATTAACACGCGCCGTAATTAAAAATAACTCGTTAGTGGGTATAGACAAATGGCTCATATAAGGCATGACATAAAATGAAAAGTAGTAGTACAGTGTAACCTGCTGCGTGGGCATGTACCTTTAAGTCAAGATGATTTTTTTTTCTTAACTCAATATACACCATTAGACAACGTTCAATAACAGAAGTCCGACATGGGCGCCGGATAATAATATAGTTCATTCTACTAGTAATCAAATCATATACTGATATAATATTTAAAATAGTACATTTGGTTATATACGTTGGATTATTCAGTTTATTTTGGAAAGCCTTCTTGTCTTGCCATTCCACATCAACATTCATGCTGCAAATATTCTAACACCAAATCCAAAATGGCTACCAAACTTATATAGTGGGGCGTTGGTAGGAAGATGTAGGGTGGAACTTTACAGTAAACTTTAATGAATTCATAATTTGAATAAATACAAGAGGTTTTCTTTCATACCATTGGTTCCAACAGCTTCACTGCTCAACATGTTTACTGTGAAATCACACGAAATGACTAACCTGGCTAGTACAAATGATACATATATATATTTCCAACGTTCCATTAGCCTTATTCCAGTTTCTGGCTAACATTACTTGCGTTAAACCAGTTTAACATGCATACATTGTGACATAAGTTTTCTTTCTGCGAAATGTACATAATTTCCACAAAAGGACGGTATGTACATAGTGATTGATGTACAACCTTTTGATATCACTTATCATTTGGTAAACTGCAGGTAATCGATAGATTTTCAAATTGTTATTGATTATGTAGAGAATATATTTGTATGATGAGATAATGTAATGTTTCTATACCATTCTTCTTTTCAATTATAAGTCGGAATTCAACGTCTGACATACATGTACAGTTGATTTTATTACATAAAACTCAATATGGAGTGCATGCATATGATATTTTAAAATAATAAGATATGAAATCGTGAGAGTACGCAAATGCTGAACAAATAAATCAAATTTAATCACACACTCAATAATTCTGAGAAAAACACTGATATAATGTAGAATAAATACTATAGTGTGGACACAATGAATACACATATAAATTATATATATGACATTCATTCCAGTTGTGCCACTACTAAATACTCTATCACGGTAACAACAACTGTTATAGTCATTGCAGACAGCAATACACATAGTACGCAACACAATATACAACATGCCAGCCTTCAAGGTATCATACAATGGATATAAGGAGTGCAGTAATCACGACATTTACTATACGTATATGACAATGCGGAACAACGTAGCTGACATCCCTTGCGGCTAGGGTTTTTGTGTCATCATATCTTCTTCTTTACTTATAATCATATCGACAATATTAACTTTCATTTCATGTATACTGTGTATTTCGTTATGATTAGTTTGTCTTTATCGTATGATATATTATTCTTTTGTTATTGCCTTGTACGTATGTTGCTGTCCTTTTGAAGCATGATGGCGAGGTAAGCGGGAGGTTTGTTAAACAGGTTCAACCATACCAGTGGTCTGTTTGATGCACTGTCCTGTCCAAGGTGGCATCCTTCTTGTCATGTCTCCATACATAATCAATACATTACAATTAAACCACGCAACAGCTAAACACAGGTTAGCGGTTCATACGCAGTTGTACGTACATACATCGGGTCCATAAATTAATAACATCTTGGCTAAGTGAATTAATTGCACCAATTGAGTGGATGCATGTGGTGTTCGCCAGAAAAGTGGAACACAAGCATTGTGAAAACACTCCATTTGAACATGTATTTGTCAATACCTGTGTTAGCAGATAACATTACACCATTTGTCCAATTTTGTTTATAAAATAAATCACTTTTGATATATAACGTATGAAATTGCATGGTTATATTGGCTGACAGGTTCATCGGTATGATAACTAATATATTTGCTTAAGAAAAGCATTATTTGCAAAACCAAGAATAAAAAGAAAAATAGCTGTTATAAACGATTTGATTGTTACTATAAGGTAATTCTAGTTATATTGGAATACCAACTTGGAAGTCTGTTACATGTAGTGACACATGTGTCAGCGTACATGTATAAAGAAGTTATAGAACATGTTACTTTATTCACAATTAAAATTATCCTATAACAGCTGGACTGAACTTAATTATATGACTTAATTACTAAACGATACTTGCTATAATTTATATTTGGCAGCCGTCTTGGACTTCTGCTATTGGAACACGTGTCTAATTACATAACAAGGTTACAGAAGAACACAAAATTTACATAAATATGTGTGTTTTCTTTGAAATAGGTCAACGTGATATTTCATATTGTAATCATTACACAATATGATTGTCATTGCAAGGTAATTTATATCTGGCGGCCATCTAAAGCTTCTTCTATTCTACACAATTGTCTAATATTGCATTTGAAAGTTACATAAAACGTTCAATATGTCCATAAACTTGAGATATGTATATTAATATGCTTAAATGAATCAATAGCCCCAGTAAGTATTATGCAATTTGCGCAGTATAAGGCAACGTGACTTATTATTTTAATATTTGGCGGCCGTTTTTGACTTCTGCTATTGGCACAGATATTTAATTATATTTCTAAGTTACTCAAAACGTTCAGTGTACATGTATTCCTAAATCCAATACATCTATGCCAATTTACTACGATATGGCTCTAATATGCAGTTATAGCTTAATTATCAGTCGTTTACATTATTGTTATATGATACTATATTTATATGTGGCGGCCATCTTGGACTTCCCCTGTTTAACAACATGTATACGAACATATCGAACGTACTGAAAGCGTTTGTTGTGGCAATATATCCAATATCAGTATCATATTTGCTTTGATATAGAGCGTCAGAGTAGTTATATGTAAACTATGTCACATTTGGCGTCCATTTTAGATTTTTTCAATGTCACAGTGAATTTAATTGAATATTAAAAATATTGACAGATTATCTGATAAGTCAAGTAAATCCACTTTACTCTCTTAAATTACTTCAATACCTGACACGGCATACTATAACTGTTTGGCGGCCATTTTGAATTTATGAAAATTTCTCAAAACGGTCAAGGATGACAGAGTGTCATCAGCCGGATTCTGGATGAGGATGGTATGGACAAGCAAAATCACCAATAAAAAAACTATGTTAACCAAAACAAGGTTAAGCTTCCGGCTGTCGAACTAATATGGCGATACTTATACTTCATTTTCATTGGCTACCTATCTCGAGGGAACGAGATGCGATGTCGTGCGAACGACATAGCTAACTTATGGTAACGAGATGCTTTCTCGTGGGAACGAGATGCTATGTCGTAGTAACGAGATGCTATGTCGCTCCCACGACATAGCTAACACGTGATAACGAGATGCTATCTCGTGGGAACGAGATGCTATGTCGTGGTAACGAGATACTATCTCGTGGGAACGACATAGCTAACTCGTGGTAATGAGATCCTATCTCGTGGGAAGGAGATTCTATCTCGAGGGAACCAGATGCTATGTCGTGGGAACGACATAGCTAACTCGTGGTAACGAGATACTATGTCGTGGTAACGAGATGCTATGTCGTGGGAACGACATACAAAAACAAATTGCGCATGTCCCTTTTAAGCTGCCGTACCTATCGTCAATTTCACTCACAAGTTCATATTGGTGCGTGTACAAGCACCAAGATGAACTTGTGAGTGAAATTGACGATATATTAGAAGTTATTGCGTCGTTTCTACGCGGGCGTAGCCACGAGGACATGAACTGTCCCTAACGCGCATGTTCTTAATGTTCGGCTCTACACAACCGCTTGCGTTAATTTTGCCCGGACATCAACGTTTCTGAAAATATTTTGGCAATCTCACTCGCAAAACAGCAATCTGCTTGATTTCAAACACCATATTTAAGCATTCAAACAACAATTGACAATTGTTGGCAAGATTAGCGCAGGTGGTGGTGTCCGCAGCGTGGAAACGAAGAGATGAAATGTCCCTAACGGGCAAGGTTTTTAATTTTCTCCATACCTCTCGCGAGGGTAGCAATTTAACCCCATCTCTATAATGTAACGCATGGAAGGGTGATTTTTGCAATCGGTTATCCGGCGTGTTTGATATGTTAGCGATATAAAACTGTCACAGTTGTATCAATATATTATTAATAAAGAACATACACATGCAGAAATTGCTTATTTTACAGTGTCAATGTGTTTATCTGACATTTACATGTACATGTATATCTTGTAAATTTGAAAGCTTGATTTCGTTATGTTGAATGTTGAACAACAACTAGAGAACAGGGGCCCGTTTCACTAAAATTCTTACGACTAAAATGTTCGTAAGTGCCAAATTATGATAGTCTGTAAATTTCACATTAGCAATATTTTCTTGTAGACAATTATTGGATTTAAATTTATTGAGCATAGGCTGCATATGCAGCCTATGCTCAATAAATGTAAATCCATCAATTTAAATTTCCAGACGATCCTAAATTTGCACTTACGAACTTCTTAGTCGTACGACGCTTAGTGAAACGGGCCCCTGATGGCTTCCATGGGGAAATGATTTCCCTGTTCTATTATTTTGGCAATTTACGAGTTCTACATCAAAGATTATTTGTTTAGAGGTATAAAATATACAGTTTACTGAATTTTGATCTACATTCAACAGGTTTGGGTAAGCAATAAGGTTGCTCACAATTATTGAATGGGTCAAATTGTAGCCGTAGGTAACATATCGGAGGCGAATTATTGTAGCTAGTCAGGCATGGCCAATTAAACTGCTTCATTGCGAGTTGAGAAAAGTGGGCTTATTGACTTGCAGACAATATATTGTTGAAGGTTCCCAAACAAAACAAACAAAAATGAATGGAAAACGAAGTGAAAACAATCGTAGAAGCATAGAAACGAATATCGTTTGGTTGTTTCTGTCGTCCTTTTTAATACATGCCGTGTCGCTTACTCCTCGTTTTCATATCCTTTTCGTTCGTTTTAATTAGAACACGATGTGGCATGTCGGCACACGAATTCATCCGGTGGCAGATTGAAGAAACTGTGGCAAAGGTAATAATACATTTTAATGTGAGTAAAGGTTGTGAAGGTCAAAAGGTCAATGTCATATTAAGGACAGCATGGACGTGGTATTTGTGCACCCGTATGATGTATTGAAATAATATAGTGATCCTTTGAATGTAGGTCAAAATTTAGTAAACTATATGTTATACCTTTAAACAAATAATCTTGAATGTAGAACTCGTAAATTGCCAACAATAATAGAAGAAATGACAGAATTGAGAAACTCTGGCAAAGTTCTTAATGTGTGAAAAAGTTCAAATTTGTCAAGGTAAAAAGGGCAATGTCATACTAATTGCAGCATGGATGTGTGGCATTTGTTCACAAGTATGATGTATTGAAATACTGAAGTAAGCCATCAAGTGATGTAGAAGTTATGACAGAGTTAAACTCCAGCGAAAGTCTTAATGTGTGAAAAGGTTCAAAGTTGTGAAGGTCAAAATGTCAAAATATTAAGGGCAGCATGGATATGTGGAATCTGTCCACGACTTTGCTGTGTTGAAATATTTAAGTCATCCTTCAAGGGATATAGAAGTTATGACATAATTGAGAAACTCCAGCGAACTTCTTAATGTGCCGGACACACGGACGGACGGACTCACTGACACACGGACACATGGACACACAGTCCCAACACTATATGCCTCCGGCTCTACCGAGATCGGGGGCATAAACATAAACGAAAACGATGTAAAACCGATATGTAAACGATTGACAATCGTTCGTTTGTGGAACCAGGAACACATATGGGCTGTAATATAGCATTGACATTTGGTGAAAGTTTCAGACCAAATGCGGAATCCAACTGTCAACACGATTACGGAATTAATGGGAAATTTCACTATCAGTTTCTTCACAATTCTGACTATCACTTTCTTCACAATTCTGACGTGTTCAGAACACCGGTTCCAGTTATGTCATGAACACGTGAACACTCCCACCAATCATGTCACGAGTTCCGATGTCAAATGTTCATTTCCTTATCTATGACGTCAGAGCGGCGTATATAAAAGGTTCCGCGTGGTAACATCGCCGGATTACGATTCGAAAAACGGAAAAGATCGGTATGTTATAGAATTGTTTTGTATTACTTTCAGCTATTATATTGCATTGTACATTGGAACCTCTCTAAACCGGACACCGTAGGATGTCCCCAGGGTGTCCGGTTTAGAGGGGTTCCGCTGTAATGAAACACTCGATGACCGGTTTCTGTAATGTTCAGTCATTAACAGACAGGAAAATGAAATAAAGACTTTAAGTACATTGAAACAAACCTAAATTAAGCACAATGGGGTCCCCAGTGTGTCCAGTTTACAGGGGTTCCACAGCTCAGACAATCAAACTGCTTACTTTCAAGTACATGTACTTTGCTATATCAAATCTGTGCTGTATGCTATATTTGGTACCGGACATCGGTGTGACCATCACACTCGTCATCTCAATGGACTTGCATGTCCTGTAATGGAAGGTTATACAGCCAATTCCCACCCTAAAATATAAGCTAGCTCGACACCATATAACATGCAGCGCGGATGTGTTCCGAACGATTGAATATCGTTTAGACATCAGCTTCACATTATTTTCGTTGTTTCAATTACAAAACGATTTGTTTTCGTTTTAAACGTATCACGTTTAAACCAACGAAAACATCGTTTTCTACTTAAAGAAAAACAGCGAAAACGATATGCAAACGACTCGACATGCGTTGAAGACAATGACACAACTGAAACGATAGACATTTAAATAATTGGGAGCCGGGTATTTTAACGGAAATATCGTTTTTGCGTACAGAAACAACCAAACGATATACGTTTCTATGCATATCGGTGTACAAAACGATTAGTTCACTTCTTTTTTCATCCGTTTCCGCTTGTTTCGTTTGAGAACATTCCATACATATTCGCTGTGTATTATCTATTGCAGAACATGAAGTTCCTCATCCTCGCGGTATGCCTGCCCATGGCGCTTGCGGCCCCGAACCTGATTCTTGGATACGAACAGAACACGCTCTGTAAGTACGTGTAGGATGTAGGATGGACCTGCTAGCCGAAAGTGAAAGTGAAAGTGAAACCGTTTAACGTCCCATCAACAGCAAAGGTCATATAGAGACGGGACCACAGTTTATAAAGTCTCATCTGACAGACCAGTGGGATGGAACTACTATGAAAGTATGTTTTGATGCCCTAGGCGATGTTTGAACCACAAAAATATCCGGATTGGAAGCAGCCAGGTGTTCTAACTCCTAGACCACGACACATACCTACCTGCTAGCCGATTTTCCCCAAAACCGCTAACTAAAGTGCATTTACATGTCAAACCTAGTGCATATGGAGGGAGACATTTTAAATGTATGCATACATATGAGAGACACGCCATGTGATTTTGTGCTTTCGGACATCTGCGTAATTTCATAAAATACGTTTACAACATTTACAATATTTTCCGTAAATGGCGTCAAAAGTTGACAACATTTGTACACTGAAAATTTTGTCAACTTTTTATTTTATTAATGGAAATATTGTTAATTTTGTAAACGTATTTAATGAAATTATGCAGATGTCCTAAGGTACAAAATCACATGGCGTGTCTCACATATGTACAGTATCACTATCTCAAAAATGCCCTCACAAAATAAATTCGCTCCATGCCACTTGACCGGCATTTTTATTAACAATTCGTTCCCACGAATTAACAATTCGTTCCCTCGATTTAACAATTCGTTCCAACGAAATAACAATTCGTTCCCACGGGAACGAATTGTTAATTCGTGGGAACGAATTGTTATATCGTGGGAACGAATTGTTAATTCGAGGGAATGAATTGTTAAATTGAGGGAACTAATTGTCATTTCGTGGAAACGAATTGTTAATTCGAGGGAACGAATTGTTATATGGTGGGAACGAATTGTTAATTCGAGGGAACGAATTGTTATATCGTGGGAACGAATTGTTAATTCGTGGGAACGAATTGTTATATCGTGGGAACGAATTGTTAATTCGAGGGAATGAATTGTTAAATTGAGGAACTAATTGTCATTTCGTGGAAACGAATTGTTAATTCGAGGGAACGAATTGTTATATGGTGGGAACGAATTGTTAATTCGAGGGAACGAATTGTTATATGGTGGGAACGAATTGTTAATTCGTGGGAACGAATTGTTATATCGTGGGAACGAATTGTTAATTCGAGGGAATGAATTGTTAATTTGAGGAACTAATTGTCATTTCGTGGAAACGAATTGTTAATTCGAGGGAACGAATTGTTATATGGTGGGAACGAATTGTTAATTCGAGGGAACGAATTGTTAAATTGAGGGAACGAATTGTTATTTCGTGGGAACGAATTAAAAAACAAAATCCAATGCGAGGCTCCGTAGGAAACAGAATCCTTTTCGAAAAACAAAATAATTATCTTTCTGGAAACTAATGTCTGTTTCACGAAAGCTGCCCAAATTTTACGGCCATATAGACAATTCAAAAACAATATTTTTTTCGATAATATTAAATTAAAGGAAAATTTAAGAATGAGCCTTCTATTTATTTCGTGAAATTTGGTAAAATATTGATTTTATTGCGAAAAAACAATTTCCCCATGTTAAATCCCCATAGACATCTTCACTCTATGGGATTTAACATGGGGAAATGTTTTAGAATTTCAGAAATATTGGACCGATTTTTAAAATTTAACTTGTTTTCTTAGTTAGATCATATCCAAGCTATCTAGTCAGGTTTCGGAGTCAATTTCCCAATTTTTTTGTTTTTTGACTCCTTCCACACTTCCTTACCACTTTTTCCCCCATGTTAAATTCCCATAGACAAATCAATTTTTCGTAATAAAATCAATATTTGACCGAATTTCACGAAGTAAAAAGAAGGCTCATTCTTAAATTTTCCTTTAATTTAATATTATCAAAAAAAATATTGTTTTTGAATTGTCTATATAGCCGTAAAATGTGGGCAGCTTTCGTGAAACAGACAGTAGTTTGCCATTTTGAGAAATGCAATAGTCAAATGGTACCAGTCCTCCTGTAAAAGAACAATGACGGTTACAGCGATAACTATTTTTTCGATTTTAAAAGTCAACGAATCTGAGGTTAGAGATATACTTAAACTTTAGCAAACTAATAACGCTAATGGAAAAGTTTTAATTAGTCTTATTGTTTACCCAAGTCTTTCGACCAATGAAAGAACGGCATTTCGTCTCAATTAATCGCATATTGCTTAGCTGTCGCCAATATGTATTAAATGAATCATTAAATGTTCAGCGCTATAATTATAACTTATTTTCTCGCTCGAGATTAATTTATTAAAAAATCAATATGTAAACTATAACTAGTACATAGACTGTTTACATGAACTATTACATATGTCGCAAAACCATTTGCGACCCTCTTTAATATATCTGTCAATGAATGTCAATTTCCGATGGCGTGGAAATTAGCAAGTGTAAAACCTCTATTTAAAAAAGGGTGTCCCCGACGCCTTCAAAGTACCGTCCCATATCGTTATTAAGCTGTCTATGTAAGGTAATGGAGAGAATAATGTTTACATATTTACAATCACTTGCTCTCACAACAACCTATGAGAGGCAGTCATTTGTTTACCAGACCACTCAACGGTATATCAACGTATAGACATTCACCATCACATACAATATGTCAGGCATTAGATAAACGGCAATCTACACGCATAGCATTTTGTGATACATGTATTTCTAAAGCCTTTGATAAAGTATTGCATAAGGGGTTAATATTTAAGCAGAACCAAAATGGATAAAAACTACTTATCGAATAGGAAACAGTCCGTGTCAATTCCGTCCACAACCTCAGATACCAAATTAATTACTGCTGGCGTACCTCAAGGTTCGGTACTGTGCACATTTCTCTTGATAATATATGACAATGGCATAACTGATCATCGACTAGACTACGTGTACATGTAGCTCCTGATCAAATAGCACACTCCTGTAGCCTGATAAACAATATCAAACTCCTTGCTAGAAGCATGACGGTTGTCTTCATAAAGGAATGGCGACAGTGCAGTGCAGGCTGATTTGGAACTACACTGGTCGAAAAACACATAAGCCACAGTAGCCAGTTTCACTAAACTTCGTACGACTAAAATGTTCGTAAGTGCAAATTTAGGATCGTCTGGAAATTTCAATTCATGGATTTGCATTTATAGAGCATATGCAGCCTATGCTTAATACATGTAAATCCAATAATTGTTCACGAGAAAACTGTTAATGTGAAAGTTTCAGACTGTCATAATTTTGCACTTACGAACATTTTAGTCGTACGAAGTTTAGTGAAACGGCCCACAGGAGTCCATGTTTAATACATATACTATTATAGTATAATTCATGTAAGATCCCCAATATATATTTATAGTTCGCTCTACTTTCTAGGCCAATCGCTGGGCAGCATTGTATCCCACTTATTTCACATATTGCAAGGTTTAACATCAATACGTTACATATTACCAGACTTTAATATAGGAATGAATGGTCTTTTTGTGGAATGTATCGGGGGTATAAACTTGGAAAAGTCGCGGGAATACTGGACGAAGGCCGGAAGGCCTCGTCCAGTATTCCCGCAACTTTTCCAAGTTTATATCCCCGATAAATTCCACAAAAGGCCATTCATTCCTTATAATTCCAGCATTTGAAATAAATTCATCAAGAAAATGTGTTTATTTTGACAGACGGCAGCCATTTGTTTACATTGACAGCACTGACAGCGCACCTGTAGAAAGTAGTTCGGTGTGTGAGTTTACTGGGATATAACTTTTGGACAGAGACTAACTGATCGACAGGAAATGGAAAATCAATACTTGAATGGGACATTGCAATGTACACTTAGCTGAACTATAAGTTATTGTTCACATATTGGATTTGTCAGGAACTAAATGCTGCGGTCACTAGCGCTCCCTCGCATTTAATTCCTAAACACTAAATTATACAACATTGTATTTCACAGCCGATATGGGCGCCCTGAAGACTGAGAGTCAGTTCCTCCTGGATCTGATAGGAGACGATTTTACAGACCAGGACTGCCAAGCCTTGTGTGACAAAGTGGGGAAATATTTGGTTAACTCATGTCCATCCATCTGCAAAAGGTGACATATCATACACAACGCAATATTGTCCTGGCGCCTTTGAACATCTATTGGCAATCTCAACACAACCGCATGAGTTAATCTTGCACAGATGTAACCGTTTCCGAACATCTACTAGCAATCTTAACACAACCGCATGCGTTAATCTTGCACAGATGTAACCGTTTCTGAACATCTACTAGCAATCTCAACACAACCGCCTGCGTCAATTTTGCCCAGATGTAAACGTTTCTGAGCATCTACTAGCAATCTCAACACAACCGCCTGCGTTAATCTTGCCCAGATGTAAACGTTTCCGAACATCTACTAGCAATCTCAACACAACCGCCTGCGTTAATCTTGCTCAGATGTAAACGTATCTGAACATCTACTAGCAATCTCAACACAACCGCATGCGTTAATCTTGCCCAGATGTAAATGTTTCTGAGCATCTACTAGCAATTTCAACACAACCGCCTGCGTTAATCATGCCCAGATGTAAACGTTTCCGAACATCTACTAGCAATCTCAACACAACCGCCCGCGTTAATCATGTAAATGTTTCTGAGCATCTACTAGCAATTTCAACACAACCGCCTGCGTTAATCGTGCCCAGATGTAAACGTTTCCGAACATCTACTAGCAATCTCAACACAACCGCCTGCGTTAATCATGCCCAGATGTAAACGTTTCCGAACATCTACTAGCAATCTCAACACAACCGCCCGCGTTAATCATGCCCAGATGTAAACGTATCTGAACATCTACTAGCAATCTCAACACAACCGCCCGCGTTAATCATGCCCAGATGTAAACGTTTTCCGAACATCTACTACTAGCAATCTCAACACAACCGCCCGCGTTAATCATGCCCAGATGTAAACGTATCTGAACATCTACTAGCAATCTCAACACAACCGCCCGCATTAATCATGCCCAGATGTAAATGTTTCTGAGCATCTACTAGCAATTTCAACACAACCGCCTGCGTTAATCGTGCCCAGATGTAAACGTTTCCGAACATCTACTAGCAATCTCAACACAACCGCCCGCGTTAATCATGCCCAGATGTAAACGTTTCTGAACAACTACTAGCAATCTCAACACAACCGCATGCGTTAATCTTGCCCATATGTAAATGTTTCTGAACATCTACTAGCAATCTCAACACACCGCATGAGTTAATCTTGCCCAGATGTAAATGTTTCTGAACTTCTACTAGCAATCTCAACACACCGCATGAGTTAATCTTGCCCATATGTAAATGTTTCTGAACATCTACTAGCAATCTCAACACACCGCATGAGTTAATCTTGCCCAGATGTAAATGTTTCTGAACATCTACTAGCAATTTCAACACAATCGCCTGCGTTAATGTTGACCAGATGTAAATTTTTCTGAACATCTACTAGTAGTCTCAACACAACCGCCGGCGTTAATCTTGCCCAGTTGCCAACGTTTCTGAACATCCGTTAGCAATCTCAAAACCACCGCCTGCGTTAATTTTGCCCAGTTGCAAACGTTTCTGAACATCTACTAGTAATCTCAACTCGCAATCAAGCAGTGTAATTGCCTGAGCTTGAGCTGTGACACAGCTCAGTCTCAGCCGATCAATCTGCTTGACATTAAGCACACTTTATCCCGTCAACACAGTGCGTATGTGCCGTGAAACACGGTGCCGTGAAACATTTTTGATATCCAGTCAATACTATTTTTGCATTTTACAGCCATTTGTAGGTGTTGTCGGGATAAATAGAATAGTATGTTAGTGCCGTGAATGGGAAAAAATATCTGGCGCGGCACGGAAACGGGATGTGCTCGGCAGAGCCTCGCCCATCCCGTTTCCTGAGCCTTGCCAGATATTTTTTTCCCATTCACGGCACTAACCTACTATTCTCTATCTATTTTCCTTATTTCTGAACCAAAGTATATGTTGTGACCACTCATTTGAACCGTCTGCCGAGCACATCCCGTTTCCGTGCCGCGCCATATATTTGTTTCCCATTCAAGGCACTAACATACTATTCTATTTATCCCGTCAACACCTACAGATGGCTGTAAAATGCAAAAATAGTATTGACTGGATATCAAAAATGTTTCACGGCACCGTGTTTCACGGCACAAACGCACTGTGTTGACGGGATAAATCTTATTGTTCATCAATACGACTGCGGTTTCTTCCTTTTAATGATGACCATGTACCGGCCGTTACATCTACAAGTCCGCCAATGCCAAAGTTAGCAGCATTACTTAATATGTAGTTAGTCTGAAATGTGAATCGGACCAAGTTCAATCAACGTTCGATTCCATCCGATTAAAATTTCTCTACAGAATGTTCAGACTAACTACATATTAAGTAATGCTGCTAAATTTGGTATTGGCGGACTCGTAGTGTTAACGGCTGGAACATAGTCATCATTAAAAGGAAGAGCAGTCGTATTGATGAAAAATAAAATTTAATTGAGACCTCATGGGAGCCGCCATTAATCCAGAACAAAACAAATATATACCATTGATCCCATATCCTAAATTCTGTATTGCTTTTGTGTTCAGCATGGAGGTCCTGAAATCAGCATTCCGTTTGACGCCCCATCCTGACGGAGCCATAATGAGAACGGCCATTCTTGGCAGACGTAAGTTCATACCCGACGGCGGAGAAAAGGAAACTGCATGTCGGCATTTGCATTTGTTTCAAATATTTCTACCCAACCGCCTGTGTTAAACCACAGGTGGAAGACTCGGACCTATGACACAAAAAAAATGCCTATTACAAAAATCACATTACCCCACCCACTTGGTCTCGTACATTACCATCTTCTATTTATAGAAAGGTGGGTATAAATATGGCTATTATAGAAAGAGCCCTCTCTTTTCCGATTCGCACAAACACAATATACATCGATTAAATGTATGAAATATGTCTCTGGCAATCGATAAAGGTATTAGGTGTGTGAATATACTCACTTCAAATCGCTGTTTCAAGTATTTATTGAGTTATTCGCGTTTTGATTACCCCATCCAAAGCGAAAGTTGCGTGTACGAAAGAATCTCACACAGAATCGGAGGCCGTCCGGCGTGGATTATCGGTAATATTTGGCCGATAGCTGATCGCCAGCTCAAACTAAAGTGGTGCACCATGACCATATACATTAGAAACTCCAACCATACAAAGTTCGTCCAATTGTGATCGTTCACCGATCTAAAAAACACTTTTTTGTCTAATTTCGTTCATTATCTGGAACCGGGTCAATGCACCAACTTCCATAATACAACCGGAAGCGTCTATGTAAAGAACATCTCTGATTGGCTAAATCTAAACTGTAATGACGTCATTCAACCTATTTCGGGATTCCGGAAGACATAATCTGATAGTACGCGAATCATGAATGAAAGTAGAAAAAATGTGTTTTTTAGATCGGTGAACGATCACAATTGGACGAACTTTGTATGGTTGGAGTTGCTAATGTATATGGTCATGGTGCACCACTTTAGTTTGAGCTGGCGATCAGTTATTGGTCAAATATGACCTATAATCCACGCCGGACGGCTTCCGATTCTGTGTGAGATTCTTTCGTACACGCAAATTTCGCCTTGGATGGGGTATACAAAATGTGAATAACTGAATAAATGCTGGAAAGAGCGATTTGAAGTGAATATATTCACACACCTAATACCTTTATCGATTGCCAGCGACAGAACTCATACATTTAATCGATGTGTATTGTGTTTGTGCGAGTCGGAAACGAGAGGGCTCTTTCTATAATGGCCACAATGTTATCCACCTTTCTTTATATAAGATGGTAATGTACGAGACCAAGTGGGTGGGGTAATGGGATTGTTTTTAATAGGCATTTCTTTGGTGTCATAGGTCCGAGTCTTCCACCTGTGTGTTAAACTTGCTACGATGTTGAAGTTTCTGAAAACATATTGGCAATGCCAACTCGCAGTCAATCAGATTGAATGTCTGACTTGACTTCAAGCACAATATTCAAGCATTTTCAAATAAGAAAGTGATTGGCAAGATTATCGTAGGCGGCAGTGCATCCATAGGAATAAATATGGAAGTGTCCTGGTGCTAATGCTAAAATATAGTTGATCTCCTAAGTAGGAGATACTAACTCCTAATTAGGAGATAGTAACTCCTAACTAGGAGATACTATCTCCTAATTAGGAGTTAGTATCTCCTAATTAGGACTTAATATGTCCTAATTAGGACTTACTATCTGTGTCAATGCTATATTTTATCTCCTAATTAGCAGATATTAGATAGTATCTCCTAATTATGACTCAATATCTCCTAATTATGACTTACTATCCGTGTCAATGCTATATTTTATCTCCTAATTAGGAGATACTAAGTCTTAGTATCTCATAATTAGGACATACAGTCTCATAATTAGGATTTAGTATCTCCATAAATAAATTAATACAGAATACAGATATTGATTGTCGATAAAGCATGATTTTAAAAGTAACAGCAACACTATGCAGAGTCTGGCGCGTAGCTGCATTAAGGCCCCTACCTGCAGAATGTTCTGAGAAGTAAATAGAGAATAGTAGGTTAGTGCCGTGAATGGGGAAAAATTTCTTTATTTCTCATCAGAAGTATATGTTGTTAGCACTCATTTGAACCGTCTCGCCGAGACGGTTCAAATGAGTGGTCACAACATATACTTTGGTTCAGAAATAAGGAAAATAGATAGAGAATAGTAGGTTAGTGCCGTGAATGTGAAAAAATATCTGGCAAGGCTCAGGAAACGGGATGGGCGAGGCTCTGCCGAGCACATCCCGTTTCCGTGCCGCGCCAGATATTTTTTCCCATTCACGGCACTAACCTACTATTCTATTTATCCCGTCAACACCTACAAATGGCTGTAAAATGCAAAAATAGTATTGACTGGATATCAAAAATGTTTCACGGCACCGTGTTTCACGGCACATACGCACTGTGTTGACGGGATAAAAGAAATGAAACGCCAAACAAATTGCAATAAAAACCCATTGGGGAGGGGTATATATTTCCATTGTATTCCACAGTAATATTGTTTCCATGTTCATTTGACAGTCCTGCTATTTCGAAAGTATTATGTTGTTTCACTCCGTGCCGATACCCGCTTAGCGTCTACGAACCGCGAAGACTTTTACTATTTTGTATTGATATTCACATTCCACGACTGCGCGAGTTCAAATCTTCGTACAGTCGCCTACCTAGCCTTGTCTGATAAACTTGATCAAAAGCCACGACTGTCTGTTCACGAAACCTGCCACATTTCACGGTTATATGAACAATGCAAAAACAATATTTTTTCGATAATATTAAATTGTATCAAAAATTAAGAATGAGCCTTCTTTTTATTTCGTGAAATTTGATTTTATCACGAAAAACGGGTTTGTCTTTGGGAATTTAACATGTGGGGGAGGGGGAGGGGGGGGGGGGGGGGGAAAGGAAGTGGAGGAGCTGGGGGAGTCAAAAAAGGAAGATTTTGGAAATTCTGAAACCTGGCCAGATTGCTTGCAATCGATCAAACTAAGAAAAAAAAAGTTAAATGTTGGCAATCGGTCCACTATTTCTTACATTAGAAAAATGACCCCATGTTAAATCCCCATATACATCTTGTAGTTTTCGCAATAAGATCAATATTGGACCAAATTTCACAAAATAAAAAAAGCCGTAACATTTGGACAGCTTTCGTGAAAAAGACAGTAGCCTGGGGCCCGTTTCACTAAACTTTGTACGACTAAAATGTTCGTAAGTGAAAAATTATGATAGTCTGTAAATTTCGCATTAACAACGTTTTCTTGTAAATAATTATTGGATCTACATTTATTGAGCATAAGCTACATATGCAGCCTATGCTCAATACATGTAAATCCATCATTACACATTTCCAGACGATTCTAAATTTGCACTTACAAAGATTTTAGCCGTACGAAGTTTAGTGAAACGGGCCCCAGGTATTCTCTATGTATTATTCCTTCAGCTAACCTGGGGTCCCTCAGGCAGGATCTGCAGATGCTTGTCGATGTGGCCGGAAGTGACCACACAGAGCAAATGTGTGAAAACGTTTTCCATGACTATATCCAGACTGGAGGCCTGATAGACTACGACATTCCCATTTTCTGCAAAAGGTAATACGAATACAAGGTTGGACACTGTCCAGCCGTGGGTAAACGTTGCCGTGGCACGAGGGAACTGTTTGAACCACAAGGCCGTAGGCCGCGGGTTCAAACAGTTCCCGAGTGCCAGGGCAAACGTTTACCCACAGCTGGACATGGTCGACCGTTATTGTTACATTTCCGTCGGAAACATCATGCAATCTGAGCATATATGCAGTACTTTCGATACTTTGATAATCTGCTCCATGCAAACAGGTGATTTACACATACATATTCCGGGGCGCCGTACACGTCGCGTGATGCAGCCGCATCAATTTCAAAATTGCAGTGCGACCGTTCTGAACTAGTTTTGTGACGTAATAACGCATTCTTTTTTTCTCATTAATTTTTTTTTTATTTCTCAAAGTGTTTCACATTGATACATATACACAAGTATATGGATACATACATGACATGAGAAACAAAATGGCGCGTTCTAGTAACGTCATGAGACACATGCATTACGTAGATGATGTCTTGGCCCGGAATGAGCATTGTCTACAACCATGGTCAAACAGCACGCGCTGTATGTTTGAACACGGCTGCGAGCGGTGTCGAACAACGGCAGTCATGTGACACAATTTGTTGAAGATTCATAAACGAAAATGTTTAGGTTTTTTTTGTCCTGTACTGGAAAACGACATTTTCGCTTAAATACGCAACTGACAGCGTTAAACGCCAACGTGTCTGACTATATATTGGCAATATCAACTCGCAATCAATTAGTTTGATTTTCGGAACCTGAACATGAGCTGTAGACTCAGACAGCTCAGACTCAATCAATATGCAGGCATTGTGAAAGAAAACAATTGACACTTATTGGCTTGAATAGCGCAGTCGGTGGTGTAAACAGCTTGCAACTACATCGACGATTTGTTGAAGGTTCAACACAAACACGTGTATGAGGCACGCCATGTGATTTTGTACCTTCAGGCATCTGCGTAATTTCATTAAATAAGTTTACAAAATTTATAATATTTTTAATAAATAAAGTCAAAAGTTGACAGAGTACATAACATAATTCCGCATGTACTGAAAATTATGTCAACTTTTGACACCATTTACGGAAAATATAGTAAATTTTGTAAACGTATTTCATGATTTTTTAAATTTGACATGCATTACGTAGGGGATGTCTTCGCCCGGAATGAGCATTATCTACAGCCATGGTCAAACAGCACGCGCTGTACGCTTGAACAAGGCTGTGAGCGGTGTCAAACAAAGGCAGTCATGTAACAATATGATATTGTGTTTCAGCGTGCAGATGTTGGTGAAACTGCTGCATATTGTCCCCGATGACAGGACACGAGCGACAGGAAAACGCAGCTTCCTGCCCGACCTACGCATCGACGACATATGTAAGTACAATGGAACCTCTCTAAGCCGGACACTCCGAGAATATAGATGCTTAATTTAGATGTGTTTCACTGTTATATACCTCTGATTTTAATGGCGTTCCATGATTGCAAATCACTGGAATTTGTCATGAAGTGCTCACATGTATGATTTACAGTGGAACCCCTCCAAGCAGGACACCCTGGGGACCTCCCAGGGTGTCCGGTTTGGAGAGGTTCCACTGTAATATATTTATGGTGGAATATTTACACCTTCCGTACATTTATAATGGAAAACGAAGCATAACATGTTACCTGATAAATAGAATACCAGCCTAGTGTATTTTCATATCATGTTTATCAGACTCGGCTCGGAAACGGTAGGAATTCCTCGGCGAGCCTCGGAATTCCTACGCGTTTCCTACACTTGCCTGATAAACTTCAAAATACAATGGCCTATTGTTCTCTTTATATATGTTATCAGGCGTACGTACATGTATTCGAGCAATATAACTGACAAACTTGCTTTACTGAGAAAGTGTGCCTTCTAAAGGGATGACCTTGACAATTCCAGTTGACCTTGACTCGCTGAAGGCCGCTCTGAAGATGATGGTGGACGTGCTGGGAAGCGATCCGACGGAACAGATGTGCGAAGCCGAAGCCCATAGACTTATCACCGAAGGAACAATCTTCGACGTTGCTGTACCATTAATGTGCAAATCGTATGTACCACTGGTGCTGCACTCCGCGCCGGCGTAAAATGTTTCATGTCGAAATAAGCACCTGATTCTTGACAAATGCAGCAGATAATGCGTATGCACATTGTCGCCTAGTAACCGGCACAATGATCTTGCGAAAATAAGTCGATGCGTGAGTTCTTAGCATAGCTGAGTGGTATTTCGTCAGGAAACCGTTACATTTTTCAACGTGAAACATGTGACGTCGTCGCGGAGTGCAGCAACAGTGAGTAGACTGCCCTCATATTCACACTGTAAAATGTTTCAAGTCGAAAATGCACCAATTTCCAAACGAGATGCCACGCAGCTCCTCTTACAACTATCGCATAAACGCATTTTACGTCTAGTAACCGGCGCAAATTTCTTGCGCCGGTTACTACACGCAAATGTGTTTATGCAGTATCTTCTGCATGTAACTGAATGGAAATCCATCTGGAATCCGGCGCATATATCGACGTGAAACATTTTACGCCGGCGCGGAGTAATTCAGCACCAGTGATTCAAGTAATACGGCATGCAACAATACCAGGCCGCAATCACAGATTATGAATTAGACTGGTCACACAAACTAAGCTCGGCACACATGTCATAAGCCCCATTTCTCCACTCACAGCCATAGTGAATGAATGAATGAATGGTTTATTTATTAAAGTGTCACCTATACAAATAAATATTGCCAGCCCTTGAGGGCTTACTAGATACTATTGACAACAATTAATATATTTAGTGCATGCATGTAAGCGAGAAAAGAATAAAACAAAAGGTGAGAGAGTTGGTGTTTCCAGCTCAATAGCCTATTTCACCAACATTGCAAAGTATACTTTTCTAGCAAAGTATACTTTGAGGGAGAAATTTTCAATTTTAGGATACATTTATAAATTATTATTATACTGAATTTATTACATTATCACAGCCAATTTGGCTGTGATAATGTAATAAATTCAGTATAATAATTCTGCATACTTTTAATCATCAAATATATGCAATCGTTAGTTCTATAAGAAATAATGCATTTCGGGAAAAATAAGTATTACTCCCTCAAAGTATACTTTGCTAGATAAGTATACTTTGCAATGTTGGTGAAATTGGCTACAGATGTCAACGTTCCTGACCATTTATTGGCACTTTAAGCTCGCATTCAAACAGTTTGATTGCCTGAGCCTGAGCTATAGCACAGAGCTGTAGCACAGCTCAGGCTCAGCAAATCGATCTGATTGATTTCAAGCACAATATTCAAGTATTTTGATATAAAACAATTGACAAGCATTGGCAAGATTAGCGCAGGTGGAGGTGTACTAGTTATACCTGTAAGATTAGCGCAGGTGGTGATGTACTAGTCATACCTGTAAGATTAGCGCAGGTGGTGATGTACTAGTCATACCTGTAAGATTAGCGCAGGTGGTGATGTACTAGTCATACCTGTAAGCACCGTTTATCCAATCCCAGTCAGGATGGAAGAAATCTTTCCGCAATGATGCGATATGTTCAACAATTCTGCAAAAACCAGGAACCCACTTTTCCGAAACAAGAGGGTTGCGCAGCTGACAAGCGACATGTTGGAAATCCTGCAGACCCTGATCAGGGTCTCCAGGATTTCCAACATGTCGCTTGTCATATCAGTGTCTGCAGGATTTCCAGCGACATATCAGTGTCTGCAGGATTTCCAACATGTCGCTTGTCAGCTGCGCAACCCTCTTGTTTCAACGTCAATCTCTTATTACGTTATGGTGTTGTGATGCTCATGCAATGACGTCACGACGTCACGACGTCACGACGTCATTAAGTTATGAATAAACATAACATTGTGAAATCTAAAATGGATGCCACTTAGCGTTCAGTAGAAACTAATTCCTTGATAAAGGCCTTGCGCCAAAACGTCGGAAAAGTGGGTTGCTAGTTTTTGTAGAATTGTTGAGGATTGGAGAAGCCAATGATACCAGGGGGCTAACTCCCTCATTGAGTTACACCGCCGCCTGTGCTAATCAATTACAATTGTGCTTGACTTGAAATCAAATTGCTACAGCTCATGCTCAGCCAATGAAAATACTTCAGATTGCCAATAGATGTTCAGAAACGTTGATATCCGGACAAGATTGACACAGGCGGTTGTGTAAAGCAGTTATTCCGATAACAGTACACGTGGCAGTAATCTACACCACTTTCAATAACATGCTACGACAAAAACGTCTTCCAATAGATAGACATCTGGGGGCCGTTTCACTAAACTTCTTACGACTAAAATGTTCGTAAGCGCAAATTTAGAATCGTCTGCAAATTTCAATTGATGGATTTACATTTATTGAGCATAGGCTGCATATTACGAACATTTTAGTCGTAGGAAGTTTAGTGAAACGGCCTCCGGGGCAAGATTACCGCAGGGAGTTGTGTAGCCCCCTTATTTCACTGACTGGTTCGATTATGTATCTATTTATAGGTTCCAGGCCCTGCTCCAATTTTTCCACATTACCAGGGACGCGACGACCACGACCGGTGCGCCATGAAAATATAACGACCCCAAAAACGAAGCTGTTGTTGTTGTTGTTGTGACCATGTGATATGTCTGTCCATGTTGTGTTGTCGCAATGACAATGATACACCATGTAAACTTACATGTATTCTGTTATTTATCAGGTCCAACCCGAATTCCACAAACGAACAATTGCCTGAAAAGTCGCGGGAATACTGGACGAAGCGATAAAAAATTACAATTTTCGAAAAAAAATCGAAAATTGCAATTGTGTAAGGACTCGTCCAGTATTGCCGCGACTTTTCCAAGTTTATATCCCCGATAAATTCCACAAAAATGCCATTCATTCCTTATAATTCCAGCATTTGAAATAAATTCATCAAGAAAATGTGTTTATTTTGCGTTTTCTTAAGAATTATTTTAACTGCGCCTCACGGTTACGGAAAGTAGTTCGGCATGGGAGTTTACTGGGATATAAATTTTGGACAGAGACTTGCTATTGACCAATCAAATGTTAGGGAATTGTGTAAATATTTTTGTGCTGGAATTATTATAATATTAACTGGACCCGTAGTCGATTTCACGAACATTGCTTTAGTTTCCTTATCTTGTTAAGTGTAGTTTGAAGGAGAAATCTTCAATTTACGCATCCATTAATTAATGTTTTACTTAATGAAATAAAATATGTTCCAACACAGGCTACATCTGTGAAGATGTCTATGGGGACTTAACATGGGGAAATTATATTTATTCGTAATAAAATCCATTTTGGACAGAATTTCACAAAATAAAAAGAAGTGTCATTCTTAAATTTTGATAAAATTTAATATTATCGAAAACAAATATTGTGTTTGCATTGTTTATACTGGCGTAAAATTTAGGCAGCTTTCGTGACGCCGACAGTAGTCCCATATCAGGAGCTACAGTGGACGCCTCCAAACCGGACACCAAGAAAACATCTGTGATCTTATTTTTGATGAGTTTCTTGGTCATTTATCTCAGGTGATAATAAACCATCATTCGATTCACATTACAACGATATGATAATGAAATAGTATACAGTCGAACCTCCCCGAACGGCCACCTCTCTACAACAACACCCTCTCTGTAACAGCCGCCATGTATATACAGTGGAGCCTCTCTAAACCGGACACCCTGGGAGGTTTAGAGGGTTTCCACTGTAATTAAGCACTTGATGACCAATTTTTGCCATTTTCAGTCATGAACAGACAGGACAATGAAATAAATTACATTGAAATCCATGTAAATTAAGCACAATGGGGTCCCATTGATATCCAGTATAGAGCGGTTCCACTATACAACAACAGCATACAGACCTTCGTCATTTAGAAACATCGATGGAAACTCTTGCAATGTGTCGGCTCGGGTAGAACCCATGTATGTCAGCAGTTTGAAATAAGACAATGTGGATTTCTAAATAAATATATTATCTGGAAATATAAGGAGAGAAATGTAAGATAAAGTCCAGCGCTCCAGGTAAGCTGCGTATTTGCTTAAATACCCAATTAAAATTGCCAAAATCCCAATTGAAATCAGAAGTAGCGAGTAATAAAAAACAATAACAATTTTGCGGTACCTTTATCATGCTGCAGAACACAATAAACAGACCATACATAGAGCATATATTTCTTATTTTCCATGAAAACACATCTTGGTATTTCATTAGAATTGTCTCCAAGGAGACAATTCTAATGAAATGCCAAGACATGTTCTCATTTAGAAGTAAACTATTCAATAATTGCTGTCTGTTGATGTGTAAACAGTAGTGTGATTTTATTTTACCCAATTAAAATTTTGAAATACCCAATTGCTTCAGAAATGATGGAGTGAGAATACTCAATTACTAATTCCCTGTCTGGAGCCCTATAGTCAATAGATCAATTAGAACAATAGACGAATGCGACTCCCAGAACGATATGAGACACCATGAGGAATTCAGTTGTTGAACACCGTATCGACGAAACAACTTAAAGCTTTAATGGCGATTTTGTACTTTCGGAAATCTGCGTAATTTCATGAAATACGTTTACAAAATTTACAATCATTTCCGTAAATGGAGTCAAAAGTTGACAAAATGTTCGAAGTACATGTGGTATATAATTCCGCATGTACTCTGAAAATTTTGTCAGCTTTTGACTTTATTTATGAAAATTATTGTAAATTTTGTAAACGTATTTAATGAAATTACGCAGATGTCCGAAGGTACAAAATCGCATGGCGTGTCTCATATATATGACTGAGACTGACGCAGTCTGATTTTATCATGTATATCAAGCTACATGAGTTTGCTATTTGATCAGGAGCTGCACTGATCACAAAATGCATACGCCCCATTTCTCCAGTTACAGCCACATATAACCATTATCTGAGAGCCACGATGAGAC